>JAABNX020000151.1:19417149-19427369 GCA_015163995.2 Mormyrus lacerda | reverse complement strand
CTGTCATTCAGGGGCACTTTGTAATTATCATTACCCCCCTTCTCCCCAGCCCTCTATGTTGCCCCTGCTTACAGCATTCGCACTCCAATTTCAGTATAAAGTTTATAATATAATATAATATAATATAATATAATATAATATAATATAATATAATATAATAATTAACTATGATGCGATGGGGCCCTTTCTAGGTTATTCCCTACCTTGTGCCTGTAGCTTCTGGGATGGGCTCTGGACCCCCATGACCCTGCATGTGACAAGCTGGTATAGAGGATGGATATTGTAACACTTACAGACCCTTGCACATGACTTCATTGCTTTGTGAACATTGACAGGGACATGTCAGGACTTTCCCCATACCCCCCCTCCATGTCCCAGGAAGCTGCATCACATTTAATTAATAGTGTTTTAGACATTCAGTGTCATACACAGCATTCACACTCTAATTCACGTCTTTATTTATTTATGGTCAAGTCATGCTGATGTGTGTCACAGAACCCTGGTCCCATTGTCTTCTTATTACAATAATTTTGGTTAATTTTGAATAACATGTTTTCATCAGCTTTTAAAATAGTTTTCTTCTAATGACATCATCATTGATGATGAAATCATACATAACAATTTCCACCTATTTAGACGAACAGTAAAACAGTTTTAACGTTTTTTTCAAAACTTTCCTTAGTTTTGAAATCTCAAAATTAAGATGGATATGAACAAAGTTACCATGCGTTGTGCTCATAGAATATTAATCAGAAACATGAGGTCACTGATCCCTCCCAGGGGTCTCACAAGGCCATGCCCCCGGCACCCTCAGGACAGGGCTCCGTTCACAGGAGTAAGGCTCACCATGAAGACCTCACAAGGCCACGCCCCGGTACCCTCAGGACAGAGCTCCGTTCACAGGAGAAAGGCTCACCAAGAAGACCTCACAAGGGCACACCCCAACACCCTCAGGACAGAGCTCCGTTCACAGGAGAAAGGCTCACCACGAAAACCTCACAAGGCCACGCCCCTGACATCCCCAGGACAGACCTCCATTCACAGGAGAAAGGCTTACCACAAAGACCTCATAAGGCCATGCCCCTGACACCCTCAGGATGGAGTTCCATTCACAGGAGAAAGGCTCATCAATAAGACCTCACAGGACATACTCATCTCATTACAAAAAAGGTAATCAATTTGGCATCTTGCACATGCATGTCTACATTCTGATTTTTTTATGGTATACTTCTGAAACATTGAGATTGAAAGTAACTGTATCAATAGGAGTACATAAAACACATTTTGCTATAATTGCTGAAATTAGATCAAGAATGTGTAATTATTAAAACTCAAAACACATAATTTCATTTTAATGTTTATTTTGTTATTTTTCATTCAAATGTCAGTTTTTATTGTTTATCCAGTTATTTAGATATTATAATTAATATCGCAGTCTGCTGTAAACAAAATCCTGGTGTAACATACACCTGTTATTTTCCTTTTAACACGTAGACTTGACTTCTAAGAACCTGGAGCGTCTGTTGGCAGAGGCGGCGTTCCAGCCGGACAGCAGAATTGTGTCCTATTCCAGGAACAGGTCAGCCTGTATGGGTTCACCGTGCGCAGCTTCCCTGAGATCATTCAGGTGTGTATTTGTGTGTGTAGATTCAGACGAATGGGGGCGTGTATGACGCAGCGTCCCAGCTTTTTTTTTTGACCAATGCAAATGAAAGAACGTGCCACGTCACGGCCATTCCTGTTCCGTGCTCAGGCATAGCAGAACCGCATTGCTGCAAGATTGCTATCGATGGGATTTTGCACTGCCTGGCTAAAAAGGACACTGTTTAATTTTAAATCGGGAAGTACTTAAGAGCCAATGACTAAATCATTATTACAGCTCGGCAGCTTTATGCAGCAATTAAGTGAAGTCAGTTGAGTACCTGAATCTACTGAACGGCCAGGTTATCCCATCAATGGATTTTTTCTTTCCTAATGGCATGGGCATATTCCAGGATGATACAGAGATACAGTGGGCTTGAATTGTCACAGAGTGGCAGAGTGAGGAATCATTTTCACACATGAACTGGCCACCGCAGAGTTTTGACCTTAACCCCATCGAAAGCTTTTGAGATGTGCTGAAGAAGACTTTACAGAGCGCTTCAACTCATCTGTCACCAATACAAGATCTTGATAAAGAGAAATGAATGCAAATTTGGATGGAAAAGAATGTTGAGACGTTGCATAAGCACGTGGAAACAATGTCATGATGAACGTACACCATAATCAACACTAAGCATATATATATATATATATATATATATTCCGAGTACAGAGTGAATCCTGGCTTTCAGGGTATATAGAACAGCCTTAATTATTTTTTTCGGATCTTTTCTTCTTTTAATTTTATTTTGTAAAGAATGCAAGTGTTTTGTAACATACAAAAGATATTGCAACAGGTGTAAGGTGTGCCGTGCTGTATAAGTGCACACCCAGGACATCGGGTGTACAGACTGGTGGGAGGAGCGAGTCTTAACCTCTGCGTTTATGCTTGGCAGTATGAAATTGGACGAGTGCACGTCCTAAATAATAATAATAATAATAATAATAATAATAATAATAATAATGAAGAAGAAGTGTTAACAGAATCGTATGGCAGATGTAAATGTAAATGATGTTAATATATCTATGCCGCGTAAATGAGTCTTGTATATTGCGATTTGGACAAAGATCATCTAAGGAGTTTGTCGTTGCGGCGGAATGTACCCAGGTAAGCCTGCAGGTATAGCTAGTTAACGATAGCTACTAACGTTGGAGCGAGAGACGTGGGTTAGTTTGCGAGTTAGATTATAGGAACAGTAACATATGCATTAGGTGCAGTCGGCAGCGGGGAAGTGCCCGGTTGATGTGTTTTGGGTATTTTAAAATGCTTTGAAAAAAATCAAACCGGTTCGTGTCTGTGTTTCACGTATACGAAAATAAGATGGCCAGTGAGTTAAATCGCATGTTTGGAGAAGTCAGACCCTCCTAACTGCTCCTTAATCAGGGTTAAGGGTCCAAAGTGTGTGATCGATTTGGTTTTATATATATATATGGACCGAAAGTGAGCTTTTTAACTTTGTGTACCTGGTACTTACTTTATACACATTCGCTAATTAACCAGTAATATAATCCCGCAGTAGCGTTAGCTGCACAAAAATGAAACCGGTTACGGATGCTGGTGTTTCATTACTTAGTTCACACATTTGTGACGCCAGCGTACAAATCACCGGTTCAGTCAGTGAAACGCTTTCGCCTTTAGATAGCAAAAGGGCGGGATTAGTTACGTGTAATCTGCGTTTGCGGATGAGGTTACCAGCCCTGCAGTACTAGTTATTTCTGTTGCAATTCGCCTCAACGTGACTCAGTCGGCACTAACCCTGTTACGTTAACAATGTATCGGTTAGGTTTCTCTACCCAAATATTGCAAGACTGAATAAATTTAATATGCATCGCAGTTTAGACGTCATAAGCATTTTTAAATTTTTTTCCTTTGGAAGGTAGATTTTATCAGTATAGGTAGTAAATGAGAACTAGGGCGCTGGTAAATTCCCCTCCGTAATGTTCTTTGTTAGATTAAATGCGAAGGTACATCGCTTCATTCTGCATTTGGCAATGTTTCCGTGTAAATGCATGGTGTGTAACGTGGACGTGCCTCAGCAGAGCGACGCTGCAGATTCACTCACACACACACTGATAAATGCTCAGATGGGTAGAATGGAGTTAAGCGCAGCTCGGCTGTGCGGGCTGCGCCATGCCAATTAGGGCGTTGACTTTACGCTCTAACTTTCACAAGTTAAAGATCTGGGGCCTGTACTACGAAGCGGGGTTACTGGCTTATCGGGGCAATTTGTCGGTTTTAAGGTAGTCTGGGTAAAATGTAAGTGAACGAATATGATGTCCATTTAAGCTGTGTTACCTTAAATCGGATCTGAGCATTTGGGATAGGCCTCTTAACCCCTACTTCCATATAGCTGGTGTGTTAATTGGTTCATTAACCAGAATATTTTTTGGTTTATCTGCTGTGAAGCTCGAAGCGGTTTACTTAGATTTCTGTGTGATTTTACTGAGGTTATTAATGCAGTCCTCTTTTCCCCACAGGGTGGAAGCCTAGACCTCAGTCAGAGAGAACAGTTTTTTTTTTTTTGGTAGGGTTCCAAGACCTGAATGAGGTTTTTTTTTCTTCTTCCCTTTAAATCACTAGATTTAAATCACTACCTGGATGAAGTGGTGTAATATTCAGCCTTCTTAGATGAATTAATTTTCCAAGCTGCATATTACCTATCCATCCTACCCTTTTTGTGTTTATTTTCCTTTTTTTCTTTTGCAGAATTCAAAATGGTCTCTTTCAAATGCAATGAGCCATATGGTAATACATTCTCTACTGACACTCCTTTGTACATAACTGTTGATCCTAACAGTTTATCTATTTTCTTCCTGTTTATCTATTTTCGATATTAACCCATCCTATTCAGCAGGGGTAGGCAGCCCTGATCCTGAAGTGCCGATATTCAGCAGGTTTTCTATACTACCTGATGAGTTTCTATCTGGTTGAGATCTGTTCTGGTTGATCAGTGACCTGGTAGGATGGAAAACCTGCTGGATAGTGGCAGTCAAGGATCAGGATTGCCTACACCTGCATTACAGGTTGCAGGGAGCCTATTACAGGAAGTACAGGGCACAGTGCATGTCTGGACAGGATGCCAGGCCATCAGAAATAACATACTATGGTAGGCTTGGGTGGTAACTAATTTTTCATGCTGTCATACCTTCCAAACATTATTCTGAGGTACGCTGTATTTTGCTGACATTTTCAAAAGCAACGCTATTCTTGTATTACACATAAGATATGTGGAGGTGCACGATATATTTTATAGAACGGGTGTACGCTGTATGTAATATGCCATATTACCTTAATAGTGCCCAGGCCCACACTATGGCCAGACTGCACGTGTTTGGACCTGGGGGGGGTGAACTGTGTAATAGGGAGAATGTACAAAATCCACCCAAGGTAGGATTTGCACAGCTTCATCACCTAAGCCTCCCTGCTTATAATTTGGTGTTTTATACTCTTACCGGCGTTTCTTAATGAAACCAGCCTCTGTATGTCAGAGTAGCATTGGCTCAGCCCGGATCGATGGGCCAAGGAATTCATGGGCTGGAAAAATATTAAATTCATTGTGGGGGATGTCCCCCACCTGATGTGGTGGGCCTGACTGGGCAAAAGTCCAGGGCTGATAAACTCCAATCTCACTTTGCCTCTGCCTTTTTATGGCTCTTCCTCTGTCCCCACCCTATCCAGGGCTAGTCATTCCACGCCGTACCCCATTAACTCCCCTCTCTCTCTCTGCCATGTGCTCTCTCCCTGTCAGCCTCTTTCTGCCTCCACCGTGTGGTGGTCTCTACTCACCGCTGCTCCGATTTTCACCTCCAGGTGCTATTTACCCCTGGTGCCTGCCCACTGGGGCTGTTCACAGCTGTCAAGGAGCCAACTTAGGAACAACTGCTGCAGATGCTCGTTTGCTATTTGTACAGCTGACTTGTCCAGTTCCCCGAAAAGTTAATCTTCTTAATTGCTTCCTCCTGCACACGTAGCCCTACCTGGATGAAGTGGTGTACTAGTCAGCCTTCTTAGCTTTTGTCATGAATTAATTTACCAAGCTGCATATTACCTATCCATCCTACCAAGCTGGTTGTCCAGTAGAGGATGGCTGAGAGCCTGTTGAGCCAGCACAAGGCAGGCTAGATGGGATTGTAGTCCTTGACAGGGCTCAGACCTTTAGTAGGCAGTTTAGAAATGCCATTTACAGAACGATGTTAACCATAGAACCATGTAGGAAGAATGTAATAAAATACAAAATACTGATGTGAGAAAATGTATTTAATTAAAATATACATTTAGATTTTTTTTTTTTTACACATTGAGAAATCTGTTTATGCACACACAGGCCCTGAATATACATTTACAGATTCCTGTACATACTTGCAAATCTCAGCATGCATTTATAGATACACATCTACAAATCTGATTAGGCACACATGGACTGAGATACGTTCATATAACTCTCCACACGTTTGCAAATAAATTTTGCTACAATAAACATAGCAGAAACCCATGAGGACGTGCACACACTGAGCCAGGACGGGACTTCAGACTGCAGTGTTGCCCTCAGAACCACCATGTTGCTTTTTTGAAGACGATAATAATTTGGGCTTTTTTAAAAATAGCGATTAATGTTCTTATGGTTATTGAATAGCCTTACCAGGTTCTTGCTTTGTTGGACAATGTTGTGTAGCTCTTACTCCAGTACTGCTTACATTTATATCTGGGCATTCATTGGAATCTCGGCATTGCTGCACTCATACCTAGTTGATGTCACATAGGCCTGTGTTTATAATATGCTATTTGCCTCACTCGTACGTCACTTTGGACAAAAGTGTCTGCTAATTATAAATAAATGTAAACGATGTAGACCCAGTTCTGGTTGGCTGTTTGCTTTCCTGAAATGTTGGATGTATTTGTAACTTGTATAATTTAATCTCCAGACATATTAATAGTTTTTTTTTAATTTTTAATTTTTTTTTTTTTTTAAAGGATTGTCAGGTTTGCAGTGGCGGTGCTGTGTTGGTGGCTTAGCTGCGATGAGCATAGCGAGGGACGGCTGATTCGGTGGCCTTCAGCTACCACTGTGTGGAGATGAGCCATGGCTTTGCGGGAGTCCCCCTTCCCCAACAGCTTCACACAGGGGCTTCATGCTGTGGCCTGGGGGCTCATCCTGCCCTGCTTTTGGGCCCTGGACCGTCTCATCGCAGCCTGCCGTTCCACCACCCTGGAGCGGGCTCAGCGGGAGGAGATGGAGTGCTACCTCCACCCACTGAAGGTGGTCTTCAGCGTTATCCTCTTCTTGGTCCTGTTCCTGATCTTTGCTCCCTTCGCCCTTCTTGGGTTTTTGGTCTGGGTGCCCCTCCAGAGAATCCGTAGGCCATTCTCCTACTACAGGCGGAAAACAGAGGTTGAGGATGGGGAGGGGCACTCGGGGTGGCTACAGGGGGAGGACAGGGGCACCTTCATGTTTGTCACAGCCAATTTGTGCCTCCTGCCAGACAGCCTGGCACGATTCAACAACCTGGCAAACACAGAGCTCCGGGCGGCTATAATCGGGCGGCGTATCCTACAGGCTGTCAGCCGGCCCCGCATCCGCATCGTGGTGGACTCACCGATCATCTCCCATGGTCTCGGCCCTTCAGACAGCCTGCTTAGCCAGCCAACCCCCTCCTGTTATGGCGCCGTCGATGTCCGGATGCAGTCTCCGCTGGCAGGAGGTACGGGTGAGGACGAGGCATTGGACACCATCTCGAGAAGCAACTCTGGGGAGACAATGGTCACCATGCATGGAGAGAATGCAGACGGTTTCCGTTTGTCCGCGGATATGGATAACGGCAACCAGGCAGAGGGGCATGCAAAGCCGGCTTTGCAGACAAGTGGCCCGCCTAGCCACGTGCCCTGGGAGGTGTCCGCTTGGTTTCCCGCCCACGTTGACTTCCTGTGTCTTGAAGAGGTGTTCGACAAACAGGCAGCCACAAAGCTGTCAGAGATGCTGAGTCCCGTCTTTGGGCACATCCTTTACGACGTGGGCGTCTATGCTTGCTGGCCGCCTGGCTGCTGCACTGCATTCAAGTTCTTCAACAGTGGCCTGTTCCTGGCCAGTCGGTACCCGTTCCTGGAGGCCCAGTACTTCTGCTTCCCCAATGGCCGGGGGGAGGACTCATTGGCCGCCAAAGGGCTGCTCATCACCAAGGTGAGCGTCCTCATTCGTTCGGCGGAGAAGCATGTTCTGAGGAGTTCAGTCTATGAAATGTCCAGTACGACGCAAAATCTTAGGCAGTCAAAGAAAATGTTTAAAGCTATTGGGGTAGTAAGTGTGTATTTGCTTAGAAAAAAGCACATTAGAACTAATGGTTCAACGGGTCTGAAATGGAGACTGAAACCGTGATACAACTGTTCACAATCTCATATCACGGTTCTGGAAGATGGAACCATGACACGACCCACCCCCAAGTGAGTGATCACGCCTGCAGCAAAAGCTAGGCTAATCTTATTAGCATATGCAAATTAACAGTAACACAATAAAAACGAAAAAGTATTTCAACAGTTTTTCGTAAAGTCACTGATATCTGTTGGATGGTTAGATGAACACCGCTTTATTTCCCAAACCTCTCCTCAGGGCCACCCCAGTCATTACAAGGGTACATGGGATGGTTGCTACAAATCCTAGGGTGACATTAATTAGAGGAAACTTCGAAATGGCGAAGCTGATACACCTCAACAGACATAATACTGTCTGAGATCTTTGCACAGAACCCTATGTTTTTATAAAAAATATTAAGAAGTCCTTACATCGAACAATATTCCCAAAAAGCTTATTTTGGCAGTATTTTTTTAGGCATTTTGCAGGTTTTAAAGTGTCGGATTTATTTTGCTATTCACAATCATACCACCATCGCGCAGTAGCCTAAACTCTGTTGTGTGCAACTGACCATGAAAGGTGAAACCTGTAACATTACCCCACTACTGTCAAGTGAAGAAAATGATGAGAAGACAATGTAACAATAACACATATTTACTTATTTAGCTACCCACAGGACAGAAACGCCAGCAGGGAAAAAAGTTGTGAAATTAAAATATCAAATGATTGACATTAGACAGCTACACCGGCTTATGTGCATAAAGTAGCATAAAATCTAAACAAATCATGCAATCAAATGCTGCCTTTGGTTTAGTCTATATCTAGTTTAACTTTCCATACTACCAGACATTATACCACAGTATAGCACATTTTGATGTAATTCTGGTATTTTGAAATATATTCATTCATTTTCTGTAATCACTTGTCCTATTCAGGGTCCAGAGCCTATGGGCACAAGGCAGGAAACAGCCCAGGATGGGATGCCAACCCATCACAGGGCACGCACACAAACACACACACATACCCACACCTATGGACAATTTGGTAACTCCAATTAACCTCAGCATGTTTTTGGACTGTGGGGGGAAACTGGAGTACCTGGAGGAAACCCCACAATAACATTGGGGGAACATGCAAACTCCCCACACATGTAACTCTGAGAGAGACTTGAACTGCTAACCACCCTATTTTAAAATCTACTTATTTAAGCAAAATTTGCTGGGGGTGGGTTATAATATCATCACCTTTTGTGCTTCACACATATTTCACATTTTCTTGCTGGCTCTTTGCAGCCATTCTGGCTAGCTGGATAAATTTGCAGAAGTCTGCCTCTAGTGGTAGATCCCTTACTCTGTGTTAAGCAAGAAGCGCTATTAGGCATAGGCAAAACAAAAGTGAGGAGAAGCATGCTAGATGACCAATAGTAGCCTACATAAACCTTCAAAAATTCAAACTTGGATTTTTGCTATTGATCTCCAAGACCTAGTATGTGTGTGTGTGTGTTTTTTCCCAGGTGCTGATTGGTCAGAATCAAAGACAGAAGAATGTAGTTGGATATGTTAACTGCACGCATCTCCATGCCCCCGAAGGTAGCATTTTTCTTTACCTGTCATTATTAATGTGTCCTGTGCCTGGCATTACATGATGATGTCCATGCAGCCTTATTTACTGGCTGGGTACTTCTGCGTGTCTCCGGCAGATGATGGGGCCATTAGATGCGAACAAATGGACATGCTGATGGCGTGGATCAGGGAGTTCTATGCAAAGACCCGGCAGGCTGACGAAGAGGTGGCGTTCGACATCCTCTGTGGGGACTTTAACTTTGACAACTGCTCTCCCAGTATGTGGTTATGCCATCCATCCTCGCATCTTTCACTGTGTGTGTTTCCAGCTGCATGTGTAAATGCAAAGAAAAACTCACATGCCAGTATCTTCAACCTTGAAATCTTCTGTATAGAGTTTGCGGTCCTGCAGTCATGCTCCATGTATCTTAATGCAGTTCTGGAACTGATTGCCAAAAAGCACTGTCATGCAGTGATGCACTTTAGATGATGACTTCATGTACTGTGAATATGTGTGTCCTTGGTCAGATGATGCCCTGGAGCAGAAGCACAGTGTGTTTGAGGATTACAGAGACCCCTGCAGGGTTGGACCCGGCAAAGAGAAGCCATGGGCTATTGGTGGGTATCCATCCATCCATCCATCCATCCATCCATCCATCCATCCATCCATCCA
>JAABNX020000151.1:19371881-19404492 GCA_015163995.2 Mormyrus lacerda | reverse complement strand
CTGAATACATTATCTAAAGCACCATGCTGGTTGCACTTCATAAAACAAGATTTTGTGTATTTCATTACATTGATTCAACTGCTACAATTTTTTTTATATATACTTTTATGTTTTTATGTGAGTTGCTGGAAACAACCTTTGTACAAAGACAGACTGGGTTATTAGAAATAGCTGGAAATCGAATTGGTTTCTGCCCCCCCCCCCCCTTAATCGATTAATCGGAAAATGAATCGACAGATTAATCGATTATCAAAATAATCTAGCAACTAGCAATATATCCTTTATTTGCTTTATTTTATCTGCACCTCGGGATTAGGGACTTTGCTCAATGGCCTATGGACATGTGACTGTTCTGCCAAAGCCAAGTTTCTGATCACAGGCGCAGAGACTCACTCTGCTGAGCCACTCGACAGTCATCCGGCAGTGATTTACCCTCCCAGGGGGACCTTGGAGCAAGCTGGCCTTGCAGCTCCTATAAGGAGCTGGGACTGATTGCCAATAGTTGTGTCACCTGTCCTTTGTTCCCCAAACCACAGATCTAACATTCACTTGGCAATCAGGGGAGAAAGCTATAGTCATCTGAGTCACAAAGTGTCAGGTGAACGTTTTGAAGCTCCATTCTGTTTGGCTAAGAAGCCCTCTCAGTTAACAAGCTATTTCTGTTGTGATGCCACTGATACGGGGAGATACTTTAGTTGCAATGTAATAATAAATTAAAGAAGCAGCAGTCTCCTGGTGATTCTGTGGTATTAGTGCTGTCACTACTGTTGCTAAGTTACCATGTTGTTGTCAGTGTTACTTAGATTTATGTCACCGTGTGCATGAATAACAGCTCCCTCCCTCCTTCTCTCTCCCCGCCCTGACAATAATCCCACAGAGGAGCAGGAAAAGAGTTGAAGATTCAGAAGCCAGACACAGCTGGCCAAATCGCCTTCCTTCGCCAGGGGGCCTCTCCTCACCCCCCATGAGTCAAGGTGGTGGATGACTTAGGCCCATGAGCCCACGTTTAATACATGGGGGAGGGTCAAATGATTAGGGCTCAAACCCTAGTTGGATAGTTACATCGTTTTTATAGCCAAAGATCCCACTCAGCAGTCTCACTGCGACATGTAGACAACTAGAGCCAACAAAGATGAAGTCATGAGATTGTACCAGTGGAGCCCAGAGATTTACACTCTGCTCTTCTGTCCTGCTTATTTTTGGGTTCTTTATGGGTTTCCTTTGGGGTCTCTCCCCCTGAAAATTTGAACCAGTTCCTGCTTCAAATTGAAAAAAGAATCCCCCCAAAAGCCCCCACAAAACAAACATAAGCTGTGTGCTGAGTACATCATGTGGGTCGGGCAGTCTCATCAGAGTCCCCGCGGTGTCTGACCCCAACAGGCATTTCGCGATCTGCTACCATTTCATCCAGATGACCAGGAACAGAAATGCAGGACCACTGGATTGTGGACTGTGACTGAAGGATGTTTATGCGCTGGAAGCTCATGAGAATGGAAATACTGCATGAGGTATACAATGTGTGGCATCAACATAAACCGCATGTCTGAGGTGTATTAAAAAAATGCAGCATCCTTCCCGGCAAACCTGCGACGAGAATCAAGTGATGTGCTCTCAGTGAGAGTGCTGTGATGAGGATGTAAGGTAAAGCAAGACATGCCTCGATTCACAATCTCACCCAAAGCTGCAGCAGGACTAATAAATGAGTAAGAGTGTTTTCACCATTAGGGATGATTTTAGGATTTTTTTAAGGTGTGGAGCATAAGAGGGGGCCAATGAAATGTTCTGAATCAGTGAGTGTCAGGGAAGGGGGCACTCTAAGAGCCAATCAGCTTTCAGCTTTCAATGCACCTGTACCCCACCCCTGTACACATCCCTCTTCATGATCCTCAGGGCCCAGATGGAATGGCCACCGATGTGTCTGAGGGTTGAGACTCACTTCCGTGATCATCTTGCCCCGGGTCTTGTTCCTCTCCCGGTGGCTGGCTCTCTTCAACTTCTGCTGCAGCACGCGGTCGCGTGTGGTTCGGTACTCGAGGGCGAACTCGCTCACAGTTTTGCTGAAGCGGTGAACGCTCACCTCGCGCACTGCGTAGGCAGGGTAGCCCAGGAACAGTAAGAAAGTGTGGAACCTATATGCAGAAATGACATGAACAGCTACTTAAAAACAGCAAACACCCGTCGTTTTTGGGTGATGCTCATCAGCTTTCACAACTAATGTGATATTTATTGGTATGATTATGGAAAAACTGTTACATGTCAAGCATACCGGTTGATTATTCTACGATGTACAATTTTCAAGATGATAATTCTCTCGGTGCAGTCCTTAAGGAACTCCGACATCTTCTGTTTCAGTGCTGGTTTCATCTCGTGCTTAGTGATAAGTTTCAGGTGGTCCCATGATGCCTTGCACCGCTTCTCCATCTGAACGAGGCTCTCCTGCAGCTGGTCAAAGTCCACCTGAAGAAAAGGAAGACACATCCTCAGTGGTCAAACTCATACTGCCACATGATAGTATGGGATAATATCCAATGCGTGCACAACATTCCTAGGGAGCTCATCTTGTGAGAGTGACCATCCATTGTGCAGGCGGGGCCTGTAGGTCAAACTTGGTTTGAGCCTGGGTTCTATCACCAGTCAACCATGATTAAGCAGGAGTCTCACTGGAATTCGTCTGGCTGTTACATCAGCACCTTCTAAGAACCTATCAGCAGTACACCAGGGGAGCGTAACGCAACAGAGAGAATCTGCAGCGGTATGGGGAGTAGTGGAGGGTGCCAAGTCTAATATAGTATTGCAAAGGATTTGGCTGGGGGGACAACTGGGGAGGACTATTTTCCAATCTGGTCCTTGGAGACCCATAGACACCCCATTTTTTTGCTACCAGCTGCAGGGACATGAAACAGAACACCAATCAATGAACAATACCATAATAATAACAACATGACTTTCAAATTAATATCTATTAAGGTGTTTCCTTATGAGCTGAGAGGGACCACAAATGTAGACAATCTGGTAGAGAGCTCAGTGGGAGCAAAAACTTAGACTGAGTGTGGGTCCCTAAGGACCGGATTGGGAAAGACTGGTAAAGAGCAATAAAGCTTGATAGATATACTTTTAAAAGTATTATTGTTAATGGGTGAGGCTGTCAGTCTGTGGAGCAAAAACAGGCTCGATCCCAGATGTGTTCTGCACGGTAAATGAAGTAAAATGTATTACGCCAAAGGAATGCAGTTTTATAGCAGAGTATATACAGCTAGATTCCTGAGGATAACCAGGTTAATCTCCATTTATCATAAATAAACTCAGCTATACTAACTAATGCATTCCTGAAAAACCTTGCCGTTCATTAGAATTGTGTACTAAACATATTCAATGAGAAAAACAAGGATAGGGGAATGTGACTTCAAAACTTAGTAACTGACACCAATTAAATGAATAAATAAATGAATTAAATAATAAACACAGTGATTCCAGTAGCTAATAGTGTAATTATATGCATTTTAAAGAAGAAACTGTCATTTCCCAGGGGTTGGTCTTTTTCCCGGTTATGCGGCGTGTGGTACCTTTGCTGACCGTGTGATGGCCCCGATCTCGGAGTAGAGGTCGGAGCTGTCGGGGAAGTTCTCTGTGACGATGGTGCAGGCATGATGCAGCAGGGACTGCTTGTGCACTGTGTCCTTCACTTCTGGAACCTTCTCTAGGTAGCTCAGCTCAAAGCCCTTGGCCTGAAGATAAACAAAGAAGCAAACAAAAGAGAAAAACACAAGAAGTGAATCTGGCAGACGCTGGAACAGATTCTTCCCACAACTCTTTTCTGCCCCCCCCCCCTTCTTAAAGGACTTGTTTCCCTCCCCCTGTAGCACCAGTCACTGTATTATTTATTGTTAATTGAACTTTATTGCTACTTTTTGCCATTACCATTATGATTTAGAGTTCATTTAGTCACACATTCAGTAATTTTTCTGCTCTGTAATTCTCTGTGTTGATTGTACTTAAAATACTCCACCTAAGTAACATGTATTTCCACATCCTGTGCTGTGTCGTGGCAGTGGGAGCCATACTGCACACATGTTTATAGTTTCTGCCATGGTTCTGGGGGAGTGTTATCTTTTGAAGCTTTACCCCTCTGTTTGGATAATATGACCCACTTGTTATAATACAAACCTTCCCACCCTTTCCCAAGGCCTCTCTCATAATTCTGCCTCACTCATTCTAATCCTCTCCATTATGAAATTAAACACACAACTCAATCCAGTCTGCACCCCCATACTGGATAAGGGTAAGGAAGATGGATGGAACACGACCCAGTCTTCAGAGGTAACCTTTCTGCTGCTAATGAGCTCATTATGTCACTCAAAGCAGCCTGCTAACCTCAGCAGCTTGCCTCCTCCTGCGTCTCCCTGACCCAGCCTTCTGCGCCTCCTGCCTAGCCCAGCCTCCCTCGCCATCCCCATCCCCCCCCCCCACCCTCGTCACTCACGTTGGTTCCGTTGAGGAAGTTGCCGATGGCCAGCAGTGTGGACAGAATGTATCGCAGTGTCTTGTTCTTCTCCAGTTGATCCATCCCTTCCTTCAGGTCCTGCAGTGGTTCAGCTACTTCCTATGGGAGGCAGGGGGAGCGAGGACTATTTGTTTAGGATAAATACTGTGTAACAGGTGTGCTTCAGCTGGTCTCTTTGAGGTAAAGTTCTGGCTTCAGCGATCATTGCTATATTAAAGAGCAAATAAATATGGCTGAAATTACGGTGTTTCTCCCTCAGTACAATGTTTTATTCCCTGTAAATTACTAAAATACGTCTCTCAGGAGTCTGCATTCTGGAGTTATTGGGCTCTTAGTAGTGGCTCCTGCCAGGGATTTTAGAATAAATATTTTGGAATAAATATTTAGCCATTTTAAATGAAAATTTCTAAGAATCTAAGGGGTCCATCCTGGCAGAAGAACACACAAGCTTCTTCAGTCCAGCCCCCCTCATCTTGCCCCCCGCACAGGACACTGAACCTACTTGCTTGATGAAGTCAATTTCCCTATGGAAGTTTCCAGTTTCTAGTGTTCCATGAAGACGACAGTGTGTGTATGAGAGGGACTGTGGATAGAGAGCACGTTTTGGGAGACTCCCACCTTCTCCATGACCTCGTAATCCATCTTGAAGGCCCAAAGCTGCAGGCGGGCGGAGAGCTCGCTGATGGAGGACAGGGTGAGGAGGAATTGCTCGGCGCTGCCCAGGGGGATGTCCGGGTTGGCCAGCTGCGCCTCTTGGATCTTTTGCTTCTCTTCCTCTGTGGGGATCATGGTCAGAATTTTCTACAGGGAGGAAAGAGAGAGAGGGAGATAATGAGCACATGGAACAAGGAGAAGGGGAGAGCAGGACATTTGACATCTGTATAAAATCCGACCTCACATATAATTAGCTGGGTCTATCAAATTTATCAACAAAAACAAATCTAAGACATTAAGAAATAAAGTGCAGCTTGGAAATTCGATTATCTAAATGGTTAAATAAAAATGATCTCGGCACATTTGTGAAAGACAATTAAAGGTCAAGAGGTCTCAATCAAGGGCAGCGTGTTGTTTATAGTCTTCCGTTCTTGTGTGACTCCTCCGCTATGCGGGGAAGGTGGGGAAGGGAGCGTTCAGAGGACTGAACCAGGATGTGAGAGATCCCATTGAGAGAGAGCACAGAGCACAAAAGGCATTGTGAAATCAGAAGTTATGTGCTGATTTAAGTCTATAATAAAAATAATATGATTTATTATGCCTTTTGCACTGGTATAACTGTGAAATGTGTTCAGGAGTTTCAGCATCAGGTATCTCCCCTTAGAAAGTCATTAATCTTGGACTAACATAATTATGAATATAAAACATCCTTATAAATGGTTAGGGCTGATCAATGCTCAACTGTAAATATAACAAATGCTCTAAGATGCTCTATTGAGATAGTACTTTTTTCAGAAGGATAAACTACACCCTAGGTATTATGATTGACATGTTCATCTCACAATGAGTCACCATAAAAACAGCATGAATGGGTTCAAGCGCACTTCTTCTCAATGGACTATGTTAGGAGGAATGCTGAAGAGTCCCTTCTGAGACATTACACGGGCCTCTCACCTCAATGCCCTCCTTGTTCAAAGCATACTCATCGAAGTTCAGGATGGCCGTCTTGATGGTGCGTGGCGGGGGCAGCACGGTGAGGCCGATGTTGATGGCATTGCTCCTCTTTGAGTCCAGGACAATGATCTCCTGACGCTTGCCATCCGCCGCAGTTTTCTGGGGTCATGAGAAATGGGGTCAAGTGGGCATGAAGAGCTATTCCAGCCCTGGATGAGAATCGGCCACTGGAGACATAACACACACTGAATGGCTGGGAGGAATTTTATCAGCGGGAGTGCCGTCACAATCAGCGAGTGTGACAAATACCACTGAAAAATGGGACCGTCTAGAGCTGAGATATTCAAACTGGTAGGCGTGAAGGAATTGCGGGAGGTGCATGTAAGGGAACAAAAAACAGGGGGGTATGAGGTGGGGGCTGACTAATTTTGAAATTGCAACCATTAAAAATATTAAAAATAGAGAGATTTGCAGTGTCAAAAACTTCGCATGAGTTGTCAGCTAGAAAACAGGCACATCCTCCCCATTAAGCTGTGAGGTAATGTTTATTAGGAGTCTTCACTCCTGTGTGTGTGTGTGCATGTGCATGTGTGTGTGCGTGTGTTTGTGTATGTGTGCGTGTGTTGGGTTTCAGGAGAAATATCATTCCTTGGGGGTGGGGGGGTTTAGAACAAATTTCAGTCATAGTGGGGACCTGTCAAAAAAAAATACCCGCCTAAGAACAATTGAGAATCCACCCCCTCATGACTGTCAACATCAAGCTACAGAACTTAGCGGCAATAATTAAATACTAACAGCAGACAGACTAAAATGGGAAAAAGGCGCACCGACAATCCCCATCCCAGACTAAACAAACACATAACACAACTGAAAAAAAGAACAATGAATGAAGAACAAAATGAAAGCCTGAAAAGCAAACAACTTCCTGTGTCTCTCTTCTCTGCAAACTATTTTCAGATAAACACATAAAAATACACTGTTTATGTGCGGCCAGTGAAGTTGTGTTTGTTTGGAAAGTGTCTTGTCTTCTCTCAGTCCACCTGAACCAAACACAGAATGTCAAAGCTGAAACAGAGCCACTTCATATTTTGGAGAAGCAATGCTGAACTGTCAGGATGCTGTATGCTCGCTAGGTGACCTGTTGTGACTGCAGCTCTGATCTACTTTATATGCTGTGAAGGTCGTCTGGTCTACAGACACTCCCCGTTGACTGCTGTCACTAGCACCCACATACAGATGCTCACCACCTCTAGTTTATTTCCTTAATTTATTTACCATCCAGGAAAATTTGATGCTCCATAATCCTACATCTTGCAAATATCACAAAGCAAATGGATGCAAACTATATTTTATACTGTTTAATTAATCACATAGCTTAGCGACGACGGAATTCTCAAGGGCAGACATACCCATAGAGAATCACAGGTGGAGAATACTGCTTTTGATGTGGTCAGCTCAGATGGATGAGCCCTCCTGTGTCACTAAAAACTGTAATTACTATAAACATTTCCACTCGGATACCAACAAGCACCTGAAAAAAAGTGCATGATTTTCATTTGCACTTCTATGAGGACAGCATGGGTGTCACGGGCCGGCCCAAATGGGAGCCGGGCAGTGCGCTTAATTCAGGGCCAGCGGTCTAGGGCACCTTGCGAAGTATTGTGCCAAATGAGTTTGGGCCTTGTTAAGCGTTTTTTTTCGTAAACCCCTCTTCCCGAACCTCGTCCGTCTGCCCGGTGTTCACTTCTCATCCTGCCCCCTTTCCCTCTCCAGCCCCCTTCCCGTACCTGATCCACTCCCAGTGCCAAGCCCTGCTCGTCCTGTCTTCCCTTCCCTGTGTGGTCGTGTCCTGAGATTACCTGTCGGACGGATTTCCTGGTTCCTGACCCCTGCGCCTCCTCTTCGACCCGGTTTTTGGACTTCCCTTGCCTGTACCTTTGTGAGTGCCACCGGAATAAACCAGTCGGTTTCCTGCATTTCTGGATCCGAGTCTTTCTACCCCGGCAAACGCCACAATGGGCACCTTTCAGAAGTGTAAATGTAGTGCATTCTGGGATTGTGAGCAGGTCAAAATTGACAGCAGCTGCTTGGGAATGACGGATAAATCCTAGAGGTCTCCATATTTTGCATTGAAAAGCAACATTTGCCACCATATCTGAACTGCTGGACTCCAATATGTGTGCGTGCTTTGTCTATCAGAATCCCAAATCATAAATATTATGCTTCTCAATAAAATTTACACCCATCTCCCACAATCGCTTATACTGCACACGGTGCAGAGGAGGCCTGGAGCCTATCCCAGGAATCACAACACACAAGGCAGAGGACACCCTGTATGGGATGCCAGCTGACCTGTTACCCACTGTCCTAGAGAGCCACTGCCTATAAGATTTGTTATATTCATTTTCAGTGGGAAGTATTTGCAGAAAAGAACAGATTACATGTGTCCTTAAAATTCCCAGCAGCTCAGTGGTAAACTTGAACTGCACACGGTTGCCAGAGTGACTTGTCCTTCCCATGATGCTTTGGGCTACACACACATGACAGGAGCCTGGGTGACTCCCTGAGCAGATGTGGGCTTGTCCCATCTCCCATGGGGCTCAGCTGTAACATGACACGTGGAACGCACATCACACCCCGAGTGACATATGGGAGACATGGTTCGCAGTGGTCAGCACTGTTGCCTCACACTTCTGGGACCGGGGCCTACGCCATGTCGCCGGTGGAGGGGGGTCTCCTCGTGTTTCCCCGGTAGAAGCGGGTCTCCTCGTGTTTCCTCGGTAGAGGGGGGTCTCCTCGTGTTGTCGTGGGGTTTTCTCCCGCTACTCTGCTGCTAAACTGCAGTGCTGAACGTTGTTTTTTTTAGTTTCTGTGGTACTGGATCAGTGGACTGGATTTAATCAGATTACTTATGTAACATGAACTTGGTTGGTGCCTCTTTGCTATTTTAGCAGAGAACAGTGCTTGCAGTACACCATGTTTTGGTTTTTGTTGTTAATTCTGAAGTCCTTGTCTATTTTGTTAACAATATTGCTGATATGTCATCACATGGTATCCGTTATCTGCACTGGCACATTGTCATGAGGATGAGTACGAGTACATGAATGAGTAATGGATTTGAAAATAATTTCCATACGGGTGTTAATGTATTACTACACCAGATGTTTCAAAGCGTTTCCCTTTTTCCTTACCAATTGAGCATCATCTCTAAAGATGCATATTAATTTATGCAGACAAAGGAAAAATGAGGTGTGATATACGTTAAAATATGCATGATAATCACAATTTGCTTTTTAGTGTTAAGTTTTTAGCCCAGTTAGAATAATTAGCATTTATGGATAATGTCAAGCATCCGAATACAACAATCCTTTATTTCGAAAGGTAAAATATACTGTACTATACTGTCTGTGGTTTGGGAATCTTACCATACACTCTACAAAAGAAAGAAAAATATGTACCGACCTACATAAACTTCATGTAGGTGTTGACTTTTGTTCTCAAAGAATCATGGTGCTAAATATCAAAACTGAAAATACTAATGTGAACTGGACAAAGTGATCCTGAGTGGCTTCCACAAAATGAATATGTTTTCACTGATTTATACACAGCTTCTGAGTGACTAAAAGCAATTTTAAGCCAAGATATACAGTCTTATCTGTAATCCATACGTTTTCATTTCCATCACACTTACATTTTCTAATGTGGGATGGACTACATTTCATATAGCATGTTTATAACTTTCTACATTTGTATAGACCTAGAGATAAATTTGGCTCAGATTGGTTAAATATTGTCAAGAGTGATACAATGCAAACGGAATGTTCGTGAACATAGTCCCTTGAATTCCAGCCTTTTAGCTGAATGCTATTATGTCCAACCCAACAGAACAATTATTAAAAAACCGATAGAACACATTCCATGGTTTACAGTTGTTTGTGGATATAATGCCTGAGATTAAACAGGCCAGAGTAATTAATGTTATCAGCACTTTTCATTCTAATCATGCTAACAGCTGGCTTAGGGTTAGCTTTCTCGATCAAAAAAACAACCCACTCCATGCAAGCAAACCAATCCCAAAAAAATAAACATATTTCGAACTGGCAAGCACTTATTTTAGGACTCACTCCACCACCTCACTAAACTGTTGCCTAAAGCATGGAGTCAAACCACTAGGTGGCACTAATGCTCACTGACCAAATAAATTCTGTTCCCATATTATTTTTGCAGAGTGGTATGCACATTAGCCCATCAGCTATAATTCTACAATCAGCCACTCAATGCAAACATCTCCAAAGAGATCAATAAAAGAAAATTCATCTATGATCAAATTTCACTGCTGCAAAATTTTATAGCAGATCGGTGTGATCCTAACAGGTTGATATTTAAATCCGTATATTCTTACCTTGGTGACAGGTAGCTCCTTGGACTTAGATTCAAAGAGGTGCTCCAGTTTGGATGTGTCAACCTTGACAGCGTCCAATTTGGACCACAGTGAGTCCTTGCTGCGCTTGTGATTATCGTGCTGCCAATCTACAGTTCGGACCTCATTCCAGAATAAGCGGATAGTCTTCTTTTTCTTTACAAATGCAAGGGGCTCACCAAGGCCCAGATGCGGGGATCTCAGGTGGAGCTGCGGGGGTGGCACTGGTGAAGAAAAAGGTGGGGGTGGAGGCATCATGCCCGGGATTGGAGGGGGTGGAGGACAACCCAACAAGGGAGGAGGGGGCGGAAAGGAGTTGAGAGAGGGAGGAGGGGGTGGGGGTGGTACCAAGTCTCTCAGGTCTCCAGATCCCATGTTACCCACATCCAGGATGTCCAGGTCATCCTCCTCCACCAAATCGGTGAAGTCCATGTCTTTGATGCGGAGCTCTCTTGGACTTGCCATCAGCTGGTCCCAGATGTAATCGGACTCCTTCTTAACAGGAAGCGGTGAAGCGGAGTGTATAGTCCGGTCTGACTGCGTCGGCTGCTTTTCCGGTACCTCAGGTTCTGGTGGGGACACCAGCCCCTTCACCAAATCGCCAAACTTCTCAGCAACAGCTCGGACACTGCCCTGGTTGTCCAGATGCTCCATGTCCATCTTCTTCACGTTCTCCTCGGAAGCTTGCCGGTTGGCCTCCAGTGTAGAGATCCTGCTGGCCAGGCTTGTCACGGACGGGTCTTGGCCTTCACAAGCCTTCCGTTCTCTGCCCTTTTCACTGTCCTTTTCCTCATTCTCCATGACAGGTTTGTTTTGGGAATAAAGCATGTCCAACATATAGAGTTTGCTATTGAGGATCTTGCTACATTGTTCATTCACATCCGCATCCTTAATGCACTGTGACCACGTCTCTGGAATTGCAAAGAAACACATAAAATTAAGTTCATATCACAGAAAATTATTATTTAATTTTGATCAATATCCATATGCATTAAATATAGAAATACCAAAATACATAAATAAAACTATAATAATGAAAGAGCGTAATTTAAATCCTCATTAAATCACAAAAGCCATAACTAGCCCTCAGCTAAAGGCTACCTGTGATATTGACTTCATTTGCAATGAATGAGAAATCAGTCTCCACACCAATGACCCCCCGAAGGATAGAGCAGTCCCTGCACCTGTTTCCGTGTCGCTGGTGGGTTTTTCCTCACGCTCCTCCCTCTCCAAAGTGCTGCTGGCTGACGAGATGCTGGACGCTGAGCAATTGTCCTTCTCATTGAGCTCCTCGTTCTGCCTCTCCTTCTCGCTCAAAGGGGCGGCATCCTCGCCATCCCGCTCTGGTCCCTGCTCTCGCCCCCCCTCTACCTCCGTACTCGGCACCATCGCTTCGCACCTCACATCTTCCTCATCTCTTTCTTCCTCCTCTTTCTTCACCAACGGCTTTCCTTCTTGTACTTTCTGCTCCACCTTCCGCTCAACATCCCTTTTGTCCGATACCTCTTCCTCCACTGACTCCGAAGAAGATCCTGCCCCCTCCGTCACGGGTTCCTCACCAGTTCTGGACTCACAGTTTAATGCATGCTGTCCATCACGGACTAAGAAAGAACAACATCATCACTTTTTTATGGTTAAACAAAAGTATAACCACTTCTGGTACAATTTCCATGCAACTGATAGTTCTAGTGTTATTACGATACTTTATAATTATTAATATTTATACACTATTTCGTTGGTGACTGTTGGGCTGCAGTTTCTGCAGTCCAGAGGGGCACCCTGTCCTTCTCCCACTTTTTCTTCAGCGGAGAAGATCAGAGAAGTTCAGGGATGCTGGCTGCATTAAGCCTTAGATTTTGGGTGGAAAGTGCATACTAACCACCCCCTAACCAGCTCAGCAGTCACAGACGAATCCCTCGTTCGCACGTCCAAATCCTGAAATTTTCCACTTTGTCATCAGATTATCAGGCTTTGCCCTAAAACAAGCCAAAGCAAACAATCATGTTTATCTGCTTATGTGTGTTTTTATTCCCCTCAGATCACTCGACGCTTCATTATGGCTCCTTACAGATTGTCTGCTGGAAAAGGGTAAAGCTCATGTCTTGTGTGGACTTCTGGTTCTGTGCTGCTGTGTGGATGGACGACAATGGCAACCGCTGCCGTGAAACGTGGTGTGACGCTTTCCTGCCAACGGCACTCGCAAAGTGCTAATGACCAAACCAGCAGGCGTGAGTGCCAGGATGCTTGGTGAAACCACCTCTAACATATACCCCTCTCCCTTAAAGACACAGCTGTAGACTTTCATTTCTGTCTTGGAATGGGCAAAGCTCTCAGCATTTTCCCTAACTACCGTACCAGAGATGAAGACACACGAAAGACTGTTTTATAAGGCGCAGCTCAACCCTTGTGAACTACTGAACTTTTGAGCATCTCAGTATATCATGCAGATTTACTAAAACTTCAATCCATTTAAAGAAATATGCATATCTGATTTCACATCTTCAGCTAAAAGAATTTTACTGTGGTAACTGTCCTTTTACTTAAAGAGGTATGTCTTTAGTGGAAGCAGTACGACAAAAATATGAAATATGCTGAAATGGAAGTTGGATGTAGTGACACAGAGGAGTGGCACACCATATCCGAGAAGCCTGGCTGACAGGCTTGGCATAAAGTGTGCATTTATAAAAGACAAATCACATGAGCAATATTTTTCTGTGATGAGCAATCAAGTGCACACAAAAAAAATATAAGTATATATAATTAATGGATAGTAAGAGTGAAAGAATGTCACAATGACATGAAATCTGATATAATGACAACCATTGGGCATAATGGCATAGGAGAGAGGTTGATATCGTTGGGGGGGTGCATAACATAACTGAAGCCAAAATAAATACTAGGGAGCACACCCCCCCACCCATTCCTTTTGGTGCCTAAGCCCATGATTATTTGTTAAGGTTTAAACTTCTTGAACAATTCAGAATCCCCTCATGGATAATTTATAGCATGTTTGACCCTCGACAGTTTGGCATGGCAGTCATAATGCTATGTCAGAAAATGAAAGCTCGATGCACACCTTGACCTGAGGGTGAGCGTGCTGAGGGCGAGCATGCTGCGACTTCCTGCCGGGGCTCCGCGGTTGACGGGGTTGCACAGATGGACGGCAAGCCGGGGCTGGAGCGGCGTGGACTCAGCGACAGGGTGAGCTCGCTGCGACCCCGAGGGGCTGTCCGCTGACGCTCCATCTCGTACTCCACCGCTGCCAGCTTCTCCACCTGCTTGTACCTGCAGAGACAGGAGACGGCTCTCTAGCTGGAAGCTGCTTTGAAGAAGGATAAAAGATGGATTACCTGATAGTTAATTCACTATCTGACAATATAAACCTGAAGGGTATCCTTGTTAGGAAACACCTTAGTAGATATTAATTTGACAGCCATGTTATTATTATTGTAGTATTGTTCATTGATTGATATTCTGATTTATATCCCCACCCGGAGCTAGGAGGAGGCAAAAATGTGGACCATCTGGAGGTTCCCAAGGATCAGATTGGGAAAGACTGCTATAAGAAAATCAGCTGCAACGTTTTCACAATGCGCCATGTACACCACAGACCTCCTTCAATTACATCAGATAGTTACCCTTAACCAATCTCATAACATATCATAATAATAACAAATAACTGATGCCCTTTTTGTCCCTTCTCCACAAATCCACCCAGTGTTTTTGATGCCTAAGCCAGTGCCACTCCACTGAGATGGTGGTTCATCCTGCTTTTCTGTTCAAACTCACAAGTGAAGTGGGTCAAATCCCATCAAACCTCAGACTCAGACTTTCTCTCTTTCTTGCATTTGCACCATGGTACATGAGACATGAAACAGGGTAGGATATGAAGGATGTCTCTTGTCAGGCCCCATTTCAGGTTTTGATTTTGGAAATTTACTTTTTAAGCTAATTGCAAGCTGATAAAACCCCACTGAAATATTGTCATGATCATCGACAAGGTATTCTCTCAAAAAGATAAAGAGAAACTCACAATAACACAGAGGTAATTTAGGTTATGCACACAAAATTTATCCTTATCTGGGTTCACTTGCAAAGCCAATTACACACCTTGTCATGTTTATGCACAATGTCTTCATATGCTACAGACGCCGATAAACTGTCAGAACCATAAATTATCAAGAACTTCCATTCCATTGCCTTAAAGGACCCAGCATCTGTTATCTGTTCCCGGAAAACAGCTGTGAGCTGTAGGCATGGGTTGATAATTGACATCTTTTGATTCACAGCGCATGCATTCATAAGCTCACATTCTTTTTTTATGCATATGTGAAAGCAGGAGAGTACATATTTACCTAGTAGCCTGAGGACATAATTAACCAAATTCATTATCACCAAATTAATTAGCATGGGGGCCAGCGTGCTCACATCTGAATGTGTGCTGAGAAATTTTACTTTGCTTTGCAAACTGAAATAGTTTAATATGGAGTGCAATGGATAGAAAAATGCACCTACCTCTCCTCACGGGCTTGTCTGACCTCCTCCCTTTTGTCAACATAGTCCCGGCTGAAATCAAACAACAGAAACATGGTTCTCAGGTAAAGTAAGCTCGGCCTTTGAGGACCCTGATTTGAACAGCCCTGGTTTAATATGGGGGGAAGGTCAGCTTATTTGTAAGGCCCATTTTGAGAAAGCAGGTGACTCATTTAAACTTCACGAAAGTACAAGAAGACAAGAGCAGTTGATAGTTGCATGTGTAGCGATGAACTTGGCAAGAGCAGTGACATGTTTACCGGTGCCCGGTAAACCAACAGATGCTTTCACATATAACATAAACAGCCTAATTATTCCCTGTTAAACCCAATGAAGTTGAGCTGGGGAGCTCTGGAATGAAGCAGTTGGATATAACCATGATTTTTAGATGGGAGCTGTGTCAGTGTGGGTCTTTATATGGTAAGCACTCAAAATAAGGCATCTCGTGCTGGCTCAATGAATGCGAGCCCTTGATTACTCCTGCCAGAGGTCTCCTTTTCTCCACTGACCATAATAAGAGAGGACAATTCATGTGAGTCTACAAACAAACTCAGGCATTTTTCATGGATGGCACGCAGGCAGGCAGACACGCAGGCAGGGAGCCTGGCTCTTTGTGTGGTAAGCCCTTTGAGTGCTTAATTCTGCAGACTACAATGGAACTCCTACACTGTCACAAATGTTTGCAGCTCAAGGTCTTTTTCCTGACAAATTAAGCATTTGTTGGCTACACTGACCACATCATCTTGATATGGGTAAGTCCGAGGACAGAGCGGGCAGAAGAAAAGTATGCAGACAAACAAAACTTGCTCATACTCTCAAAGTGGTATCATAGGGTTCCTGGTGCTATGGTGCCTTTTGACTCCTTGATTCTGGTAGCACGTCTTCCCTGGAGACCTGAGGGCACGTCCACTGGTACTCACCTGAAGCGACTCCTCTCCTCACGCTCAATTCTCAGCAGGCGTTCCTCCCTCTCGTTCCTCCGCCTCTCTCGCTCCGCAGCCAGAGATTCTTGGTGCTGCCGGTATGACGAAGTCAGCAAACCCCCCAGGGGTGGTCGAGAAATGCCCGCAGCAGGAGAGGAGCTAGACATTACAAACACAATTGGCATTATTAGAAGTTTAATGTTGTGGAGTTGGCAATTTTAGGAAGTGACCCCATGAGCTGGAAAGTCTGACAATAGGCCTGCATATTTCGGTAAGGCTTTATGACAGCAATTAAAACTTGATTATTTGGTTGGAAGGCAGTACTGTGGGTTCAGAACTTAGCAGGAGGACCTCTGTGAAGAGCCACAAATCCACGTAACTGGAAATTTTACTATTTCAGTCTCAGAGCTCTGCTGGCAGATTAGAACTGGCTGATCCAGCTCAGAAGCACCTCACATTCTGAGAAATGCCACTGGCTCTAGAAAAAACCATATTACTTTCGCACATTGATGTCCTCACCATTAGAGAGCCAGATAAAGTAATCTAACGTCTCAGTGGAGCCAACCTGACCAAACATCAGGATACAGGTTTAACAGATCTTCCTTCTCACCTGGAGTCTGCTGAAGGAGAGACCGTGGCACTAAAGCGACTGGAGGGTGTAGAGGGGGCACTAATGCTAGAGTAGGATCGCCCCATGTATGGACTCCCTTGGCAGCCGTTCCTATCACAGCAAGGGGAGGAATGCGGAAGGGACAGATTGGGGTTATACAGTCAAGATAATGCAGTTATAGCTGCATCTTAAACATACAATTCAAGTTTATTTATCATGTACACAGTTCCACTATGCAATGAAAATCTTACCTTGATGGTCCTTCCACTAAACACAAATTAATACAGAACACAATAGTAACAATCAAATAACAGATAAATAAATATAACTATTGATAAAAACTATAAATTTTAAAAGCCTTGAAAGTAACAATTTCTGAATATAAGAAAAAGGGACAAACGGGAAGCAGATAGCGAGTGTATGAGGTGAGCACCTCCTATGCCCATCGGCGTCACAGTGTGACAGTGTTATCTCTGAGGTGTCTGACATCGCTGTGCCTTCTCACCCTGGGACAAAGGGAGCCCTATTTGGCCAGACACACCACCAGGTACCACACTCACTGCCAGTGGAAACCTTAGATGGGTGTCTTATTTAGTCGTCATACGAGAAGATGTCAAGCAGCTATTTTTGACTTCTGATCAGAATTTCGTGTTATTTTATTGTTTTACTAGTCTGATTAGGGCTGGAACAAAGAGCTGACTTCAGGTCTATGATCTCAAAGCAGCTGGTGTTGCTGAAAGACTGAAGATCTTCTGTGCCACGTGATTCCAAGATCCAACAATGATTAACACTCCGTCAGTGCTGTGCAGTTAAATACTGCTACTGAAACCAAGACCAAACTTCCTTTCACAATGAAT
Source organism: Mormyrus lacerda (assembly GCA_015163995.2). NCBI lineage: Eukaryota > Metazoa > Chordata > Actinopteri > Osteoglossiformes > Mormyridae > Mormyrus > Mormyrus lacerda. The sequence goes on along the minus strand of JAABNX020000151.1, from coordinate 19,387,040 downwards.
CGTTACCAGTCAAAGAAGGTTCTCACTGCTGTATGTTAGTGCAACATGGATTATGGGCAAGTAATGTCAAGGGATTCTGAGTTCATCTGCCGTAGATTTTTGTGTCTGGATTCAAATGTACAGTTTCCTTCTTGACTTTCAGAACACAAAAAAACTCAACGCTCAGCCATTTTAGCCTGTTTCTGTCTGGGGTGCCGACCTCTGCAGAATGAACAAGCACACTTGGACTTTCTCTGACAGCTGATGGCAATCACCCTCCGCTGGGCCCTGCTATCACGGCTCTGCCGCGCCATGGTTCAAGACAGCGTCTCACCCCCTCCCAGTACGAGCTCCGGTGAGCGAGCCGGTCCACAGAAGAGGTTGTCAGCTGCCACCTTCCATCAGCTGCTGACCTGCTCAAGTCTAGAGCAACAACGTGAGCCGAAGAGATCAGTGCTGACCCCTCCCAGTCATCGGATGATGGCTTGGGGTGCTAGCAACAAATATTAAACACCATCTGGACAGTTCCTTAACCCAAGCTATAGCCACTGTCTTATTAAGTCATCCTCTCTCTCCCAGAATACTGAACAGCACCCAACAATTTTACATTTTATTTATTTATAAAGAACACATTTTTATCCAAAGCAGCAAACCCTGGAAAGCAGGGTCAGACAGTCCAGTCCCTGGAGCAATTAGGGGTTAAGAATGTTGCTCAAGGGCCCAGCAGAGAAGTTACCCTGACACAGGGATTCAATCCAGCAACCTTTCTTCCTTTTAATTTATTTGCAAAACACATCATTAATCGATATTTATATGTGTACCTGTAAACTAATACAGCATGAATACCACACCATCAGTAGAAATTTAATCTATACTCCAATGAAAATGTTAGGTGAATCAAAGTGAAACTGATTCTATAATCACTTGTAATAGGTGCCCAGGCACTGGTATGTAAACTCAACCTATGGGCTTACCTGCCAGAGCCACAGAAAGCTCTAGAAAGACTTGGGGAATATTGTGAATAATACACATTTGTCCAGCTGCAAGGCGAGAGAGGTGACAGGTGGGAAAAAAACAGGAGGAGGCGGGTGAGTTAACAGGGATTTGGAGCACAACATTGTCCCATTCTGAGCTTAGAGAAGAATAAAACAGCAGTAGGAGGTTCAATGCAGAGAAGCAGGTGAAACAGTCAGGACAAGTGATTCTGTAATTACTGTCACAATGCTCTGCATAGCTAGAAGGATACCTCACACCACTAGGAAGGCTTGAACAAGTATTTTTCTTACTCTTGATATGCTGCAAAAGGGAATAAATCAAGTTTTGCACAACTTTTTAGTGCACTTTTTAAGCTATAGTGCACATGCATTTAAATTCAAAAGTAATCATATACTGTATGAATTTACATAATTAACCATAATGGGCAACAAGTAACTAAACTAAAACTAGCTATAACTAGAGAGAAAAACAACAGAAAAAGAGCAGAGTGTCCTGCAGCAGCATGCCACTTGTCTACTCCACACTGCGTCAGCTCCACACTGAAGGTTTGGTTGTTTTATACAAAAACAACACCATTCTGTTAGATTTATGTTGAAAATTACAGGAAAGGAAGGCGGTGGTCATAGCAATGGTAGGGGGGAGGGGAGGGCTTGGAACCATAATTCCCTTGTCAAAAACAATAAATTGAAGAGCTTTTAAATTTAATCATCACACTATAAACTGTTCTGTGGGTAATAGCAGAGTAGCTATGAGGTTTTAAATTAAAGCATTACAGCATGGTTAAAAGTTAAATGGACGGTGAATAAGCGTTACAAGAATAATAACATAAGAATTAGGATTTTTTTTTTGTTGGCTGTTACATTAAAAAATGGGTCGCAGAGTACTTCTTTAGAGTCTTAGAAATCAGGAAATCAGTATTCAGGTCATTTATCGACTAACAGGAAAAGCTGGCAGTTGCGTTGTCTTTGTCTTCAACAAGCAGAGAGAGCCTCATGTATTCATAAAATAGACACGTTGTGGCAAACTGTGTTGCATATTGTCATGAAACAATGAGGCAGATGTGCGATTAGCATGAGAAAAGTTGTAAGATGTGCATGGAAGGGTCTCTCTGGCAGCAGCCAGCTTCGTCAAGCCAATTGTCTGCTCCTGAAAGACGAGAGCATTCCTTAAGAAATACAAAAGGCGCATGATAAACAAAGCAGCTCGCCAAGGCGGGGGAAGGAGGTAGCAGCGCTACAGTTAGCATGATGCTACAACTCAAGCTGCGCTAATGGCGACTTGCAGATCCGCACATCGTGAATAGATGCACAGCCACAGGAGGCAGTGGCCCTGGCTCAGCGCTCACAGCTTGTTATTCTGATTGCGTCAACTACAGAGGAAGCGGTTTATGCTCGTTCTCTGGGTTCAGGCCACTACCTGTGGTGCGACACACCCACTCCGCCTGTCTCAGGCTCGTTGGAACCATCGGACACCTCTTCCTCATTGAAGTCATAGAGAAAGAGGTGGAAAGGGGAGTTTGGTCGGTAGGACAGGTGCTTCGGGGTGGGGGAGGGGAAGCTGAAGGGGGTGTTGAATGTGGAGGAGCCTCGAGAGGAGGAGCCAGACAACGGGGTTATGAGGAGGCCACAGGAGGGGTACTGCTGATGCCCAGGGAGTGAGGCTGGTGCAGAGGGTGACGAGGAGATGGCAGGAGGAAGAGGTCCAGGAAAGATGCAATCGATGGACCCCAGGAAGCAAGCGTCGGTCACTGAACATTCCTCGTGATTCACTTCCCTTTTTCGGGTAGCTGGTAATTTGGAATCACTTTCAGCTGTGCAGTTACCGAGCAGGCATGAGCTAACAGACTTGGTTATAACGTTCATTGCTGAGGCCCTGAAAAATGATGGATGGAATGCTACGGGTGTAAAGTGCACTGGGTAAAGTGATGCCAGAAGCCTGCGCAGGGTAAATGAGGCACCAGAAGCCTCCACTAGGTACAATGAGGCAGGGCTAAAGCCAGCACTTGGTAAAATAAGGCAGGCCTGAAGCTTGTGTTGGGTACAGTGATGCCTGAAGTCTGTTCTGGGTTCAATGAAGCAGGTCTGAAACCCTTTGCTGGATACAATGAGGCAGGCATGAAGACTGGGCTGGGTAAAATGAGGCACCTGAAACCTTTGCTAGGTACAATGAGGCAGGTCTGAAGCTTGTGTAGGTTTCAATGAGGCAGACCTGAGGCCTGTGTAGGGTTCAGTGAGGCAAGCCTGGGGCCTGTATAAGGTATAATGAGGCATGCCCGGTTCCTGTGTAGGGTACAATGAGGCAGGCCTGAGGCCTGTACTTGGTATACATGAAATAGCATGACAGTCCATTGCAAGCCCCCACACACAGAGTTTAGAAAGGATTCAAAGCCCCAACCTGGGAGGTCTGAGGAGACATCATATCCCACTGAGCCACCATGCCACCCCCAAGATGAAATTCATAACATATAATCTCTCAGTAATAATAAACTCATAAAGTAAAGGTTACAAGGTCATCGCAAGGTTCATCTTAATGCATACTAAAATGACTATTAAGAAGCTTAGGAACCTCTACATCTTTCCCAGAAACTGTGATGCACAAGGGACAGGTTTAATACATAAATATTGATCAAATCAGTGATGGATATGGCGGCCGATGTTACAAAGCTTGTTAGAAAAGGTGTATGTTCTGGGTTGTCCTCTCCAGAAGCCAGTGGTGGGAATGTTTGTCTTAAACTCTCTTTAAAAGGCCCCTGCCTGTGAGTGACCAACATTGTTAACATTTAGAGAGACCAAAATTCTTGACCTAACAGGCTTTACATTGTGGCTGAGCCCCCTCAACATGCCAGCCTACCACCCCTCCCCCTCCACCCCCCCTCACCCTTAAACCAAAAGCACCTCTAATTGAGATTCAGCACTGGAATATGTGCTGGTAAAGTTCACGCAGTAATGTTGCCAATAGTCAGTAACTTTTAAACTATGCAAATAAATATAAAAACAGCTGGAACAGCTGTTTTACATTTCAAAATGCCCAGGGTTTTATATGGGCTTCTTAAATCACCCAAACAGGCAGCATGCAATCTGTATAGATACACTGGCCAGGTCTCCGGTTAATGGCATTACCAACTGCGAGCCCACCAGACTTTTGCTTTAGAAAACAATGAAAGTTGCCTTCCGTGATGTACAGTACATAAGGCAGCCATTTACAAGTTTAACAGACACTCTGAGGTGAGATGGACAGGAGAGCAAAGGAACCAGTTCTGGGCCAGCTGATTACCCAATTCCTCATCCGCCTTACATTCCTCCTCTCTGCGGTGAAAGGGGGATGTACGAGGGGCAGAGAGAGACACGGGAAAGAAAAGGGCAAGAGAAATCTTGCAAACATGAAGCAGAAATGAGAAGCAGGCAATGAGTGAACAAGAGACACCAATCAAAATAACAGGGATCATGTGCATTGCCACAACGTCACTCACCGAGGTGTCATAAATGGTGGGAGGGGGGGTTAGAACTATACCAAAAATGAAATTATAAACAAATTAATTTTTTTCATGCACTGGTTTAGTCTAATCGGTGCAAAAGTTTACGGTACTGTACATACCTGTGGCATAAAGAGACATACAATCCAAACATCTGCCAGAACATGGTGTGAGATCTATCACACCAAAGGGAGGGTTTCATCATTATAACCTGAATGATGTTTAATGTTGAAACGCTATGGTACTGGGTAGAATCAGCCGTAACTGGTAATGTCTATTTTAAGCTGTGCTTGTGCCTGAAGAGCAGGGCTATTCAAAACACTGTCCTCGAGTTCTGAGCACTGTTGATTTTCCACCCTTCCTTTTCCTATGAACTAGGTATGAAGTCTCTGTGGCCAATCAGTAATTATTACCTGGGAGACAACTGACAACAAGGCCGGGGGTTGGAGTCGAGGTCCATATTTGTGGGGCCCCACTGTAGAGTATGACGAGGAGTGTTTCTCTCTTGCAGAGAGCAAGACAAGTGCTTCTGAGATTAAAGTGCTTCTGAGATTAAAGTGCTTCTGAGATTAAAGTGCTTCTGAGATTAAATTGGGCAACCAGTCCTCCAGAATTTCAACAATTGCCTGTCCACAAAATAAACTACTGAGAACAAAGTAGTGAGACTTTTCAGTACACAGAAACAAGCTTTCTGTTTACACAGGGCATTCTGAACATACACTGTATGAGTAAAACAAAGTAAAGCATAGCCCAGAAGGAACACAGAATGGCCACCCATGGAGAACGGGGCAATAACAGTGAAAGCAGGCTGAGGACCTTACCGAAGTCATTCATGAGTCGCCCTGTGCTGATGGTGCTTGAATCCCGCACTACTATAGTTAGCATCTGCACAGTTGCAAACCTAATGTATCATTTTATGGCCTGACAGCAGCTTCAGGGCCTGGAGCACCCTGACAAAGACCTCAGAAGTGAATACTTCAAATGACTGTAAAGCGAACCCAGTGCGGCATGCAAACTCATTACCTATTCACCCAGTCATCACAAAAGGCCCATTCATCTACCTCATTTGATGCAATTAATTCATCGGCATCCTGCGCAGGATCTCCGAGTGACTGAGCAAGGTCAACGCTCCATTCTGGTGACAGTGGCAGCCAGTTTATTGAAACCACAGGCATAGTGTCTCCTAATGACATGGTTTGTAGAAATGCATTCGACACTCTGCTTGCTTCACAACCCGTCCTCCCAGGACCTTCCATACATTTTCGCAAAACGTTATTCACGTCTCAACCAATGAATACTGCATTTTTTCCTAAGAGCCAGTAAACCAGTAAACAATAGTTTGTAAAAGATTTTTGTTTGCTGCAAACAGAAATGCGGATGGGATGCCAGTCCATTGCAGGGCACTGACAGAGGGCAATATAGAGATGCCAATTAGCCTAACTGCATGCCTTTAAGAGTTTTGGGGGAGGGTAGGGGGGGCCAACAGCAGAGACGGGATTCAAACCCCTAACTCTAGAAATGTGCGGCGACAATATGAAGCAAGTAATAAAATAAATTATAAGAAAAGATACATAACACATTACACTAAAGTGCTTTGCTAAAATAAAACAATTCATTCAACAGAGTAATGACATACCATGTAATTATCTCTGAAAGTCTTTTGTGAGTGTATGCTCTCTTACAGAGCAGCCACAATATCCACAAAACTGCACTGGAGTAATACAGCCAGTACTCAGATACAGCATATATGTGTATCCCTGATAGCAAATGTTTTGAGCCACTTCATTATCTCATACGATATTCTGCAATTTCCTGCTGTGCTACACCCATAAACCTTAAACGTATGAATGGGGGACATATAGGAAGTGGGAAAAACAACAGTAATACAGCAGATTAACATCAACTGCAAAGTAGATACTGACTGACTGCTCTCTTTTAGTCTTTAGTTACTTTATGTTGTTTAGAAGATACATATCAAACTGCTGACTGCTTTATAGCTAAACACGCACTGCAATTTGGTTTTTAACCTTTACCTTTTTATCTGTGTTTATGTTTAAGTTATTTCAAAGTTAAAGGTGTTTTTCACGTGGTGTTGATGTTTGTTTCTCCTCCTCCTCCTCCTGTCATTTGCTGTGTGTTGTAAGACTAGCATGTCCCTCCATCAGAAACTGAAATCCTAAGCCTAAAGAGGCCCCTTAATGTTGAGTTTTTTGTTTCTGGTTTTTCAGGAAATTGCATTCAAAAGAGAGAAGCTAAAACCATGACTCACAGTGGCTAATTAATGTGCATGCAATTTTTGTGAAAGTTTTCATGATCAGATTTCAATGCAAAGTTAGTTTAAAGAAAAAAAACTGAAGACAGCAAGACAGTAAGTTAACAAGAGAAACTTGCTCCTTTCTGTTTATGTTTAATTTCTTCTCTCTTTTTTATTTTGGTTAAAATACAAAAAATAAAGTTTTTAATAAATTTGTTTTCCCTCTCCAGCATCTTACAGTATGACTTAGTTGATTCCGCCTAAGATCTAGTGATGGACAAAATGATGCTTCATGAACCATTTGCTGTGTTTTTTTGATCCCGTCCTTCATGTGAGTCTTTGTTTTCCCCCATTTCCTGTTGGACTCATGGCTCAACATGTTGAGCAGCCTGTTGTGTGTATACCCTTCTGTCCTGTGTTAAAATCCCACCTCCTCTGTTTTTGTATTTTGCTCCCTAGTGTTTCAGTTGAGATTCTCTAGTTTTGGTGTCTGATTTTGTAGTTGGTTTTCATTTTGTTCCTTGTGCCCCTGCTTGTGTCTTTACCTGTTTATTCCCTAGTTGGTTTCTGTTTCCCTGTTTCCTTGTTTAGTTCTTAGTTTCCCTGTCTTGCTCCTTTTTGAGTTTATTAGTTTCAACTGTGCCCTGTCTTCCTGCTCTGTTAATTAGTCTCACCTGTCCTGTGTTAGTCTTATTACCCAGTGTTGGTTTCTGTGTTTAAGTCCCTGCTTCTGTTCTGTTCCCTAGTGGTTTGTTGTTTGTTGTTGATGGTGATTTGGATTCAGATGTGCTTGTTTGTCTTATGATCTGCATTATGCTTACCTGGCTAGTTTATGTTTTTTGTTATGTCTTAATTTATCCCCTTTAGTTTTTATTATATTATAATAATAATAATGATGATAATAATAATGTTGCATTATCGAACGTTACATTGTGTGTCATGGATACTTTTCACTCCAAATCTCTCGACCACTATGTCGATCTGAGATAGCAAGACTGAGACAAGACCGAGGGATACAAGACCAAGACCAAAGACCGTTGAGACTGTGACAAGACTAAGACCACGTAAAGGCACAAGCATGCCCCAACACCAAGAACACCATCTAGTGGGATCAAAAAATACAGCAAATGGTTCATGAAGCTTCATTTTGTTCATCACTACTAAGATCCATCAATAGTCCTTCAGATACTCAGGCATGTATGCATTGTAGGTATGGAGAAGCCTGCTATGGCACTTAAAATGAGGTGATAATCTGGGCCTCTCACTCAAAACATCATTGTAGTGAAGAGAGACCAGATTGATCTACACTGATAAATGCAAACTGCAAAGGCTTTTTTAATGTCATGGGGAAAAGGCTTAAGGAGAATGAAACTTCTTCAGCGCATAATGTGTGGAAGGAATTCAGGAAATTAGGAGTTACAGTTGACAAAAAAAAAATTATGAAATGTAAAATTTTAATATACGCTATATTTGCGCTTCATCATACATGTCAGAATATCACACTCGTGGAAGCATTAGACATGAGGGTGCATAGCTCGTAGCTGGCTACTTTCGCACTGTTTCCTTGGTATCCTGCTGCCACGGAACGTTGACTCCAAGACGCTAACTAGCAGCCAGGGAAGAGGAATTAATCAAACTGTCAGCCCTGACTTCCAAGTCTTTGGAAAATTGTTAGGGTCTGCATTCCCTGCGTCATCTTTCGGCTGTCGTTACGCAACAATGCTATGCAACCAACATATTTTAATCCTGGTTCTCAATCCATGACCAGTATGGATTTGTGAAGAACAACTGGGTGATTTTCTTCATCTTTCTTAAGTTTTCCAAGCAAAAATAATCATATAGATTCTGTTAATTTGAATTTGATCACATTTTTTAAGTATAGAAGACTATTTATTTTAATCATGGCAAACACCAGCACTAGATGTCTTCACCTACTGTATAAGCAAACTGCAAAGAACTATGTGTGAGAATTAAGATGCAGCAAGTGTAATATGAGGGGGGACATGAAATTCTCCTAAGTCACCATGAAATTAGCAAGTTTTCTTTCATTAGTTTTCTGGCTCCATTAAGGGTGTTGTTTTGGTTTCAATAGTGGCAGGAACCCCCCACCCTGCTAAACACACACACTCAAAAATATTGGGACATTTCTCTACCATCCATACCATCTACACCCTTGGGTTCTGTTGATTGTTACTGTCTCTGCCCGGGTGAGGCTCCATGTTGGCCCCTCTAATAAGCTGGTGGGAGATACCATATGATTGTATCTCGGGTATAATGCTTGTGGTTCTGCAGACAGATATAATTGTTTCTGGGATGGATGTGCAGGGCAGACAGAACTATAACCTCTGATGAAACGGTCAACTTGTTCTAAACTCCAATCCACTTCTGTTCCAAGTATTTAAAGCCAGGAAAAAATATATACGGTCCGATATAAATGAAATACAAGTCAAATTAGCAGGACTCCACCCGGGCAGTAAATCCTGCCATAATTGGACCTTCTACCTGGATTGTATTTAAATCAGGCTCAAGTTTGATGGTCTGTTTTGGATTAGCACCCAGAATCACACGTTTACTAACAATGCATTTAAGCACCCCCCACTGAGACAGTGCGTGGTAATGACCATTTGCTGTCTTACCTCTCTGATACGTCCTCTACCCTTTTTCCAGAAAATGGCAGGAAGTGACCCATATGGGTGTGGCAGTGTGGGGTGCTGGGCGAGGCGGGGGCAGAGGCGTGGCCCCGCCCAGTGTGGACGGAGTGTCTCCGGCTACGGCGCCTCTCCAGGCCCTGCCTCTCACAGCTCCCACCCAGGCTGGCGCGCCGTCGGTCCTTCCACCCCACAGGCGGCGGCTGGCCATCATCATCCCCATCCTCGTGCTTCAGCGTCATCTGGGGTGGGGCAGCATGACCAATTGATTCAGGGCACCATACAGGAGAGAGACAAATTCTGCCCCCCCTGAGAAAATATCACCTTGGCTCCCCCATGGTTGGTTTTGCTGAGCAGAGTGCTGGCCCCCAGAATCTGCCAGGGTACCCATGCTCCTCTGACACTCCCTGGATGTGGTTACCCTGCTGTCACCTCTGACGTATCTCCCCATCCAGCCACAACTTCCTCCCTTCTCTCTAGGCCGTATATTATCATCTAGGTTCATGCTTGTCATGACTGAGGCATCTGACATGTGACTGTCACCAGATGCAGGGTGTTTCTGAATTGAACTCCAAGGCATCCGCTGGGTCTTAGGGAGAGGTTTGCACACCAACCTCATAGATGTTGAACTGCTCCACAAGGTCCAGGTCAGTGCCCTTACGGCTGAGGTGTCTCTGGGCCAGACTCTCCATGCCCTGTTCCTCTAGGCAGTCCACCACGTCGTAAAAGGAGTCCTGGTCTGGCAGCCCGGCCAGCGTCTAACAGAAGAACCAGAAAATGCCCATTAGCTTACAGTGCCCTCTGTCTGTTAGTATCAGTGAGGTTTTTGGCATTAAGGCAGTTTATCCGAGAAAAGCAGTAAAACAGGGGCAACATGTGGTTTTGCAGGTTACACTGTTGTGCCTGTGATCCAAATGTGGGCAGTTCAAATCCCACCTTATAGTATCTAAATGATTTCACCGCAAGGCCCTTAACCCCCAGTTGCTCCACGGACTATTTGACCCCACATTTTCAAAAAAAAAAAGCAACTCACTATGGATAAAAGCATTTGCTAAAATAAATAAAAATGTAAAAACAGACCCCAAAAAAGCCAGAGAAACAGACAATCTGACTTAGGAAGGCAGAAATCGGATTAGGCTGGGAGCATTTCCGAATAATTTCAGAATTTTGTTCAAAGAATGCATATTTGGCTCTGCCATCGCGTATTTTCCATCATATTCTACACAGTTATACCACATTTAATTTAAACAGACGGGACTTCAAACCCAGCAAACTGCAGACATTAATATATCAAAAAAATACTAAGCTAGCCACCAAAAAATTGTACTTTACTACTTTATGAGTTTTAGCTATATAAAGCCACTTTGAAAAAAAAAATCAGAACAGAATTGTTTTTTTTTTTTTTTTTACCACTCGATGATTAAATTCACTAGCAGCGGAAAATATTCCAAATGATTGATCTGGCCATTTTATTTATTTTATTTCATTTTATTTTCATAAGTCATAAACAATTTCACTCTAACGACTGCTCGCCAATATGTTTTTTTAATCAGATAAACGGAATGCAAATCTGGGGTAGGCTGAGGGCACCTGGCAGTAAGAACCCCTCTAGGAAAGTTCTGTAAAACAAGTAGACATGTTATACCTGAAATAATGTTATTTCATATATATTATAACAGTATATTTCCTAGCCAAGCAAATGGTGATTTCACATCATGGCAATGCATAGTCACAGCATATAAGGTATTTTAATAAAGCAGTTCAACTTTAGGATATTCTCTAAAGTTTAGTGATACTTCCACCTAGGGCCAGGATCGAGCTGTATGCCTTGTTCCAGTGGCACTACGTTACTTTTAGTCCCCTTAGAGAAAGATAAATGACAGGCATCTGCTGAATTTGTCCGGCTGTGTAGCAATGTTTCCCAATCCGGTCCTTGGGGATCCACAGACAGTCCACGTTTTTGCTCCCTCCCATCTCGCTTGAAGGAATGTGGACTATCTGGCAGGGAGCTCGGAGGGAGCATAAATATGGACTAACTGTGGATCGCTGAGGATCGGATTGGGAAACACTGATAATAGGCTTTTATTTCTCAGGCTATGTGCCATAATGATTCATCCGGTAAATGATTATGGCGAGCCTGAATCTCAGCCCAGGAAGCACAGGGTACACAACACGGTGCATATAGAGACATGGAGACATCAGTTCACCTAACCTGAATGTCTTCAGGCTGCCATGGGGAGGACAAGCACAAACAGACTTAAATACAGACCCAGGGAACTGAAGCAGAACCTTAACCCTAGAGGTGTGAGGACCATGAGTCGTCATTTTCTTCTCACAAGGTTCTCAGAGAAGATGAACCTCACTGGTTTCACCATTCATGACAAAAATTATGTTCACAACATCAAAATGTGGTCTGAACATCAGGGATCAATGAGTGGGCCTGTGGTGAACACTGTGAGAATATGCTCACCTTGTTGATCAGCGTCATAGTGAACACCAAGAGTTCCGTATCCATTCCATCTTTCTCATCCAGGATCTCCATGGCATTTGACCACATCTTGCAGCCTAAACAACATCCAGATCATGCGGATCAATCTATTATTAGTCAGTCATTCCTATTGATCAGCTCAATATAGATAAATACGAGCAGAAGGGTCAACTTGGTACTCAACAGCCCTAGAGGGAGTTTATTTCTGGAGTTAATTCTGTGTTCAGTTTGAATTCAAACTGATCTGTCAATGAATGACCTGCTGCTGTTTTCAAAGTGGTGGGACAGCGGCCCAGAGGAAAGCCATGTGACACATGCACCGGTGAGATAGCGGCAGGCGGCCACAACACTTGCCCTCCGGCCTCCTGTCCCCAGTGGGACGTCAACCGTGTGCTTTTTTGGGGTCAGGACTTGTCTGGTGGTCTTTGAGAGCCAAAGTATTGAGTGTTTTTCTCTTCTCAAAATGCTGGGAAGAGAGCGCCTGGGGAGAGACGAGACGGACCAGCCCTCATCTCCACAGAGAGAGCACAACATGGGCCGTCATCCCTGCGAGTAACCAAATCTGACCAGGGGAGCGAACTGCAGTCTTTTCCAATAAGCACGCGCACTCACAATGGGGGCAAGGCCCAAAAAAACCTGAAACACTTCCAAGCTCTTTGTAATAGGAGTCCAGCTGTACATGATCTATAATCCCTTAAACTGTCGTCAAATTCCATACCAATGCTGCAGGAATGTAACTCGGCCTTTAATGGGGCAGTGTCTACTAAAAGCTTAAAACAACCAAAAATAGCCTCTGTGGTCCAGTTCGGCATATTTTTCAGATTCCACCATGCAATATCTTTTTAAAAACTGTCTCCTTGTCTTCTGCATGTTACCTTGCTGTCAGGGCCTCTCTTAATGACTGATTGTCCATGCCGAACCTTTATCACTGTGATGGCAACACAACCATCCCAGAAACAGGATACCTGGCTTCCGCATGGGCAGATGTCAGGGTATTAAAGGATAAAGTGCACAGGTAACTGTACAGTCACAGCTCCAGTGTGCTTGCCCATTGTACACCATATTGCCATTCGCACTGTTATTGTCACTTTTACTAGCACCCATCATTTATTATTATTTAATGCTGATATCTATTATTTACTCCTACATGCCATGTATCTCCTCTGCTATTTGCATCATTACCCATTCTAAACATACCATAATTGTTCGTTTTACAATGTGTCAATATTTTTTAACGAACAACTTTCGTTCATTCTTTCTGCCTTAATAAAGCCCCAATTGCCTTCATCTGACTTCACCTAACAGTGAGTTCACCCAAAGCTTTGCAGTGATTGGTGGTGGGAAGGCCCCACAGCGGCTGTTTTCAGATTATGCCTCTTACTTCGCTTGGTGTCCACAGCGCTGACAGCCTCCACCAGTAGTGCTGCATTTGACTCGGTGTACTCCACAAACACCAGCAGCAGTTTGAGGGCTGTCTTCACCACTAGGCGGAACTGCAGAGCAGGAGGGGAAAACGAGTTTCATCTCTACAGGGGATTGGTGCTTGGGATCCATGCAACGCTTCCTATTAACTTGACCCGATACGCGGTACTGGGGGACGTGGGGTCACATGATGCTACCGGAACCCTTGAGTTGTTCCACACTGGCATCTCCATATACCTTGGATGGCTTTGATAACAACCTTCTGTCTCACAAAGGAAATGGATGTGTGTGTGTGTGTGTGTGTTGGTTGGGGGGGGGTTGGGGTTCGGTTTTTTCTTTTTTATTTGTTCTTAAGCTTTTCTTATCCACTATGATAAAATGTTCACAACCAATTTCACTTTAAAGTGTAGATCTGGAAGGTCAAGCATTTAATGTCAGATTTGGATTCCTGCATGTAAGAAGTGTCCTACACATCAGGACTACCCCGAATGGATCCAAAGGGACTTTCAAGGGATGTTTATTTGAAGATTAGCACTGAGATCACATGGATTCAGCATCAGCAGACAACATTACGCATAATGGTAGAGAAAGTTTTTCAGGGTGATTAACCTTTATCTGTATGTTCTTCATACAGATTGTTTCTGGGAGTACATTAAAGACTTAACATGTACAAATATAGCCCAATAAAATACATTAAAAAGGATGTGTGGCAGCATCAAATAAAATCAGTAATACATCACAGTCACTGCAAAGAAGAGAGAGCTGGAGCGTGGCTGTATGTTTGTCAGGCATGTGCTCCCTGTATGAGGTGGGCCTCCCTTCAAAAGGCATCGCCAGACTTCACCGGTGGACGTCACCAGTCTCCTTTACTGCAGCAAAATCAACAACTCTCTTCCAGGCCTCTTACAAAAGGATTTTATCAAACTGAAACATTTTGTCTGAATAGCATTTGTGTTTCAGGAGACCATATCACCTCCTAGCCACTTTACCCACAATGCCTCACTCGGAGAGGTTTTTCGTGCATATCCAACAGGGAGGATGCCCCGGGGCAGACCCAGGACATGCTGGAGGGATTATATCTCTCAGCTGGTCTCGGAACGCTTCAGTGTCCTCCCCATGAGAAGCTGGTAGAGGTAGCTGGGAGGTCTGGGTTTCTCCTGAAGCTGCTACCCCCGCAACCCGAACCCCAGACAAGCAGTAGGTAATGGATGGATGGATGGATGGCCTCACTCTAAAGGCTTTGATCTTCCAGCCAATGAGATGCTTCCATTTGTCATGTACTGCAACACCACTATCACTCACTGTGCTCAAACAATATGTTCAAATATTTCAGAAAGTGATAAATGGAGGGATGAGAAACAGAGTTTGTGTTTTTTGCTTAAAATGCTTACAATGATTCTTACAAAACAAAAAACCTATTTATCTGGTAATTCTGAGGATATACTGAGAGAAGTAGCTGTTGTTGGACAGTGCAATGTTTTTGACTGTGGGGATACATGGAAAAGATACTTCAAGGATCATCTCATTGCAACATACAGTAAAACCGGTCTAAGTCGACACTCGCGGGACCAGCTTAAAAGTGACAACCTAGAGAATTGACGAGATACACCTAAGTCGGCACTTTGGCGACTTATGTCTATCTTGCCAATTTGCCGACTAGTAAATATAACACCATACCTCTACTCATCACGGCCTCTGCATCCTTCCTTGACCAGTCAGTACATGCAGTATGGGTTCCTGTAAAGCCATCCAAGTCTTTTACAGACTACCATGATGTTATTGCCCCCCGGTCTGTCCAATTTCAGCTGAATGTTGAACTCTCAAAACAATCTATTGTGCTCTGTCATGGATTGCTAACGGAAGAACTGACAGGGCTGCTGCACGCGTTGGATGAATCATG
>JAABNX020000151.1:19361092-19371781 GCA_015163995.2 Mormyrus lacerda | reverse complement strand
ATGCAGCGATTGGGGTGTCGACTTACAGGTAGGAAAATCCATTCATTTGTGTTGTTCAGGACCAGGATTTAGGTGACGACTAAGGGAATTTGACAACTTACAAGTGGCGAATTACACAAGAAATTTTAAAGGAAACATCATTAGGAAAAATCGGGACTTTTGCTTGTGCGTCGACTTGTGCATATTGACGAGTTACAAGCCGGCAACTTAGACCAGTTTTACTATATGTAAGTCAAGGGGGAGTACATTCAATAGCGCTGCATAAGTAAAGCATTGCGATTACAATGCCAGAGAGTGGCTAGCTTACCTCATGATCTTTTTTCTTTTTCACTTTTTTGGCATTTGTGCTACATCTGCAATCACTCCTGACAGCCTGGATCACATTTTGAAGCCTCACCTTTGTTGTTGTATTTTTTTTCTTTCTTACTGTTCAAGCTTAACAGCAGTGGAAGAATCCAGAATAAAAAGGGTTGATATGCATTCGCTGGGCACCACGCGAAGGTGCCTGCAGGATCCGTTTATGCTGCAGGTACACATGGCAAGGCACGGCAGGCATTTCAAAAGCTACGGGAGTGTGTGTAAAAGCGTCTGATCCAGGCTGCCATATGGAACAAGAGTTGAGGAGCTGGACTGTGACCAAGGAATCATTCGGTCCCATTCTTCTATCTGAGAGTCGGCTGATTTACCTAAATTATTCCAGTAAAGACTCAGCTGTATAAATAAGCTACGAAATATGTGTGATATGCAAAATGTGAGCATAGAAAGTGGGCAGGCGAGCGGATGCGTGACACAGCGTCCTACTCCTACCTTGGAGCCGACGAGTGTGTAGAGCCACTGGATGGTCTCGTTGTGACCTATGACCCCGTTCATCCCATCCACGTACAGCATGATCTGCCCCAGGGCTGTGAAAAAAACAGAAAAAAAGAAGAGACTTGTTTACGCTCACATCTGTTCAATGTCTCATCAAGCGCACGTCTGGGCTTTCTGGGCACACATGTGTGTGATTGTACGAGAGAGAAAGGGAACGCAACATCCAAACACACGGTAAGACTCTCTCTACTCTGCAAAGGTCTGTCAGCATCCGCAACCAACAACATACATCGACTTCTAGCCAGGCCTGCCATGATCACTGTGACCTCTGGGGCCATGCTGAAGAAGGACCATCAGCAGGGGGCGCTATGCTGCCCCCATTTTCCCATGCAAACCTTGAGGCAGCCTCTTCTACCCCTTAGAGCTGAAATGTGCCACCCAGTGTGGTTACAGAAAAACAACAAACTGACAAGACAAAGCAATAATAATTCCACAAATGTCGATGTGCACATATTGGTCTGGGTTTGCCCAGCACTGCTTTATCCTAAATCACATTAACTTAAAAGCACATCAAACTGGCAGGATCAGCTAAGCTGACAGCATTTCACCTTCGATGAGACTGGACGTGTATACAGACACATCTATATGTGAAACGACTAAAAAATAAACTTATTCCTGTCCCTTTGAGCCCCAGATGTGGATTAATGGCAATTTAATCAAAACATGCAGACAGTGGATCCCCCCCACTCCATCGCATGAAAACAATAGTAACCAGATCCGACCGGACTGTGCTGGTGCTCCTTTCAACTCCAATGAATCCCAGCTGTGCGATTCCGACTGCAGATGTCCCCAAAGTGCGGATTAAGGAATGTCGCGGAGGGAGAGATCCGGGCGAAAAGTGAGGGAGCCGAGCAAAAGGGAGAGTGAGCGAGAGGCCGTAGGGATGTTGATCAGAGTTGCACATCTTACCAAAGCCAGTGGAGAAGAATTGGCCATATTAAGGGCTATATTTAACCCACAGACAGGAGACCTGGGCCTCGCTGATGGGGGTGTACATCTACAGTCCCTGGTCCTCCACCTGTGCTGTCTGTAGTGCATCTTGTCCCACAAACGGAGCCTTCCCAGTGAATAAGGTATTGCATACCTTCATTGCATATTTTTTTTTTTTTCGTCTTCCCATGTGTTTTAAATGGTACCATGTACAAACTGTGTCAGCGTGGCTGGCCATGAAGTTGCCATCCTTATTTAGCTTTGTTGCTTTCATTGTTAGTAGACGTCCCTTTACATTACCCTGCGCATAATAACAGGAATGGATTTGGGGGTGGGGGGCGGGTATGTAACGCTTTACTTTCCCTAAAGGACTGAAGGGTGATGGATGTGGAAAACCATGTGGAACAATATGAGAGTAGGTGCAGAACCAGGAGCCAGCAATGGGTGGTGCTCTTCCATAACACATGGGCTACTGTCTGACTGCTGAATTATTGCACTGAGGAGATACTCTCCACTCCCTCTTACATGATGGCACATATTATGTGAGGGTGTGTAGACTCACTACTGGTGCACAATATGCATGGAAACGTGCAAGAGTATCGTTGCTTTATAGAAAACACACACACACACACACAGATTAGGTATCTATATCTTTTTGGGAACTCTTCGTTCATTTTTATGGGCATTACCCTAACCCCACCTATGATGACCTGAACCCCTAACCCAGTCCTATCCTTAACCATAAGTAACCAAACAACTAAACTAAAAGACTTTTGCCTTTTTTTAATGCAGTCACAGATGTTCCCTCTTCTGGGAACCAGAAAAATGTCCCCGCAAGAAAAAATAACAGATTTTATTATTAATAATAATAATAATAATAATAATAATAATATTGTATCATCATCTTTCAGCATTAGGAGAGATCGTCCATTTCTTTCCACACAGGTCCCAGTCATCTCGAGGCTAGACTTCTGTAACTCACTCCTAGCAGGTCTGCCTCTGCAACTGATCCAGAACGTAGCTGCCCGACTCCTTTCTACACTCCCTCCACTGGCTTCCTTTGCCTGCATCAGATTCAAAACACTGATGCTCGCCTGCAAAACCAATAATAGACCAGCACCCTCCAACCTAAAAGAACATATGTCACCCTGTACTACACCACGCTCTCTCCGATCCTCTGGCTCCGCTCGGCTGGTCCCACCATCTCTCAAGGTACAAGAAAGACATGCATCTAGACTCTTCTCTGTTTTGGCATCTATGTGATGTGAACTTCCCCTAGATGTCTGTACAGCATTGGATGCCTTAAGCTACAACTAAAAACCTACCTCTTTCAGAAGTACTGGGATTAGTACTTCCAGGATTATATACTTTATTTTTTTAAAAATGCAGTACTATACTTGCCAACAGAGTTTTTTTATATTCCTAGCCAGGTTCAATTGAACCACGATCAGATTGTATGATACTTTTAAGCGCTATGTAAGTCGCTCTAGCTAAGGAAGTCTGCCGAATGCAACGTAAATGTAAATATCGTGGGGACATTTGGTCTTATTACACTCACACACACACACACACACAAATGAAAGTGTGTGTATAATGTACATTCTGCTCCTTCCTTGCATATTGTGCAGCCCGGCAGACATTCCTGAAATTCCTGTACTCCCCACCTGCATGTCAACGTTGGTGGCTTTTCTCTGCAAAAAGGTGAGCATGCTTTCCCAACATGAAAATAGCGCCGTCGCTAATCATCAACAGTCATGGATGAAAATGCATGACTTGCTAAGTGGTGCTGAAACAGTCACTTACCCCGGGCTAAAAGTATCTTATCGCCTACATCTCAATGCCGTGGCGGCCAGAACTCTGAAGTTGCTGTTCCCCTTAATTAAAATGCAATCATTCATTTTATGTTATTATAACTGAGACCACGCCAAATCAAACGGTTTAATGAAATCTGTCGTGCACCTATTATAACTGAGGGAAGAGGCTGCAATCTGATACAGAGAAGAAAGAGGCAGGAAAAACACTGGAGAAAAATCGTTCAAAATGACATGAGGCTCCTCTTAAGCAAAAGGAGAGGGTCTATCCAAAGAAGGGCTTCATTTAAGCATAAGGTGAAGCTCTATCAAATGTGAGGTCTCAGTTAGCACAAGGAGACATTCTACCCAATGTGATGTTTCACCTAGAATAAAAATACCTGTCCAGTGAGAGATTTCAATTAAGCCTAATGAGATGGTCTACCCAATGAGATCAGTTGTTAGAAATGCTAAGAGCCGCCCACACACCCACTCACAAAGAAGAAGAGTCAGATGGCTCAAGCAGCCACAGGGTCAGCAGAGTTTTTGTTTTCACTGAGGACACCCGCTAGGCAGACTGACCAAAAATGGCTAAGGCCAAATGGGTCATAAACACACACCTCACCCAGCCAAGCGCGAATAGAAGCAAAGAAAAACACTGCTTCGGCCAGGCTGCTTAACGGGACAAGATTCGACCAGCTCCACAACGTAGTCCTGACAGCATCCATTTGTAAGAGGATAAACTAAGTAGCCCAAAAGAAGTGCCAAGGGATTCCACCGTAAGGGGACAACATCAGGGCGGGGTTTAACATCTGCCGACCAGTTCAGAAAACACAACATGAGCCATTTGGTTCTGTAGGCCTGTACTTTCATTACCTATCTCTGACATCTTTGTGGGTGACTCTGTCAGCAAAGTGACACCTTTACATCACTTTGTCTGCAGCAAAGTCTGACTAATACATATCAGGTGTTTATTTTGGTGAATTAATATGAGGACACAGATCTAAAGACAGATCTACACTAGTGACCAAAATTGTGTAAACACCCAGCATTTTTGACATTACGCTGTAAAAATTACCACACAAATATGGGTGGTAATGTTTATAAACAATCAAAGACTGTTTACAAATATCATACATTGGGTGACATCGGGTAACTGGATTAACTGGAATAAAGTTCTGCAATCTCTAAAAATTAGAAGTGTTTCCACAATTTTGGCCACTAGCGTACTCACAAGCCACTGGTGCCAGTAGAGGAGACTTTTAAGAAAATACCTTTAAGTACTCAATGCTAACTTCTGAACTTTAAATGTATTCATATTTAACTGAACATGCCAGTAATTCTGCAACTTTCCTTTCCTTTTTTTATTTGAAATGTCTCAAATAACCTGAAGGCATTGAAAGCTAAACTAACACTAAACACATTAGTCTGGCATATTTTTTAAATCTATTAAAATTAAGCAGAGTTGAAAATAGCATTTCACATTTTCACTGGGGAAAGAATAACCTTTTAACGATTTAAAGTTTAATGAAGTATCCAGATCCAATGAAATATATGAAAAATCTATCTAATGACAGAAGCAGTATTCATCCATCAATCCATCCATCCATCTTTCAAAACTACTTTCTCTCTGCGTGTTTCTCAGTATGCATACTTGACTGTATTTGTGTTCTCATGTACCCATTTTACGCCATCTTCCTTTTGCGAAAAACAGTTCTAATACTAAGTACAGAGGATGGTAAAAATCCCCAGATGTCATTCTTGCCCCACCCCAAAGGGATACATTGGTTCCATCCTTTCTGAACAAGACCAATCCCATGATTCATTGTGGCCCAAGATCGTTCTCAGGAGGCAAGTTAGCAAGACCACTCTTGCCAAGAACACACTCTTCATGTTCTTGGTGTTGAGAAACACCCTGTGTAATGGGTCTGCAGTCATAACATAACATGAGATTTAATAACATGATATTTAATGCAAATCAAATCAATAACATAGGTCTACAAAAAAATAAAAAATCAGTTGCCAAGGTTTTTGAATGAATGTAGAGTATTTTGAGGGTGCTGAATTCAAAAATCACATTACGTTTGCTGAATTGGTACTAGTTTTTGAGATATTGTGACTTGTGTGTGATAACAAATGCAATGGTCTGTCTGTTGACTCTTTAAAAGTGTCTTAGGTAATGAAATGAATGATAAAGCGTTGAAGGAGAGCCTGAAAATAAAATTAGAGTTAATTTCACATGTGCATGTTTGCATGTTCATTTATTGTTGTTGTTACTGTGGTGGTGAATATTTACCCAGATCAACTCTGCCAAGTCCTTTTAAAGGAAGGGCATCATGGGAACTCCTGTCTGGTATTTAGCCAGAAATGGTTGAAATGCTTGTGATATGGCCATGAAAATAGAAGTGATGTCAGCTAACTGTTTGCAAAGCCCATAGCACTTCTGCTTTCAGTGTGTCGGTTGAGGAGAATATACTGAAGGCATTTCTTGTTGTGGGATCTGGAGACACTACTAAAGTGGGTGTAGGCCTATCTGTAGAGGTTGTACTTGCAGGACTGACAAACAACCGAATGGGGACAGTTGTTGACCAACTTTTGACAAAACGCTTGTGCTTCTCTCTCTTGATATGTGGGTTGATGGCTTTTTGCCCATTGTTGCCAGTTTGATGACTTTTTTACAAAGCTCGCATCACGCTTCATAGACATAAGTCGTCTTTTTCAACCAGCCACAGTACTTTTTTTGAAGCATTATAACTAATTATAATTTGATCAAATCATACATCACTTTTTCCTGTCACTGTTAGATATTTTGCATTTAATTTTTTATGGTATGATGTTAGACTGTTTACTTACTAGACTGAAATAAAAATATTCTTGCAACTCTGATTGCTTTTCAAACGTGTTGTGTAAATTAATTAATTAATTTACTATTAAATATCTCAGAAACTAGAACCAATCTGGCAAAACCGAAGTCATATTCTTAATCAGCACCACAAACTTAATATAACACCGTTCAGACATCGTTGGCACCAAAATCACTGTATACCAATTTAAAGTCTCTACGGTTTCCCAACCCAGTCCTCGAGGACCCCCTCACAGTGCACATTTTGGCTCTCTCCAAGCTCCTACCCAATAAAGAACACCAAATATCTGGCATAAGTGTGTTGGTTGGTAGGAGAGAACAAAAATATGGATGTCAAGGACTCCCAGAGGACTGGGTTGGGAGACACTGCTCTACAACAAGCGGCTTCCAGGCTACCTATGACTTTATTCATGAGTTCATCCGTCTGCTTTTGCTCTGGCCATTCCTGGTTTGCACAATCCTCAAAACCAGACTAGTAATTACTGACCCAGTTTCTTGTTTATTCTTTCTTGTTTCTCATTTTTAACAAGAAGCATTTTTTTAATAGCGGAAGCAAGCGCAAATTCAAGGTAAACACATATTAATAGCACTTTTAAATGTTTCCCAAAGGGTTGCAGTGTTTTTTTATTTTTCAGTAACGACCCAGTGCTTATTTGCATTTTCTCATTTCTTGTATAGTGCAAGAAAATGGTAAGCATTAGGAGCATTACCGTATTTGTGGTACAACTTTACAAGCTCCTAACTGTATGCCACGCTGCAGTAAATTTTATAGAGTCTAATTAACAAAGTTCAAGCATCAGTCATGGTGTACCACTGAGGAGGAGAGCGAACGGGACCTCCACTTCTAACGAAATCCAATAACCTGCTGCCCCCACATTGCACACAGTGCACAGTCTAACAGGAATGAGATTAAATATTAATGTACAAATAATGTCTTATGGCTGATTGCAGGCATAGATGGGTAGCAAAATAACGAGTTTGAATCCTCTCCCATCCCTGGAAATTGTCAGCTACCAATCAGACACGTAGGCAGTTAGAGAAATCATGCCAAAATATACTAACCCCCCCCCCCCCCCCAAGCAGGAAAAGGGCATCTGCAAAAACTTGTCCCCAGTGATTATGGCCCCATCAGAAGCTGGTGCCCTAAGCGGTTGCCTATGTCACTTCTGGCATATACCAACCCTGCTGCAAGTACATTAAATCCTTAAACTGTTTTTACAAGATGTGATTTTATGTCAGCAAAGTACTGCTGGATTTTGTTCAGGTTCAGGAATTTCAGGCTCACAATAATGTTTATTTATTTAGTTTAGTTCATGTTTAACAATATGCACATACTCTAAGCTGAAGGCTGTAAGTTGTATCCATTTTAAACTACCCTAAAATCATGGACAAGAACGTAGTTCATGCCTGAGTGCATCACTGCATCTTTACTAGTCTGATTTATTAAAAAAAAAATCAAAGGATCTCCCTTAATAGGGATAATAATCCCAAAATTCATAGTCAGTATTTTACTAAGAATGTAAAATATGTGTTCAGCAGAAGCCATAACTCATGATATATGTTTAGTGAGTGAATTTCCTAAATCCTTGGATAATATTTTGATCTTATGATTAGGCCAACACCAACACACACAGCTTTGCAGAACAGTCTTGAAAAAATAAATGCTGGAGGTTATTTATCAGCAGCTGGCACTAGGTCCCGGTGACACGCCCAGTGCTGTCACATAATACCTCAGCGTGGTGACAGTCAGTGCAGTCAGGGAGCCCTTGGAAGACCTGCTCTTTCTTCACGAGAATTTTTGGGAAGCACGTAGTGCTCCTTCTAATATGTTAAACTTCAGATGGGAAAAGTACCCTTATGGTCAGTATGGGGTGGTGATATCGGCCTCTTTTTCAACGGCACCAGTTCCAGCTCGAGAATTGAGTTTGAAAATATATCGCAAAGTATCTCACCGACTGGCCTGCCTGATACTGGTCCGTGCCATTTTGCTAGCATGTGGGAACACTACGTGGAAGCCTCTAGAGGGTGCTGTTCCTCCTTCACCTCAACCACTGTTCGCTTCTTCTCCAGCTTGAGGGAGTTTCTGTAATCATCCACGTGGCCGGTGCTTCCAGGTGCGGCTTCTAGCGCACGCCGCCGGTCAGCATAACTGCCTTGCTGTCCTGTATCAGTCAGGCCTTAATTACTCAAAACACATCAAAGTCAGCATTCCTTGCGGGCCTCGTGCTCGTCGGGGAGCGTGGCCTGCCTGCAGGCGCTGTACCAATACTGGCTCTGGCATTTCAGTTGCTTGTTATGGCGACAGTACTGAGTGGATAATTTGGGCAATGACTCGCTGTAAAGATGATTCACTGAACTGCATCTAAAGCCTGTCTGAACTGGATAACTAAGCTAGGGCTTTAAAAGAGAGAATAAGTGATGGAAAATGTATCATCTTTAAAGTCAAAGAACTAGATTATAATTATAGAAAATGACTACTATGCTCACTGTGATAGAAAAAAACAGCCAAATTTTACCAGCAGTGCTACTTCTTATGCCAGTTGCAGCACATTTTCTATCCAATACTGACATCTTTACAAATTGAACTCACATTATTAGATTGTGTTTTAACATATGAACTGGGTGAAGGTTGGTTTTTATGTGTAGACAAAAAACTGACCAGTCAGAATAAATTAACAGGTTAGAGCGTTACAGTGATGTGAAAAATCCACATGCATCCTCATAAAAGGCACAAAAACATAACCTACAAAGAACCTCCAAAACCCCATCTGCCTGGCTCATCTCACTAAGAACAAAGAGACCAACTTGTGATCCAACATCAAAGTCTGCTGAATCTGAGCTGAGCTACTCCTGTCAAAACAACGTAACACATACAGCACACTGGTAATGCTTACGGATCAGCGCCACCTTCCTGAATGAAGTCTAAGTCTAGGGCCTGTATTAGTGTTTAAGCACCTGGATGCCTTGAGAATGAACTCGGGGGGTGCGGGGGGGGGGGGTTACCTGAGAGCAGAGCAAGAACTGTAACAAGGATTATTAGATGTAATTACCTCCCTATGTGTCTGCCCCCCCTGCCATACATTGGTGTCCCCAGACCCTGAAATCTGCAACCAGAGAGGGGAGCAACATGCTGTAATCCAGCGTGAGGAATTTACTACCCAAATGGCCACAGCAAATGGCGGCATTGATGGAGTTTGTGTCCATTTGGACACATGCTGGACAGTGTGGACGCCCTTTGATGGAACTCATCATTAAAATGATAAAAATAATACTAATACATAAAAATATGCCATGCAAGGCTAGTCATTTATATGTACTCTGCTATATCTAACAGTATGTTTTATACTTTTTAAGGCAGGAGGCAAGGAAAAGAACCCCCTCTTTTTTCAGAGGGGTGAGCAAACAAAGCCATCCATTCTCCTAATCTAATCGGATGCTCCTTAACGAGTCTGTGAGGGGATAACAGGAAGGACCTGCACGTTCTGAGAGAACCTTCTGGTAAGTGCCTGCATCATTCCTGCTGAAGCAAGGTGGTTTAGGGCCATAAGCCTTGGCACTAACCCCTAGGAGAATAAACAACAACAGTGAAAACACAAAAACAATGCTCCAGCATGCTTATCTTGAGTGAGAGGAGATGGGAAGCTTGGCACCTAAGAACATAAGAAATTTACAAACGAGAGGAGGCCATTTGGCCCATCAAACTCGCTTGGGGAGAACTTAACTAATAGCTCAGAGTTGTTAAAATCTTATCTAGCTCTGGTTTAAAGGAACCCAGTGTTTTAGCTTCCACTACACTAGCAGGAAGATTATTCCATACTCTAACTACACGCTGTGTAAAAAAGTGCTTCCTTTTCTTTCTTTTAAAATGTTCTCCCGCTAATTTCCACTTATGGCCACGAGTTCTAGTATTTAAACAAATATTGAAATAGCCATTTCTCTGAACAGCATCCAGACCAGTTAGAATCTTTTAGACCAGGATCATGTCCCCCCTTAGTCTCCTTTGCTGAAGGCTAAAATGCAGCTCAGCTAACCTCTCCTCATAAGACATTCCTCTAAGACCAGGAATCATTCTCGTAGCCCTCCGTTGCACATTTTCTAAGGCAGCAATGTCCTTCAAGGTATGGTGACCAAACCTGCACACAGTATTTTAGGTTGGGTCTTACCAAGGAATTATATAAATGTAACATCACCTCCCTTGACTTAAACTCCACACACCTAGAGATATAATCCAACATT
>JAABNX020000151.1:19350326-19360992 GCA_015163995.2 Mormyrus lacerda | reverse complement strand
TACTTCTATCCCCTTTTTTGAATATGGGTGTTATATTAGCATGCTTCCAATCTGAAGGTACCTCACCCGCAGATAACAATTTCTCGAATATTAGAGTTAAAGGTTGGCTAATAATATCCCTCATCTCTTTTAAAACTATAGGTAAGATGCCATCAGGGCCCTTATTTATTTTGAGTTTAGCTAGGCTTAGTACCACATCAGCAGAAGTTACTTGTTTTCTCTATTGTGAACACCCATTAAAAATAATCATTAAACTCATTTACTATATCAATTTCATTTTCAATTATAAGGTCCTTACTATCCTGCAAATTAGTGATTTCAGCTTTTAGAGCTCTTTTAGAGTTAAAATATTTGAAGAAACTTTTATTGTCATCCTTAGCCTCCAATTCAATTTTTCTTTCTACATCCCTCTTGGACAGTCTGTTATTTTTTAACTCTACCTGTAGACTTAGATACTCCTGCTTAATTTTGAAATCATTAGTTATTTTCACGCACCACTCACAACTCCAAATCACTTTAGCTTGTGGACTACAGTGGGAAACTTGCACCAGGAGAAAACCCCATGACAACACAGCAAGAACATGCAAATGCCACACACAGGGAGCATTGGCAGACACTCGAACCCTGGTCCTAGAGGCACTAACCACTGCAGCACCATGCTGCTCGCTGCCTTCCTCCCTAACCCAACACATACTTTTCATTTATACTGAACACTGAATGAAAACTGGGTCAGCCAAGCTCTGTAACCGTATGTCAACCCACT
Organism: Mormyrus lacerda; assembly: GCA_015163995.2. Classification (NCBI taxonomy): domain Eukaryota; kingdom Metazoa; phylum Chordata; class Actinopteri; order Osteoglossiformes; family Mormyridae; genus Mormyrus; species Mormyrus lacerda. The sequence continues at coordinate 19,360,229 of JAABNX020000151.1, read as the reverse complement.
ACATATGTTCTGGAAGAATTTGGCAGGCCAGCCAGACCTTTATACTTTACACAGCGCGAGTCACGGCCTCGTATCTGGCTCTGTTCTGCATTAGAGCTCTCCTTCGGTCAGCAGTCTACAATGTTCAGAGCGGTACCAAATGAGGCAGCTTGGCAGGACCCCGACGCTCACACAGAGCCTGGCCCTTTCTTGCACTGCTGGATGTATCTAACAAAGATGCTCATAAAAGTCTGTGAAACCCACATTTGTGCCCATTCAGCACATGGGAGCGCTGTGTAATCCTGAAACACAATCAACCTCTAATTATATCTGTTTCTAATTTTATTTTGATTTCTTGTGCCCATAAATGCATTTTTCACGGCCACTTATCTGCTGTGGGTGAAGGAACGGCCAGGAGCCTATCCCAGGATGCACTGTTTCCCAGTCCTGAAGGACTCTCAGACAGTCCACATTTTTGCTCCCTCCCAGCTTCCTGCCAGAGAGCTCATATTTTTTACTCAAGGAACCGGATTGGGAAACACTGACAGGATCCACAGAGCACAAGATACAGAGGATACCCTAAATGTGATGCCAGTCCATCACAGAGCGCGCGTGTACTCATATGCACGCACACACACACACACACACACACACACAAACAGGCTTATAATATTATCTTTGTGGGAACTCTCCATTCATTTCTATGGGGAAAATGCTAAGCCTAACATGATAAGCTTAATCCTTACTCAGCCCTAACCTTAACTAACTTAACCTTAAGTAACCAAACAAAATTTGGTATTTTTAGTTTTTTGATTGCATTCACAGATCTTTGTGGGGACATTAAAAATGGTCCCACAATGTCAAAATAACAGTTTTTGCTGCCCACAATGTAATATAAACATAATCCACACAGACACAATAAAGGCAATTTACATACGCCTACAGATCCACCTAAACTGCATGACTTTGGACTGCAGGAGGAAAACCACAAAAACACAGGAAAAACACTCTATGACATGGGCGGGAATCGAACCCCTAGCCCTGGAGGGGGAAAGATAATCCTTTGGGGCTGTGTTAGAATGGCACACGCCCACTGGGGGGGGCTCCCTGCTAACTCTTCCTCACTGGCAGCGCTAATCAGCAGAGCGGTGATGCTTCGCCTTATTCCACACAGAAGGGCTGCTCGGTAAATCAAGAAGAGTAGGGGTCCGCTACCGCCGGCCGTTTCGTTTTCGGACATGCAGGAGTATTACAGACAGGTCAGTGAGCCAAAAAGGCTCGCCACAAGGGCGGTGAAGTTACAGCCACCGGGGAGGTTGGGGGTGGGGGGGGCACGGGACTGGGGAGGCAGCCAGGAGTTTAGCTGGAGATTCAAACAAAAATTTTTAAAAAAGAGAACAATGTGGGACCTCCTTTCAACCTATGAGTCAGAGCACAGGGCGAGCTCAGGGAACGAGAAGCAGGAGAAGGATGCGGAGTTATGTGAGGAAAGGGAAGTATTGACTCAGAAAACAGCAGGACTCGGGTCGTTATGCGGCCGGAAGATTTATCATAGAAATGTTTTTACATGGAAACGCAATAAAAAAAAGGCGAAAGCGTGCAGAGTGGGACACCCGGGTGTTCGGCCGCATCTCCCCCCTCGCAAACGAGCCGTTGGAGAACCATAATCGCGTGACATTATGGGGTCTCGCAATATAAACGGAAAGTCCAAGATGCAGTAATCTGTACCAGTGCTGGGGAGAGACCGGCGCTGGGCCTCACGCTCAGTAAGGGCCTAAACAAAGCCTCACACCCCCCCAACTGCAGCAGTCCGCACATTTGCATATTTACATTTAGATATTTAGCAGAAGCTTATTTATTTGTCCAAAGCGATGTCCACATGAGGCAAACAGCACACTGCAAACATATATGTTGTCCAGGAATCGACTGGGCATCTGTGCATCTAAGCTGTGCTTCCAGTGAAAGATCAGGTACAAGTGTAAGCAGTACTGGAGTGAAGTACTGGTGTCTACACATTTATTTTGTTTTCCTACTCAGCTACTCCTTCATTTCTGCTCACCATTTCTTTCCTCACACCTCCACAGAAATGCTGCATGCCAGGCGAGCCTTTTACACTCCACTGAGAACTCTTCAGAACTCTGATGGACGTGACTCGCAATTCTGGGTACTGACTCGAGAACTGTTCTCCCTAAACATCTGAGAGCATGTCAAACGTGCGCTGCCAAGCCAAGAATTTCACACCAAGGAGAACAATGGCTCAAAAACAGCATCAAATCATTGTACCCACAGTGACCATCTTGGGGCTGACATTAGCGTGTGGAGACGGGAGAATCTCGTGTGAAGCAACACTGGGATGGCTACTGCCTGTCAGCATGCCATGTCAGAATATTACTTTCAATGTAGGGATGTTGATACAGCACCAGTTAAACGTTTAGACACGCCAAGCTGCCTACAAAGGAGAGTGACAGAGTGCTACATCACATGACCTGGCCATCTGACCTAAACACAGTACAAAAGGAGGAGTCTAACCAGAAAGTGTGGGAAATGTGCCCAATGAGTGCTCAGCATATATGTGGGACCTCCTTCAGGATAGCTGGAAAAGCATCCCAGGAGACCACCTCATGAAACTGGTGTAGAGGACAAAGTAGGGTGAGTCAGTCCCAGGAGTAATTGGGGTTAAAGGCCTTGTTTAAAGGTCCAATGTGGGATCACTCTGCTGAACCTGGGATTCAAACCTTCAACCTTCTGAGTACCAACTTAATTTTATTAAGTTGGAACTTAATATATTTTATTAAGCAAATAACGCTATTGTCCTACATGATATAAAAGTGAGGAAAGCAACGGGTTGGAGGGCTGGGTCAGCTGGCGTCCCTGGGAGAGACTGACTTACTGTAAGAGCCTCACTCAAGAACGCTATTGGGACATGTCTGCTCTGACAATCATGGGATTTGTACCCAAGATCTTACGGACATTGATCCTAACCGGCTGAGTTTACACACTGCCCCATCAGGAAATAAAGCAAACTACTCTCAAAAAACTTGGTCTTGGACTCCTCCATCATAGTCTTACAGTTCAGTGCTATGCTCATCTCGTCTGATCGAAGAGTTGACATAATAATGATGCAAAACTGGCTAGAACAAGGTTCACAACTATCTCCTCATACATGGCGAGAGCCAAAGAGTGAATGCAATAACAAGAAGCTCCTTCTTTCATCTTCTTTCACATTCACCGAGTTGTTTTTTCTTCAATAGCCTTTGTGGGCCCAGGTACCGGTCCTGCCTCAGGGCAGAAGATCCCTCCAATCCTATATGGCCACATGCAGTGAAGGGGTAAAGAAAGAAAACAGGTACAAAAAACAAAAGCTAAAGTCTTTAACGATGGAGGTCGTGACACACCGTATCTGGAATGTTGCTGTAAGGTATGAAGACGGTCCCACAAGGAACTTTCTAATGTGCTGTAAGTAAATCAACATTAAATGCTAAAAAATACAACTGTCAGATTCCAAGCTTGTGGACCAGAACTGTTCTCCAATGATGGCAGGCTGGAATGTGGAGAAGCATGGATTTGGATAAGAAACCCAAGGAAGCCAATCCAATGGATGAAAAGGAATATACAAAGCAACAGAAAAAGACAAATGGCACGAGACATTCAGGAAAGGCTCTAGCCAACCTCACAGCAAACTATTTTACACACGATTACAGTCCTGGGTCCACTCTGGATAGTTTTCTGTTGTAGTACATACAGCAGAGCCACAGAGAATTCAAGCATTCTTGTTGCTCGCAAAGTGCAAATCCCTTTGATGTCCTAAATTTAAAAGAGAAGAACATCAACAGTAAATGTCCATAACATCTATATCGGAAATAAGACTCAGCTGGGACAGACTGACCCACTGAAACTACGAAGTGTCACAAGGTTAAACCTGCATTAGCTACACAGATCGGACATCTTGTAAAAACATTCCGGACATAAAATCAATATTTTCATAACAACCACAAATGGTTAAAAAGCAGATTTCATTACATTGATCCGGAGTGTAGTTAATCTCCCTGTCAAGCCAAAACAAAGATCAGTTGGGTGGAGATCCTTATGCGCAGGGAGCTGGTGTATAGAACCGTATCTGGTTTCTTGTATCGCTCACATGTTTTTTTTTTTGCATTCACCTGTTTCAAAGCCCTATAATGGACTAGTTCAGTGTTTTCTGGAAACCACAGGCTAATACGGGATTCTTAATACATTAAAGTAGCTGTTACTATGCATGTAATTTATAATCTTTTTTATCAACTGGAAAAAGTCACTACAGTCATGTGTCAATATTCAAATCCTTCCATCCAAAGAAACAGCACATTGTCTGAATGGGAGAAGTGTGCAGGGTGTAAACCTGGCTTTGGCTCTGGGGGGCGGGGGTCACTGTTATGTCTGGCAATGCGATTAACAGGAGGAAACTCTGGGAGAGCACAGACTCTCCAACTAAGGTCAAAACAGAGCAAGGGGCCCAAAATGCCCACGCCTATAAAACACCCAGACCAGGATAATCAAGACCAAAGACCGGATACGTTTCCTAAAGTTCAATTGACTTTATTCCTGAAAAGAAATACGTAGAGGCAACCCCAGAGATCGAGTTCAGTAGGCCTGAGGCCACAAAGGGTGCAAAAGTGTGGGCTTTTCTTGAAAGCAGAAACACTCCTGGGATGATTATCTTATCAGAAACTTTACACTTCATTATAATACTAAGAACCTAGTATGATGTAGGCATGATGGACAGATTTGTGGAACAGTGGTTGGAGCTCAGAGTTCCCAAATTCCTTAAGTCATAATCCCAGTGGAACAGTGTTATTATACAAGGTACTTCAACTGGTCTGCTGCAATGAGACTTTATGGATGAGGTAGAGTGTCAGCGAAGACAAAAGGCACCAGAAACCGGAAAGGAGCAATGTTACCGGGAACCATGTTAACAAAAAGGGATCAAGTGCATCTTGTTCATCATCAATTGCTGTCTTACCAGTAAAAAAAAACTGCATCACACACCTAATGTAGAATCGACACTTTGATTTCCCAAAAATTTCTCCAGGTGACATCAAAGGAAGACCTTTTGCTCTGACTTGCATTAAAATGTATGATGCAATTTATAATTTTGTCTACTTGCATAGTTTTCTAATGTTTCTCTTCAAGTGCATTGCATCATATCACATTCGGTTTTGACTTAGGATCTTTCGATATATGATAAGTTTTTTGGAATGTAACCCCATTGTGAGTCAAGGAGCACATGTAATGTGTGACTCTGTTGCTATGGAAATATTTGTAGATGGCGGAGTAACCCTACCATAAACGAAAAAGACATTCTGAAGGAATTCCCTTTTAACTAATGTGGTCACAGGTTCCCGCCACTCAAAAGAAGATCAAATAATAATGTCCATCCATCCATCCATTGTCTAACCCGCTTATCCTACTGGGTCGCGGGGGGTCCGGAGCCTATCCCGGAGGCAATGGGCACGAGGCAGGGAACAACCCTGGACAGGGGGCCAGTCCATCACAGGACACACTCACACACCATTCATTCACACATGCACACCTAAGGGCAATTTAGCTACACCAATTAGCCTCAGCATGTCTTTGGACTGTGGGGGGAAACTGGAGTAACTGGAGGAAACCTCACGACGACACAGGGAGAACATGCAAACTCCAAATAATGTCAACATTCTATAAATTAAAGAGCAGATAAGAGGCTGTATTTTACTTTTCCAGCAGCTTGTGCCTCACTGAGGCTATGATAATATGAATTCCATATCATTTGACACGATCGTATGGCGAAGCTGACCGCATTTCCACCCGACCTCAAGATCTCCCCGGTCCATCGGAAGGTTCTCATATGAATATGTCGGAGTCCAGAAGTTCGTTTTTGTATTATCAAGATCATCCATGATCAAAGAGCCTCACTGTCAGCTATCGCATAAAAGATTGTCAAACTCCACATGGGAGTCCATCATGCTGTATTGACACAGAAGCCAAGTGCCTGTTGGGCTGAGGCCCAGGACGGATACTTCCGAAGGCATGAGAGGAGCGAGCAGTTCGACCGCGGGGCTTCACACAAAAGAGTAACGGGTGCCGTCATGAGTGCTGCAGGAGATCGAACAGAAAGTATGTATGCAACCCTGGGGGACCTCATTATGGAGGCAGGATGTCACATTCTGTGAGAGGAGATTCCCCCTGGCTCAGAGAGGAGCAGAGCAGATCGGATCACGCTGACCTGAAGAAGCAGCTTGGGGATGAAAAGAAACCTCCTCTTTGCGCGTGGGGGGGAGGAGGAGGACACACACACACACACACGTACACAGGGTGGAAATGTTTACGCTGCACGTGTGCTGTGCGTGGTCCCCCCACCCGTCACCAACGGGCGGTAAATTCAGCCAGGCAGCGATCTTTCCAAGCAGGGCTGCCAGACCCTCCCAAGCTCTGAGAATCTCCGCAGATGAACAAATAGAACAAACCCACTAAAAATTAAAATGAAATTTATAATTGCTCACGCTTCCTACTCTAAGCCAAGGTGAATTTCTGGGAGTAACAGCACTTCTCAGTACCATTTATGCCTGAAGTTTTAAAACAATACTTTAAGAGTGAGACCAGAAAAGCAGCACATATCCTAACAGGAAACAGATAAACAAAAACAAAACATCATCCAATCAAAGCGTTTATTGTTCATACTGTATATGCATAAACACACCTGCACACACTATTTGCAAACACCATTTCGCTGTGCCATTCTCACAAATACTTCCAAAAGGCATATGCCTAAGAGAGGAAGAGCCCTCTTATTCCTGGGAATGCCGCCTGGCCGCAGGACGTTTCACAGCTCCGAAATGGAAAATGAAATGAAATATCCTTTGCCGTTCTCATCTCCCACGGAGCTCATCTCCTAAACAGAGCCTCTGCAAGGAAGTCGCGGTGGTCTAACTCATGTCTGAAACGTAACAAGCGTATAATTAAAAGCAGGATATCTCACGTCGGTAGCGGGGCTACTTGCTGGGCCTGGAGGATCGGGGGGGGAGAAAGAGAGGGCAAGGGGAACTGCAGAGGATGGGGGGAGAGGCGAAATAGAGGGCGAGGGGAACTGGAGCTGACAGCGAAATGCCATAAACCCGCTGTGAGGAATAAATTAGCTTATCCTCACTTCGGCTTTAGAGGTTGTTGAATCAAGGGAAGAGACTGAAATGATGGTTTATTTGCCACTTGCACAAGTACAAGTACTGCTACACTGAAATGCTTCTTTTCACATATCCTATCATACTCTCCTTTGTAAGATATGCACACAGAGTGAATCCTTGGATCAGAGCACAGGGTCAGGCCATTTATCTAAGGCCCCTGAAACATTTTGGGGAATTAAGGGCTTTACTCAAGGGGCCCAATGGACATGGGACGAGAACGTAATTCAAACTGGCGATCTACAGTACCGATCACAGGCACAGAGCCACATACAGTATCACCACCCTCATCGTATTATGAAAAGAAGATGGGTTATACTTGTAGAAATAGCAGGGTTTCCCAGAGCGGTGTTTCCCAACTCCTTGGGGACTCTGTAGACAGTCTGCATTTTTGCTCCCTCCTAACTTCCAGCAATCAAGAACACCAAATACATGGTACAGGTGGGCTGTCAGCTGGGAGGAAGCAAAAATGTAGAGAGTCTGGGGGACTCCATGGACTGGTTTGGGAAACACTGATCCAGAGTTTCCAGAGTCAAACCAAAGCAATATGCAGGCATCACTGCCCATCCCTAAGATTGTCGGTCATCATTGCTCGTCTTCCCACTGCTCGTGATGGAGAACCTGATGCTGATTTAGAGAACATGGACGCAGCGCCCAGTTTCCATAAACCCTTGCTTCACAGTGTATTGCCAACTTGAAAAGCAGCTGATAACAGTGAACATCAGGCCTTGTCTGGATTAAACTCTACTTTTTCAAAGAGAGTACAAAACTCCTATCGCTCCCGTAGGAGGGTCAGCGTGATGCGGCCAGAACTGAACATTTCCCAGATGGCGGGACTTTGCTGCTGAACCCCTGGATAACCGACCCCTGCTAGAGGTTCAGACAGACAGCAATTTTCCAGAAACCTGGAATTTTTTCTTTGGTGCTGAAAAACAGTGCACTGGTTGTGGGTAATGAGATTTAAAAGAGCAGCTCATATGAATGGATGACAGGTACACACAACATATTTACAGAACACAGCAGTGTGGTATTTGGCAGACCCCAGACTCGCTTTGTTATACAGTTTGGCTGCAGGAGGAAATATTACCCATCAGTGTGTTTTTACAGTAGGATCCTGTAGTTATGAAGCTGGGATGGAGATGTTTGACTAATGTCCTACAGCTGGTCACAAAAAAATGGTTCATTCTGTGAACTGCTCCTAGCTGCCCAGAAAACCAGTGAACCTGTGTTGAGATCTAACAGAATCTTACGGTTCCCAAAAGGAGCAGATTTTCTGAACCTTGTTTTACCCCCCTCACATTGCACACAGGCCCCAGTTCAGAGAAAGGCCCCCCTGCGCTGGGAGAGGGGCTCTGAGCCTAGCAGGCCATGCTGCTTCAGTGCCACATCAGGCTGCCACCGCAGCTGCATTCACGCCATGTGAGTAATAAGCTCCACCTCCCCCCAGCGGCTCATGACTCAGCACTGAGACCTGGGTGTGAGAGAGGCTGCACTGGGATCTGTCTGTGCCAGACTCACACTGTGACTGTAAGGGCGGAGAGGGGGAACGGGGGGCAGGGAAGGAGGAGAGCTGGGGGATGCAATTGGAAAAAAAAAAAAACTGACTATCTATCTATCTGTCTAATATGCCTTCTTGTTTGTCTGTCTGTCTGTCTGTCTCTTTTTCTGACTGTCAGTATTACCTTTACCTTTTTAACTTGTCTCTGTCTGACTTAGGGCTTCCATAAATGAACCATAACTTTATCCCAATCACAGACAGCTGACAACCACAGAATACAGTCTCCATGTAAACACTCTCTTCCGCCTGCCAATTTTCAAGCCACAATGAGCATCAGTTTGTACATAATTCAAAAATGAAATAAAAAAAAACATCTATTAAAAAAACTTTTAAAATTTAAAATCTTTTCTGAATTCATTCAATTCAAAACATTTTACACCCTTCTAGAAATATTTCTGCTCTCCTCCTTCTCTGATACAAATGCTGGCTGCTTTTTGGTTTATTTACGTATTTATGTATCTAGTTGGCCCATTAGCATATTGATGATGTCCTGAATTGAGTTCTTTATAGCAGTATAATAACAATCTGACCAATATGTCAGTTCGTCCTATAAACATCAGTAATTATCGGTAATTATGTGTAACTTGTGATTCTCTCTTCATTAAGCTTCAGTACAGTAACAAAATTGCTCTTGTTACAGAAGAGAGAGTGGGTATGACAGAAAGGGAAGGGGGTACAAATCCACTTTATGATCTGCAACTTCCTGCCAGCATTTATATGAGGTGGCTAAGTGTGCATCACCTACCCTGTCACAGTCGCCTGTGAAATGGGGGTGAGCTTCTAATGTAATTTCACGCTTACACCAAGGAACCCTTCAATAAAATCAAGAGGAAAGGGCAGCGAGAGACAAAGGGGAGGGAGGCATAAATGAACTGGTCACTGTGCTTGTTAAACCATTGCCACATTCTTGCCTGACGTAGTGCACAATAGTGTGTGCACCAGACTGTGTGCAAATGCAGTTGATATGCAGAACAGTCAAAATGCGAACACTCCACAAACTCCTTCGATCTCTCCCATCTGGCAGAAGGTTGCAGTCCATTGGGACCAAAACATCACGCCATAGGAACAGTTTCTTCCCCACCGCGGCCCCCCTCATCAATAAGGCCAGGAACACTCACTCAAATTCTATTACCCCACCTAGCACAAGCATGCACTCTCTTAAATATATAT
>JAABNX020000151.1:19279804-19299085 GCA_015163995.2 Mormyrus lacerda | reverse complement strand
GGTATTGTAATATTTATATTATTTGTTATTGGTATTTAACTTAATAATTCTCTTACTGTCTGGGAGCACCTGGATCCATAGGGATCAGTAAAGTAATTTGAATCTGAATTATGCATGATTGCATAATTGGGGAAGGAACATTTTTTTTCTTTATTTTTGGATAGGGGGGGTATAACCCCATAATTTTACTACCTGGGTACATGTCAGCTGACATGCAGCACCGCACAACTCTACCGGCTGAAAGGAGACAAGCTGGACTCCCATCGTGGAGTGAAATCTCTTTCTCGGTGGGGGGGGTGGGGTTAGACCGTGTATCCAGAGGTGAAGCAAGGTGAAGCTGGAGGAGCCTCCACCCTCCCAGTAAGTGAGGAATGAAGGCCAGCCCTGTAAAATGCAAAACTGGGAAGATTAACCATTAGACGGGGCTGTTTAAAAACACCCACCCTTCTGTCTTCTAAATACTTCTCTCAGTCTGGGTCATGGGGGACTTTCCCAACCCTGGGAAGAGTGAAGGAACAGGGAGCCCCCTGTACCCTCCACCGTACCGTGTTTGTGGGCCCCTTCACTGGCATAACTCTAAAAGTGAGCGTCTTAATGTATCGTAATAATAGTCTGTTCGAAAAGAAAGCAAAGGGGAACATCTATTCTGCACCCGTAAAACCATTCACCCATTCATCCTGCAGTAAGTTTTCAAAGTTGCCAAAAACATTTAAGTCTACAAAATACTCGGTGCATGAAATTAAAACCAAAAAAAGTCTCTCTTCAGTGGGAATGGTCATTGAGATTAGAGGAAACAGATTTATTAAAAAAAATACAATGGCGAACCTTGAAATTAGAAGAGAAGAATTGCAGCCGCGGCTGTGGCCAGCTGTTATACACCGTGGACCAGTGTGGTTGCAGAGATATCCAGCCAGCGAGGGGGCTTCTTTACCCCCACTCCCCGACTTGACACCGGTGCTCCGCTGGAAGCTCGAAATGAAGCGATCAGAGCGTGATCAGAGCCGGGTGTGGCGCAGGCTGAGTGTGCCACTTGGCTGCTGTTCACAGAGAACGGCCTCTCTGTTCTTTTTATATCCGTGACCCCCGTCATCTCCTTTAGAGACACCCTCTCACAAAGATCCCCTAATCTTCTCCCACTCCGCGATCGCGGGTGGGCCGAGAGGAGGTCGCTTGGAGGGCTCCAGACTTTCATCTGACCCCAGAGTGTTTTTATATATCTTTTTAAAAACAAATTAAGCATGCTGCAGGTTATTATTTAGAACTCACTCCATACAACGCACAAGGTCCGAAAACTTACAATACAAGTCTAAACGCTAAATAATCCCATTACTAATGTAATTAGAAGAAGATCCAAATAGCCCCATAAAAGCACTAGTTTAAAAGCTTTTACTCTGCAAAAGAAAAACACTTTGCAGGAGCTTTGATGAAAGAAGGCCAGTATCTCGGGCGACATTAGATTAGCAGACCAATTTCAAACAAGTCTGATGAGATTTGTTCGTTACTTTATAGGAACACCTGTAGCATAAAAGCAGCTTTTTTAAAAAAATGCCACAGTTTCACACATGCGGCATATGCATTCTATTTAGACATTAAATCATTCTTTCAGCTGTGCAACCTGCCATAAGATCAAGTACAAATGCAAAACGGCTTAGGGGGCTTCTACTTATGGAAGGCACAGCTGCAGATTGGCATGTAAGTTTCTGGCCTGCCGCTCCCTTGGGCTCCCACTAGGGTGGCGACAGAGGAAGCAGAGTGGTTACCGATTTAATAAATATTTTATTATAAGTCACTGGCTGCGTTTGCAGGATCAGAGATGTGAAATTTTTGCAGTCTTTGCAAAACCACTCCATTTGTGATCTGTGGGCTAATGCAGCGGGATAGATGGTGGCGGGTGAGGCTGCACTTACGATAAGTGCAGAGACGGGCCTCACCTCCATGCAAAGACCTGCGTGCTGCAAAATACATCCATCACCTACCAAAAAAAACACCATTTACCCATCATGCCTTGCAGAGTATTCTACATGGATATTAATCCTGGAATATAAATGTAAACTGAACCATATTGTATAAAACAAGTTGTGCAAAACATATAACAGTTGAGTGTTAAATTACAGGTTAATAAAACATTATAAACAATCTCCTCAGACTAGGATAACCACTGCAAACTCCCAAAACATTCTCATCAACAATGGTCTATGAAATGCCAGTCGTGCGACCTGTCTAAAAATACAGCCTTTTATGCTTATAATAAATGCTCATTGATATTTATATCAGCAGTAAAACAAAGAAATGTCGCCTGATATATAATGAAACATGTTTATATGTGTTGACTTGTTTCGGCATGCATCCTGCCAGTCTAGAACAGCTGTGTGACAAGTATACACTTGGAGGCCGTTTTGAATAGGTATACCTGCCCGTTAACACAAATAGCCTGCTCATTTGAGCGAACCTTGTGTCTGCATCAGAACACATACAGCAAACAGATACATACAGATGGGGACAAGAGGTTCACTTACTGTGTGGCTAAGCATCTGAATGGCTAAATAGGAAGCCCGTAAGTGCAAAAAGAACAGCTCAGTCCAATAGCTGTGCGCAAAAAAGTATCTCCAAAGGCATGGCTCATCAACCCTTGAAGCAGGTCTGGAAGCAAAAGAGTGTGTCCCACCTGAAACTATGTAGGGGCATCGTATGTACCATATCATCCTAGTATCAAACAAGCAAGGAAATTTATTCCCAGTCAAGATCCCTGTACTTGTATGGGGTTTCCATACTCCGACCTAACACCGTTACAGTCACCAGCTGGCTGGCATGAAATTTTCAAGACAAATCTACACACACATTTATTTATGTAAGAGTTTTATTACCTTGTGAATAGTCTGTAGGGTTTGAAAACTACCCCAGCGCTTTTGTTATAGCTAATTTTAGGTGCATAACGTAATAATATAGATTTGCCATAAGATTTCTTCCATGGGCATGAGAGTCTGAATGTGTGAGTGTCACACCAGATGCATTGAGAGTCTGAATGCGTGAGTGTCATGTTAGATGCGTGAGAGTCTGAATGTGTGAGTGTCACGCCACATGCATTGAGGGTCTGAATGCGTGAGTGTCACTCCAAATGCATTGAGAGTCTGAACGCGTGAGTGTCATACCAGATGTGTGATAGTTGGCAACCCTGCCAATAGGTCCTGTTCTGGGGGCAAATCTCAGTCCTGGGTAGGGAAGCCCCCTAAGACTTTTTGCATTTGTACTTGATCTTATGGCAGGTTGCACAGCTGAGAGAATGATTTAATGTCCAAACAGAATGCAAAGAGAACAGCCCTAAGACAGCCTTGGCAGCAAGCTTTCAATATAAATCTGGGGTCATGTGCATCAAAATAATGTTTTACAGTGCTTAATATGCAATCGTAATGGTTGAGTTTCTGAACTCCAACACATATTGAAATATACAGTACCATGATGGGAAACAATTCTTTGCTGAGATCTAGCCTACAGGGAAATCTATACCTCTCTCGATGGATGGCTGGCTGGATAGTATGAGCCACCTCAATGGGCTCATCTCCATAGATTGCAACTATGTAGCCAGAGGAAACCGTGGAAAGAGAGGTGAAAAAAATCTGTTGCTGTTCTCATCGCATGGAAGTACCCAGCTAAAAATATCCCCCATTGCAAGAACGTCCTGCAAGAAAAAGATGTTTCTCCTCTCCTGACATGATGGAAAAATTGGCGTTTCAATGTCTGATGAGTGGTACAGCCACATGTGTGCATGCATGCGGCTGAGTACCCGTGAGTCCACGGCCCCCAAAAAAGAGCTTTATTTTCACAGATTAGATGCAGCAAATGTTCACCTAAGCATACCTATACTATACTGTGTCTTTACAACCAATTCTAATGTTTTTAACATTGAAGCAAAGCTTCAACGTTTGATTTCTGTCAATAGGCTTTTAGCCAGGGCAGCGTAAACGAAGTAACACCACGAAACCGTCGCTGACAGCAGTCAATATAACTGACTGAATGTCCCCTATAAATCTGCTAAGTAAAAAAACTACAAAAGTACAACCTAATGAGTTAAACAGCAACAGCGTTGACTTAAATTCTTCAAATCTGGCCTCCTTCACCCAAGACGACGGGTAAGAACTGTTCCATGTTCTATAACAAAAAAAAGAACACAGCTGAACTCAGGAAGGCTTACTGACAGATGACTAAGCCTGCCAGTAAGACACTATAATGCTCCAGTATAAGGATCCATAAAAGGTGTTTAAGCAACACTGTGCGCCTGCGTGCAAGCATCATCATTGCCCAGTGTACATCTTTAGGTGTGTGCGCTCTTGAATCTTCGGGTGCATACGTGTGTAGCTTGGGCCTCAGGGAAGGTTCTGGCCAAGCTTGTGGAAACACCGGAGAGCTGCCAGGAGGGAAGACCAATGCCGCAGGTGCTCCTGTAACTCTTATTTAGTGTACTGACATGACACACAAACACAAGAGCGCAAATATTAATGGTGACCTGACACCGTGGGACCAGGCTTTTTGCACGCCGTTCAACTAATCCATCGGAAAAATACACTTGAGTTGTAGTAACTCATTGCAGATGCTCACAATCACTCATTTACAAAGATAGAAGTATCCTCAATGGTACTAGTAAGTATTCGCAACTGTCCAAGCAAGTATCATCAATGGTTCAAGCAAGGCAGAGAGTCTTCCAGAACTTTCTGTTTGGTTAGCAGCCCTCTTCCTTTTAAAACAATTTCCTTGCAGAACGTTAATCCAGTGCTAGTTTCACACATGCCTCATTAATGTTCAAATAAGAAAGACGGCAACAAAACCTAAACTCTCACCTGTTATAAATTCAGCAGAATTATACAAAGGCTTTGTACAAAATGTTCAAAAACTTAAGCAGCCGAATAACTGATCAGGAAAGATCTACAGAAGATGGACATTCATAGCAATTTCCCTTTACACCAGGTGCAAATGTGCTCAGTGTGAGTCCCGTCTCAGTTACATGTTAAATACAGCGCATCTAGCCTGAGAAGACAACAGGGACCAAAAGTAATTTACGTTGTACAACATCCATTCGTCATGACAGACATTTTGACTTGCAAGCCATGGAGCAAAGTCATGTAACGGGAAGACCATGAAGAGTTATCAATCAAGGCCCAAAATGAGTTAGATTTCATGACTGGTCCAGTTTTAAATTAATTAATAGAGGGAGCTTTCCCTAACTTGGTTCTCCTAACTCTTGTTACGTACTGACCTTGGACATCTTAACAAGAGATTGTCCCTCACGCATGAAAGCATTGTGTGTTGTCATTGCTCATGTCAAGTAAATGTAGTGCCGTGTCCCAAACACTACAGTGAACGTGGTTTTTTTGGGGCCGACTGACTTATCTCGGCATATCCTTTAAAGGGATATCCGCTGACGTTCAATAGGCAAACTCAAATGATCCATCAACAAGGATAAAGCAACGACAGTTCAATTAATTTTCCATAAGCTGCATCTGTTTCCAGGAAACACAAGTCCTGAAATTCAATTTTTATTCTCACCTCCAATGGATCAGGAAGCCGGCCAGCAGAAGTCTAATGTATTATTCCCCTACTACGTCATACTCAGTGCAAAGGCAATAGCTGTTAGCAATGTTCATGTCTGGCACAAACAGACCGTTTGCCTGATGTTAACTCAGGAATTTCAGTCCAGAACATATAAAAGACTGTAGTCAGTTGCCCTAAAAAACACTAATTATTCATCAGTAAAATACACAGTTATCGTTAGATGATTGATTTTTTTGGTATATTGTAACATGCTAAATAAACGAAGAAAGGATTTCAGGATCTTTTGCTTGAATAACATAAAATAAGGCATATTCCCTCTCCTACTTCTGTATAATCTGAAGCTGTACCTTGAAGCTTGAGGAAGAGACAATAATTCAGGGAACGAATGATCACCAGAGTCTGTGTTTAGACTTATGTTAATGGTGTTGGGCCATAATCCTGGTTCAGTGCCTGAGCTTTGCCGGATTGTTGGTGGAAGCATTAGAACTGTTTATCCTTGAGGAGCTGGTGATTACAGCGGGCGACTGAATGATGGACTGCATTTGTTTCTGTGTAGAATAATTATCGCTTGGTTTTTGGCCTTTTTACCAGAAACTATGGACAACGACTCCCCCATTTTCTCCAAATCACAGATTACCTTGCATTCTGTACTGCTGAGCTAAAGTCACTGTAAGTCATTTCTCCCTGCAGGCAGTACATAGGTTTTCTGCTTGATGGGACTACAATTTCTGCCTGATGAGAGTAGTCATCGATTTGGCCTTATTTTAAAACAGTGTTGATGAATCCCCCAGATGCCATGATTACGATGAATCACAGAACTCAGGGTAGGAGAGCCATTTAATAAACCATATTACCCAACCAGTACAGGCTTTTAGTCTTGCTAAAGTTCTGTTATGTGCAGCAGTCTAACTGAATGCCCTTGTATTGCAGTTGACCGCAGCCATATGTTTGAGTGTGTTAATGACCATAATTAGCAAACCCAGATTAGCCTCTGTCAAAAACCCATAGTTTACAGAAAGCCAAAGTAGTAGACAGTCCCCCCTTTGACAATCAAGCATTTGATGAAGATGAATGTTTCCACCTCCAACAGAAAAAAGAACCAATATGGTATATAGTGCATTATGTGAAAATAGCTAACTGTAAACTACGAAAATGCTCAACTTCAGCGTAAGAGGGGCCAAGAACTCTGCAGGCTTGCAGCCCAATCAGACACCTTCTTCACTTGGGACCTCCCTTGTCTGCAGACATACAGGCTGATGGAAGAAAGGCTTCACACTGACAGCTTAATTCATCAGAACTGGTTAGCAAATTCAGGGTTTACCGCCCTGGTAAGTCGACACCGATGTTACGGCTTCTGGTAGATCACAGTTGGCTTTATCTAGGACTGTCCATTGAATCTGCGTGGGTAGGTGAATCCCCAGTTGCACATAACCATTTTGTTCCTGAAAGCTAGAAATCTGCTGTTTCCATATTCATAGCACATCTTATCCGCCACGGCTCATTCCTCTGTTTTATATCTCTCTCGCCGTCAGCAAACTACCTCTCATCGCCTGATGCTAAGTGCTATTGACAGGGGTCTGTGGGAAGACCTGGCTCTGTACACACAGCAACCTCGAAGGAGCCGGACCCCCAGCAGCTCCGTAAAAGGGATTAACATTCTGGGGGCTTCTGGGGGCTTCAGTACCTGCTAACAGCCTTTCTTTCCTTTTCTTTTTGGAGCGGCAAAGCTTAGTCTCCTTAAGTTACACGGCCTCAAATGTGAGGAAACGTCGGGGGAAACCTTTCGTCTATTATGGGATTTTACACCAAGGTCCAAGACCAACAGCAACCTTGAACTGATGGACTGCTAATGAAAGCCATTCGAGGCAAACAACTCATTAAACCATTAATCCATCATTCAATTTCCCAAATTTAAAAGTAAATAATAATAAAACGTAAAGTGGCCTCAGGCCTTAAATATTAATATACACTAATACAATCCAAAGAGCCTATCTATTTACAGTAAATAGCAGAAAAATATGTAATGGAAAAAACATACTTTCCAAAAAGAATTATATTGAGTTTTTTCTTCCTTGTTCCAGTGACCTACTTTTGACTCCTACAATTCCCAGTCATACAATGTGGAGACATCCAACACAGTGCATTTCTTATTAAGCGTAAAATCCCCTGAAATTTCCACCTCCTGAGTGAAACAGCCACCTGTTTAGTAAATGCTGTGTGTGTTACCGTACAGTGCAATGTCGGTCTTCAGGGTTAAGGAGGGAATGCAGACAGACGGGATCCTGTTAGTATTATGTGACATACATAAACTTTGCTGTTTTTCTAACAGTTTTGCATCAAATGCCTGATAAACTAGCTGAAAAATATGCTGATACAATCCCACAGTTGGCAATAAAAAAGAAACCAGCTTCTTTGACCAAATCTGCCTAAGGTGTCCACCCTCTACTCAAACTTTTACAGAAGATAAACTGTGAAAAGACAGAAGTTCCAAGTGCTGAATGGTTTCCCGCCCGGTAAAAATGGACGTAGTTAGGCGGCCGTGGGGCTGGCGGATCTTGTAATTTTTATCTGCACCGCTAACGGTCACCTGGCACCCAGACGGGAAGCAGCTGTCTGTCAACATAAGGGGCGAGTCATCATCCAATTAGAGAGGCTCATCTCTCTCCCCCCTGTCCTGTCCCCATCCCTGTCCCTCGGGTGCACAAAGCTGCTTGGCAGTACAATACTCAGAAGAGACAGTAAATCCCCCAACCTCTCCAGCTCTCACACACTTTCATGCAGGTTCAGCAATAGCCCGACTCTGTGGCAAAAATGCTGGCTACAAAAGGATAGGGGTCCCAAGACGATCTATGGTGGGAGGGGGACCTGGGAGGGGGAGGTGAAGAGGAGGGGAGCACTGAGGTGGAATGTCACTCTTTAATGACCCACCCACTGAAAAGGAAGGCCTGCACAGAATCTGGCCTTGTGAAAGAACAGGCTTGGCTGTTAGTGAAAGATCACACCATAATGGCTGCTTCCTGATGTATGCGTCCCGCCGACATGGGGTCAACCCCAAGGCTCTTTGAAGTGACAGGAGATCTTAGTGGCCACTGCAGCACTAGCGGAAGGACCCCAGTATAGGCCCCATGTGTCGGTAAAGGCCTCACTCAATAGCTATAATACTACTGACAGCTTATTGCTCGTGTTCTTGGTTGTAGCCTTTTAATAAGGTTTTTAACATTTACCAGTCATCCTGCCACAATATGACCATATAATTCCAAGCAAGCATGTAAAAAGCTGCAGATTGTTATTAATATCGTTCTTGTTGTTTGCTGAGCAAACTAACAGCAATATTTTCATCTAATCTATTGGCTGCAGCTTTAGCTCAGCTAAAGTACCTTACTGTAGCAAATGTAAACACATCTGAACCAGGAAAAGTACAGTGGCTCAGTTTCCAGCTGTTAAACATTAGTCGTACTACTGAATTTAAGATAAAAGATTAAAGATAAATATTAGCTCTCCTGTTACTTGTTTGATGACTTTTGCTAAAAATGTAAGAAATAAAGTGAAGCAAACTGGTTCAGCTTGAGGCATTTTAATGACTGTCAGAAAATGTAGTTTAGTATAAGGAGGAAAAAGGAAGAACAGCCACTCTCACTTACAAACAGACTCACATGGGTGCACCCTGAAGGTGATTTACCAATTAGCATGAGAGGAAAGTCCTTGAGCTGGGGGAGGAACCAAAATTACCTGCAGGAAATCATGCAAACGGCAGGAAAGGTACAACACACTGGAAAAAGATGCACCCTAATTCCCCCTGCCCGTCCCGCCACGAGATCAAGCCAGGCAGCGTCTCGAGAGCCAGACACCTCTTTGCACGCTACGGTGAGGCGGCAGCTGATAACGCAGAGCAGTCTTTCAAAGGACCTCTCACTTCCTGTGTCGTACACTTCACATTAGCTGCTCTGCTGTAGTTAGTCCCATTCTACAGCCACGCAGCCTGCAAGTCATTGCCGGCCCATCCGAAAGCACTCGCGGGGGTTGTTTTGTTTTGGTTGAATGTAAAGAGGATAATTCCTTCCGTAGCTCGGAGATCAAGCTTTTGCGCAATCTAATAAGCTAGACTGAGATTTAATGAAAACCACTGGCCCGCAACAGATGGAAAACCGCTAAATGTAATTATTTGCATTGGAGAAGTACCCCCCCCTCCCCATAGCTCGGCCCACACCATATATAGAATAACCAGAGATCTGAAAGCATGAGCTGAGATCCAGGTTTGGTCCACATGCTGCAGAATTACAAATGAACTGAGCAGGAAAACAAGACTTTCTAAGGTGAATAGGTTATCATGCAGGATTCCCCAAATCCGGGCCTGGAGGCCAGAATCCAACACAGTTTGCAGGTTTCCTTGTAGAACCACATCTGACTCAGCTAATTACCGGGTCTAATAGGTGTGTCTGAGCAGAGAGATCTGCAAATGTGACTTCCAGCACCGGAATTAGGGAACTCTGGTATAACGTTTGTATTTATAAATTGAAGTTTAAACATAGATCTTAGTATTACAAACACCTTCCAGCAATTTTCATTGCTTACATTTTTACATTTAATAACATGTGCTGCTTTGTTTCACAGCAGGCAATATGTCAGTACTTCTCAGTGACATGGTAGGTGTCATATATACCAAAAAGTGTAATAAAATCGCTCAGATTCCCGAGCTTTTGGCAGTGTACACTGTGGTCTGTAGCCGTATGTAAACGCCCTTCCTTTGAGGCAACACTGAAACACCCACACCTAGCGAGCAAGAACAGATGCTGACATATAAAACGCTTCTGAACTAGCCGATGTTCATCTGAGCTCAAAGCGGCAGGGATTCTGCAAGAGGCCAAGCGTGTCTCGCCACAGACCTTTATCCCGCAAGGTCATTATCGCACATGCAGTGTCAGACTTGTTTACATGTAAACATTACATGCTGCAGAGATAGTGAAGTGGTGTGGGGGCAGAAAGAAGATTGATATCTTCAACTTATTACATGCATCCATAATAAATGCACATTTGTTCAGTCAGACCAGATGATGCAGTAAGGTTCATTTTTCTTATTGAGTTTTATTATTATGAAAAGGTTTTTTGGAGATCCTGCTAAACAAAGCAATTTTAGCTACCTCACCAGTAAGTAGGCCTAATTTAAATTTGCTTAATATAGCAAAAACACTGAAAATAACTAGTGCCATCCAAAGGCAATCAAATGCTGTCTGACGCCAAAGCAGTCATGCCCGCGCTGTGTGAGTAACACCATATTGAGTGTGTATGTGTATATGTGTGTCTGCCCTCCAACAATCTGATCCTGCATCCAGCCCACTACAGGCTGCGTTTCACATTGACAAACACCTCATAAAACACGTGACAGGCTCCCAGTGTTCCTGCTGGGGTTCGCCAATGGAAACCTGGCAGTTCGGAATTATGACGATACCCTTTGTATGTTCCGTATAGCGAGAGAAAACCGTCAGGCCTGTATCGATCTCAGTGCAAGCCATAAACCACGTTACAGCTGTGATGCTTCAACGTTACACCTTTAAAGCTACGAAATTTGGCCCATCAGATACAGTAGGTCTTCGTGGGATTAATTCCCCCACACCAAACAAACATCTTCCAGGTCGGCGGCAAAGTTAACACAAACTTACCGATGCAGGCATGAACTCTGACTGAAAGCTGTGTCCTCAGGACGATACTGTGCTTCTTGCCTCTCCTGCAAGACACATTGACACATCTTATTTACATCCATTTTCTTACCCACATTCCATATAGAAAAAATACACCAAAACAGATTTTGTTTGCAAAGCAAATGAATAAGAATGGGATATATGATTATGTGCCTGACAGTACACAGTTTGTAGTGCTGTGGATTGTTTTTAAGCCGGTAATCTATTTTCTCATTGAGCTAAAACCCAAGTTGTGGTTTGTTAACTTTGGATCCTTGTTAAGAAAAAGCAAGGAATAAAGGAAGAGGGGAAGCCCAGCAGTGGTCTTTGTTGAGGCAGGCCCTGGACTCTGAGCCCTCATAGCCACAAACCCAGGAAAAGCTGAGGTGCAGATACACTCAAAGGGGCTGTTTCCAAGTGTTACATCTCTATGAGGGGGTTTGTAGATGCCCTAAGATCAGCAGTCACAGGCAGGCTAAGACAGGTAGCAGAGCTAACGAGAGAAAGAGAGAATGTGGGACATAGAAATGAAGAGGGAAGGACAGAGAAGGAGAGAGATGACTGGAAGAAATGATACCTTATCCCAGGCAACTTGTTAACATTCTTCTTCTATTCTACTCACTGGTATTTATACATTTCAGACAGGAATTCTGAAGCTCTATGGTCAGGAATGACTGAACTCAAAAATAAACATAGGCTGATCCCAACAAAAGAGGGCATCCAGCCTCCATTCCTGACCACCTGTACGAGAAAAGGTGACAAATGACCCTGCTAGGAACCAAGTGGAATAGCTAGCTAAGAGTGGGCTGAGTGTCCCAACCATGTGTATGTAGCCAAGCTTACGCCGATTACCCAGCGGCTTCACCAGCACTTGCTATGCTAAGTGGCTTCAGATAACAGTTCATGTCTGGCATACAAAGAATAGCTAATTAACTCTGACCCATAAAGGTGTGCTTAACGGCACCAAAAGGAGGCTGTGAGAACTCTACAGGGCTGATATGACCCACATTTGCTGTGTCGTAACCTGCAGTGGTAATGTTTGTCCCAATAAAGGGAAAGAGCCACCCCAACCAATCCCACTCTACCAACCAACGAAGAGGAGAGGAGGGCTTCGATCCCTAGGCATGACCATGCGAAGACCACATCGTGAAACAGGTCCTATCAGTTCCACAGAAATTCACACATACTGGTGTTCTCTCAGATCTGTGGGTCCGAGAACACTATGCAGTCGTGGTGGGATTCACCTGGCACTTTACAATCTGTCGAGACCTGTGGTTCGGCACAACCACGAAAACTGTTGGTCACATCATGCTGACGAAACCTTAAATCGAAACAGCCCGCCGCCGCTTCCATGTTGCCATGTGACGGAATGGAACCTAATCCTCTGCCAGTTGGAAGGAATCTGCAATTTAGGGCACCGTTCGTTAAGGTCCTGCTCAGTCCACTAGCAACTCTATCCCTGATATAGAGCATGACCCAAGCATAAACTTTAATTTAATTTGCTATGTGTATACAGGAGAGAAACCAAGGCCTCAAACACATATAGTATAAATCAGTCTGGCTCATAATTTTTTAGATTACCTCTATAATTAAAAAATGAAAAAAAAAAAATACTGTTTACTCAAATTTATATCAAATCAGTGGTATATAGTAACAATTACGCTGCCAGGAAATCTTGTTTTAATGTACAGTGAAGATGTGGGGTGGATTTAATCCAAGACTGGAGCTGCTTGATTCTCAGAAGTCTCATAAGTAGGGTCACTCCATAACAGAGAGTCATTCTATACTTCTGTGAAGGGGCAGTAAAACTCAATGGACAGCATGCTGAAAACACGGCTTGGAGTTAAAGACCCCCAAGGAACGTCACAGTATCCTGTATGGCTAATGTCCCCTCTACGGCAGGCAGCTATTTATGCCCTCTCACTGAGGATAACCCGCTAAACTTTTTAAAATTATTATTATGTTTTAACCCCTGAAACTAGATTAACATCAGCAATATCACGCGGCCTTTTGGTTTAGGAGTCTCGAGAGTACGACGGCCTTCTCCTGCTTGGGATATATACCTCTCCAGACTACTTGTGCAGATGGGAGAATTGAATTACTAACACAAATAGGCGCTAGCTTACGCAGAATCGCCGAAATCCGACTCCCGTCCGAAAGCGAATGGAGCACCGTTGACGTCATGCGTTTTTAGAAAATTACCAACTCAGTGCTGGGTTAAACATTTGAAAAGAAAATAGGGGCTGTCCATCCTCATCCAACAGACGCAAGTGCAGGCAGGATGCAGCGCCGTATGAATGCCGCACGAAAACAATGTGTTGATTGAAGAACAAACTTTTAAAACTCACTTAATCCACGTGATACCAACTTTGGAAATTTATTAGAAGTTCTTGGATTACATGATCATTGATTCTTAGTAATACATGATGAAGAAGTGCAAAACAGGAGGACAGTGGTTACATGGTGGCGCACTACTGATCTAGTGAATGGTCTCAGGTTTACAACTCAGTTGGACCATTGCATAACTTTAATGCTGCTATTTACAAGTGCTATAGATGAAACGTGCAATATGTCGAAACTATGGGGTATGACTGCTTTATCATGCTGGTCTTTTTGTTTATTTATTGGAGTTATAGTCAAACCTCGGATTGCGAGTAACTTGCAAGTGTTTTGCAAGACAGGCAAAATTTTTAAATAGACGCATAACGTCAACGGTGCTCCGTTCGCTTTCGGACTTGATAAACAAGGTCTTGTAACATGAGTATTATGTATATGCTTTGCCTGCCTAGCGTCACATACTCACAACTGAGCCAATGGTTCTTCTGTCTCTCTCTGCGGGATTGTGGGTAATCGTGTCCCATGCGTCGGTGTGCCTCATTAGAATGGTCAAAATTTAGTAGAAAAGCACCACCTGAATAAGGACGCAGCAGTGCAAGCAATGAATCTGTTAACGACAATGCAATGTCCATGTCCGCAAAGGTGGCTGTCATTAGGTTCTTTGTTAAGGTCACACAAAAAGAAAAAGATTCCTGTAAGCCAACAGATAGCAGTTATTCCGTTTGTTATAGTGAAAGTCATAAAATAACCCTCCTCTTCTCTTCTCTCTCATCCCCTCACACCATCCACGATTTAATTCAAAGGTAAAATGCAGGTTAATTTGTTTATTTTTACTTTATATTTCGTATTAATAATTTTAAATGAATATTTTTGGGTTGTGGAACGAATCATCTGAGTTTCCATTATTTCTCATGGAAAAATTCTCTTTGACATACAAGTGCTTTGGATTACGAGCATATTTCCGGAACAAATTATGCTTGCAATCCAAGGTTTTACTCTATTTTGTTTTATTGTTACTAATTTGTCTATTGTTTTGATGTTGTGACACTGGAGTGGATACACTTTTAAGTTTTGTTGCTGTGGAAACATCAATGACAATAAAGCATCTGATTCTGGTTCTGGTTAACACTGTTGCCTCATACCTCTGGGACCAAGGGCTCCATGTGTGTGGAGTCTGCATGTTCTTTCGTCATGCAATTTCTTCCCGGTTCTCTGGCTTTCAAAAACATGCTAAGGTGAACTGGAGTTGCCAAGTTGTGAATGTGTGAGTGCCCAGCGATGGGTTGGCACCCTGTCCTGGGTTATTCCCTGCCTTGTGCCCGTAGCTTCTGGGATAAACTCCAGACCCCTGTGACCCTGCATAGGACCAACGAGTGACGGAAATGGATGACACAGAAGCTTGATTTAAGGCTATCTTTGTATTCATTGGCAGTTTCGTCTCAAAAATAACAAAAAAAAAAAGGACTGAGTTTTGGGAAATTTGCTCTTCAATCCTTAGAGAGGGAAGGAGGTGTTACCCCAGAGTGAATCCCATGTCCAATGCTCACCAGCTCCTCAGGAGA
Organism: Mormyrus lacerda; assembly: GCA_015163995.2. Lineage (NCBI taxonomy): Eukaryota > Metazoa > Chordata > Actinopteri > Osteoglossiformes > Mormyridae > Mormyrus > Mormyrus lacerda. The sequence continues at coordinate 19,283,967 of JAABNX020000151.1, read as the reverse complement.
CACCTGGGATCCAGAGAATTCTAGGGATACCGACAGGCTCCCACCTCCCGCTTACAGGGCTGGGAAATTTCATAGACAATCCTGAGGGTCTTCTGGGTCCTTTCCCAGCCTTCAGGTCAGGCAGGACTTACCACAGGCAGCACTCAGTGGGCTGTGAGCACAGGAGTGTAAGGGAAGAAACAGCAGAAAAATCAGCATTCCTGACTCGAAGCCAACGTGAGGCTGTGGATTAGCCAACATAACCCCCGTCATCGCAAACCGGCCTTGACACTGGCCAATTACGTAAAATGACAAAGCATCTGTTAAAATTATACTCAGGAATCTTATAAACACTCTGAATATAACTCATACGAAGACCAGATATGATCTATTGTAAAAAAAAGACACTTTTGCTGCCTAGCCAATAGAATGCAAGAGCCCAGGATTTGACCCAGAGACATAATTTTTTTTTTTACCTGAATATGTGTTTGTATCAAGTAACTCTATTTTCCTTTTATTTTCCCAGAGGAATCTGATAAATCCAGCACAGAGACTCAACTCAGGCACAGAGACGCTAATTAAAACAGAGCGTACTGGGAAATCAAACAGAAACGCCGAACTTCAGCTTAATAAGCACCGGCGGAGCCCTAAAAAAAGGGCTAGTTATCAATCAAAGGGAGGCAAACATTCGCTGGCCTTCATAACGATGAAGGTCATTCTGTCGGCAGACAGGGCTGCGTGACGCAACTGCACGAATATCTCGTGGCACGCAAAATGGACCGAAATGGGCTTCTCTGACTCAGCATCCGACACAGTTTACGGCCTCAGCAAAAAGAAAAAAAAAAACAAAGAAACCTCTAGGGATTGTGAGTCTTGGCGCGTCCATATCGTTAAAACGCTTCAGACAGTGTTACCCCGTTATTACCAATAAGACCAGACTCCTTCATTCCTCGTCTTTTTTTTTCTCAGGCTCTGTACGATTTAATGACAAACATTTGTGGCGAGCCCGGCCATTTGGCACCAGGGAGACTCTGGCATTCCCGGCTCTCCGAGATTCTGCTCGGACCCGGCGGCTCCAGCTGGAACAGGAAGCCCACGTCTCAGAGAAGTGCGCTCCAGAGCGACATTCACACTTCTCCTCGAGTTTGACACAGAAGCAGTTATCTGACCTCTTTATAATGGAAACAATATGGATGGGGAGCAGCCCGGTATCCCGCATCTAAAATTACACGCCCGTGTGTCGCCCAGTCAGCCGGCCCGGTGACTCCACGCAGTGACCTCAAAGGGAGCGGGAGACAGCTCTGACAGCATCACAATCTACACAGGCAGACTCTGGTTACCATGTCGCTACCCCATCCTGGCAAACCGAAGGGCCATCGTCTTCACAGACAGCTGAGACATACCGCCCATGCACATACGAAAAGACGTTAAAATTCCTGTAAGGCTTAAAGACTGAACATGATTTTTTCCCCCAAATTACAACTGATTGATGGTCAAGGCGTATTGTTTTTATGGCTCATGACTGATGGGAAAAAAAATTAAAAGCAGGTTCTCTGCCTTCCCCATCTGAAATAATGGGCAAAAAATACTGTTCCTGGGCAGTATGTGTTTTGAGAATCAACATACGTTGATTACAGCTAAACTGCAACCTAATATTGTTTAGCTGAACACTATCCTGCCATGTCAGCCATAGTTCATTTCTGGGCTTACAAAAATCGGGAATATTTTGACCCACTGAACGTCCAGCTTAAGGTCACAGTGAGTCTGGAACCTAATGTATGAAGCACAGGACACAAAGTAAGGCATACACTAGATCCAATCCATCACAATAAACATTCAAGGCAATTTAAACAGTGAAGGTTATTTATAAATTCCAGTACACCTACTGTAACTGCATCTCTTTGGGCTGTGGGAGGAAACTGGGGTACCTGGGGGAGACCCCCGCAAAAGGCACCAGGGAAGCTGGCTGACACTGCTCACTGTTACTGCTCTCTGACACTGTTCTCCAGCACTGCTCTTTGACACCGCTCTCTGTTACTGCTCTCTGAAGCTGGCTGACAGTGCTCTCTAACGCTGCTCTCCAATATTGCGATCTGATGCTGGCTGACATTGCTCTCTGACATTGGCTGAACCTGCTCTCAGATGCTGGTTGATGTTGCTCTGTGAGTCTGCTCTCTGTCGCTGCTCTCGGACACTGCTATCTGACGCTGTTCTCTGATGCTGCTCTCTGACACTGGGTAGCATTGCTCTTTGACATTGCTCTTGATATTGGCTGAACCTGCTCTCAGATGCTGGTTGATGTTGCTCTCTGACACTGCTTTCTGATGCTGCTCTCTGACACTGGCTGAAGCTCTCTGACAGGAGCTGCATCTGTTCTTTGATATTGCTCTCTGACCCTGCTGTCAGATCCTCCGGTGTGTGTTTCTTTGCACAAAAGTTTCTGCTAAATAAATGTAACGCGTCATGATAAATGAATATTTCAGGTTACCTATGCCAAAAACATGGCTGATACAAGGGGCAGCCTGATAGGCTTGTTTATTAGGCATGACTGGCCAACAAATTTACAGACCAAGCGAATAACATCTGAATCAAGGGGGCACCGGGGCCCTGCCTTACAGTATTCACATACTTATCAGTCTGATCATACTGAAGCGCTTTTCTTTTTGGCTGAGTACAGACAGCATATATTTCTGCAAATAAAGTCTTGTATCAACTTGTGTTCACATTTTGGACCAGAATAACTGGACACCAGTCAATCTGAAAGTATCTCGATATTGCACATCACATATATATTACTGTATGCATACTGTATTACAAGTTAGATATGGACAGCAGGTCATTATGCGGTTGGCGGTGCTGCCCATCCTCCTGCTCCTGTTACAATGAGTGATACAGCTGCTAATGTCCTACTACGTCCAATTTCAACCATTGATCGATCACTGTATATTATTTGCTATGGAACTTGGACGCCAATGGTAAATGCGATTGGACGCCACTCGATCAGGCATAACTTGACACAAGACTGTACATGTACTTCTCACTTGTCTAAGGGCAATAAACACCCAGAAGATTCTACAGGTAAAGCAACTGCAGCTAACAGCTCTTTCTTTGAGTTCTGGGTATGCTGTCCTTACAATGCATACAACTTCAACCAAACCTGCATTAAAGGAAATCAATTCATCCATCTCTCCATCCATCTATTTTTTACAATGGCTTGTCCTATGCAGGGCCCTGGGTTCTGGAGCCTATTCTGGAACCTACGGGTACAAGGCAGGGAATAACAGAGGATGGGGCACTGTCCAGTCACAGATGATTCAATTTATTAAAAATAAATTTTAATAATTAGATGTGAATGCCCTGCAATGGGCTGATGTCACATGTTAGCTGTGCACCCTGGGATAAGCTCCAGCTCACCATGACCCTGTTCTGGATAAGGGGTTAATCAAAGACAGAGTGATGGATTAAATGTTAAATGAAGTCTTTAGATTTGTAAGCCCTGTGCTCCAGCACCAAGAAAACAGGTGTGACGTTAGTGCTACAAAACAGTAGTGCAGAGATGGGCATGTGTCTGACGTTGTCTGGCAAACGGCCGGGGTGTCGTCATCCCTGCAAAGCGATGGCACTGGCTATTGCTTGCCAGTAAATATTAACAAGCACATCTCTGCAGGAGTGTGCGAACTCGGTCCCACATCTGGACACCTGGAGTCCAGCTGGGCCAGGAAAGGCCTCCCTTATGAAGACACACACACACACACACACACACACAGAAGTGTTCAGCCAAAGGCATAAGTCTTCATTCCAAGACCTTCAATCTCTTTGTTAAGGAGGCTGATCCCACATCTCAGCTCCTGGGAAGGGAGTACGAGCCCAGGCAGCTATGGAACGGAGAGGCATATATGCTCTCCATATATGTTAAAATATAACAGGGTAACATACATTATCATATAGTGTATTATATTTAATGTGTTACCCTTAGAAGTCTTAAGATGAATGGATTTAATGAATATATATAATGGTATATACCATATATACCACTGTAAATATCAGGACTATTCAAGTCATGGTCCTCATGCTCCAAGCATTGCTGATCTTTCAATTCAATTCAAATCAATTCAATTTTATTTATATAGCGCTTTTAACAATGGTCATTGTCTCAAAGCAGCTTCACAAAATGAACAAGATTT
>JAABNX020000151.1:19252242-19279704 GCA_015163995.2 Mormyrus lacerda | reverse complement strand
GCATTATGACAGCAAATCATTTAAATTAACATGAAGACCCATTCAGCATAGGGATGAGCCAATGGACAGATGACGTGACGTAAACCTTCCTTTACCTGTGAGCCAGCTGAGAAGCCTCTGGCCAATCAGAATCAGAAATCATTAAACTAACTTCCTGGGATAACTGAAAACACGCCCTGGATTTTAAAAAAAGTCCTGATTTGAAGAGTCCTGGTATATCCCCTTAATATGAATGAAAACTGCGATCAAGAAACCAGTATCAGAAGGAAACTTATGGATAGAGGGAGAATTTTTTGCCTTGCTCAGAACAAAGGGGTAAATTGTTTCTGCATACAAATATTTCCAAACCTGTCGTTCAGGGCCGTGCTCCTTGGCGTTATAGCCACAAAGACTGCTCGTGCGGCACTCAGACATCAGCCACGGGCCGAGGACCATGTTCCCGGTCTCTCATGCGCATATGCACCAATCCCACCTGAGCCTTTTGCCTCAGTATCTGTCCCGTTTACTGTCAGTGCGGAGGGGGCCACGGGAGCTCGGAGGCCGCCAGGTGGAGCTAATGGATTCTTACCCGCCACCGTCCTCCTGAAATCCCTCCAGTTCATCTCGCTGCTCCGCCAGGCTGGATTCCAGATCCAGGTAAGTGCCATTGTGAGAGAGCTGGAGAGCGCAGTCATCGAGCTGCGGAGAACAGGGGGACACGTCATGCCTCAGTGAACAGGAAGTGCAAAAGTGGGTGCAAAAACAAAATTGAAATGTAAACACAACACAATGTCATTAAAATATAATTAATCAGTTAGGTGTATACACAAATTCGGCCCAGGACAGCACATGACTGTGCTTTTTATAGTTTATTTTTACTTCTTAATTAGTGTATTATGCGTAATTAAGATAAGTTTACACATATGTGATGCAGGTGAGGAAATTTTAATAGCTCGTGTATTCTCAGTGATTCGAGCAACGATCTGGCAGACTGGTGACTGGCGGCGGAAAAAAGCATGATCAAACAATCGATCAATCTTCAATTTGAAATTGCACATTTTCCCAAGAAAATTACATCATGGTAGTTTTTCAGAATGTAAAAAAAATATTCAGGCATTCTCCTGTCCAAGAAAAAGCAGAAATACACATTACAAATAAAACTATAATGTTTCCTTTAGACACACTTGTTTAAAAACATGAATAAAGTATAATCCAGAAAAGCTCTAAAACCTGTCAGAGCCCATCTCACACAGCATCACAGGTTTGCTGAGTTCAGTCCTGGGGCTGAAAGTTCGGGAGTAACAGGGACTGAGTCAGGTTGCGAATCTATTGCATCTACTACAACAGCCAGGCCTTACACACCCATTATAACTCTGCTCTGGAACATCGTGGAAAAAAGCAAAACAACACCTACCATCAGTGTGCTGGGGGGGGGGGGGGTAACTGTCTTTGATACCCAACTGGGGACCCATCGATGTGACCATGAAGGCCTCCATCCATAAGCACTAGGGCACTGACTAAGCCATCTGATGAGGGATACAGAGAGTGGGAGAATACAAATTTAACAGTGTTTCAGGGACTCTTACAAATTGGTAGTTCGATTCAAAAGAGCCCTGCTGGGAAAATGGGACGAAAGCCAGAAAAAGGGGTAGAGCAATGGGTGCGGAATCTGCTTTGGCTGGGGCAAATACTACCCATTCAGTATGTTTAACCACTGGCACTAAATGGCCCACTTTGGGCTCAAATGCAAAAAATAAAGGAAAAGGCAGGCACAGACAGAAAGAGAGAGACAATGGGAGAGAGAGAGAGATAAAGAAGAAAGAATCTGAGGAGTCAGAACAGCGGGATAACTGATTCATCTACAACCCAGCCTCCTGTTCTCAGGCAGGGCTGCCGACTCTCACGCATCTGGCGTGACACTCACGCTTTCAGACTCCCGCTCACACAAGAAATCTTACAGCAAATATATATTATTCCATTATAAACCTAAAATTAGCTATACCAAAAGGGTAGTTTGCAAACCCTACACACTATTTACATGTACATGTAAATGACTGTGCAGATTTGTCTGGAATTGAAAATCTCATGCCGGCCAGCTGACCAAATTTGGCAGCCCTTCTCAGGCATGTGACTCAATAGTCACAGGAAAAACACACTTCAGATTCACTGTAACAAACAGCCAAGCACTTTCAAAAAATAACCCGCATGGGATGGGGGGGGTACTGTTGTCGTCCGGAGCCCTAAACTTACAAAAGAGCAGGAAAGCTCCTATCAGTGGCCCCCGCGACCCACCTGGAGGAAGAAATTCCCACACAGTTGCTAAGGAACAGCCCAAGTGTGTTACATGAATCAGTAAAATTTCAGAACATGCCACATCCAAAAATATACACAAATGGAAATATTTACATATTTATTTTGTTTCCCTATAAATGATGTCTTGTTGTTACCCACTAGCTAACCGTTGTTAACTGGCCATTCCCTAAATCCAAGCTGTTTGGCCAAATTATCTGGACAGATTTTTTTCTTTCTCCATGGAAAACCCCTCAATTTTCCAAAAAAGTGTCTGCTGCGCTCGCTGTCAGCGTTGGAAGTTGCTTCCCCCATTAGGCCAAGTTAAGCCACACCTGCAGAATGCACAGCATCCCACTGGATTCCCCAGCAGCATTAGGGAGCTCACAGCCATTCCGGAAGCTTCTGGAAGCAATACACATTGAGAGCCTAAATCTGATTCATGGTAGCTTCGTCCAAAGAAAAGAAAACCCAAAAATACAGTTAGCAAAGCTGCATAAAAATAAACCATCCATTATATTTGACTGGTCAAAAACCAAAAGTGTTTAAGTGGAAAAACAGCATGAAATATAAATTTTTTCATCACTGCCCTTTCTGGTATCTTGACATGTTGATACAAAAAAAAAATAATATGACTTTAATTTAATTTAATTGTAATTAATTTGTTTTTCAGCAGGAATAGTGGGAGAGAATTTTGAAGGAAACAAACAAGGTAGGAGAAACTCCAGAGCATGCTAAACTTGTTCTGGAAGAGAAAGACCTGCTCCGCTCACCATCACGTGCAGCCCATGTAAAGTCCCACCCCCCCCTATTACAGTACAACTTACAGAAAAGGGGGAGGGAAATGGACCCTGCTGACCGGTAAAGTCATTATGGGATGAGGTGCTTTGATCTCCAAACCCACTTCATTTGTCTTTGGGAGTTGCCGCAGAGCCCCAGGGCTGCGTAACGGCGGAATGCCGAGATGTAGCATATGGCAAGCCAGAATAACACCCGCGTTGCTTATTCTTACTGGGAAATGAAACAACATGATTCCTGCCTCCACGTCAACACCACTGTTACTGAGCTTATTCTGCCCAGGTCTCTCAGGTTACATCACAGCTTGATTTTGGACCCACACCACTGGAGGAGGGAGTGGAGACATGATGGGTCACGTTCTGCTGATGAGGAGTCTGTTTAGCCGGCACTTTTTATGAATTTATTTATGATTTAAGTAATTATTTAATGTGTTGGTTATTTCATATTTAATCATTTAATAAAGTTAGACTTGTTCTAGGTTCCCTCTTCATGAACCTGATCAGGATAAGTAGTTGATAGATGGATGGATGGATGGATGGATTGATTTTTGGACAGATGAATGGATACATAAAGGAAAAAACAGGTCTGTAGTCCCATAAGATAAATGCGGCTTGGCATAGGATGTCCAGCGGTGCTGAGGTGCAAACCTCACCCCATTCAGAGCGGCCAGCAGGTGCAGGTCAATGAGCTGATTCTGCAGGGAAACCCGAGACGCCTCAGGTCAGGGCTTCCTCACCCAGCAGCACAAAGGAGTGAGTGCCCAGCCTTGGGAAAAGCAGGATCCACGGGCCCCCGCCCGGACCCGCCCGACCTTATTTAAGAAGGGGAGCTTTGGCTGATCGCGAGACCGATCAGCGACTGACGGAGAATCCAGACGCGAGGCCAAAGATAGCCGGGCTAAATTTAAAGGGCAGCGGCTCGCATGTCTCCGCAAGGTGCAGAACGGGTGGGTCACAGGAAAGAGACGAGGGGGCAACTCCCTATCACCCATCCAACAGTTCCTTTTTTGGTTTATCCACTGCAGTCACACCATCAGCACTATCACAAACACACTATCATCACTGTGCAGCCCCCCCCGGAAAAACAGATGCCAGTAATAACATTGAAGCAGATTCCATTAAAAAGAAACTCATACAAGTTATTAAGCCCCTCCCCGTTTGTGTTATCCTGCAATCCAATAAGCTGGCAGGTCCGACTGACACAGTTGGAGGTTTACAGAACCGCACCTTCTCTCATTGACCCATGTCTTTTGACCATGGAGCGTATATTCAAACTCTAATTAAGAGGCAGGATGGGGAGCTATGATGTGGGGGTCATTGCCCTGGGGTCCTTCAGTTTCATGTCTGAGGCTATAATGGGGCGTCCAGCAAGGTGCCTGAAATCGACAGCTTGCAGCCCATGAGGAGCCAGCACCGCCTTTTCCATAGCCCCCTTCCTTCATTCAGCTATTTCTGTGTATGTATATGCATCAGGCCCGCTCTCTCTCTCTCTGCCTCACACACAGATGCAGACACACATAGTCGTATAATCATATCTTTTTGGGGACCGCTCATTCATTTCTATGGGAAAAATGCTAATGCTAACTATGACAACCTTAACCCCTAACCATAACCATAAGTAAACAAACTAAATACAAGAGTTTTATTTTTAGTTTTTTCATTGCAGTCATGGATATGGGGACATTTGGTCCCTACAAGGTAAAGTATACCTGGACCACACACACACAAACACACACACACACACACCCTATGCAGGACCAGTATTTTATGACGGAGCTGCCACGCAAGAGCATGGCTGTCACAGGCTTCCTTGCTGACGACTGATGCCTTTAACGACTTCAACAGACACGCGGCGATGGCTAACAGACGACAGTCTCGACAAGGTTTTTGTGAGACCCGCCATAAAAAGAAGGATGAAAACATGAAAAAAAAAATTTATGTGTCGTTTTAGATTCTTCAACAGCCGTGGCCTTTAAGGAGGACAGAAAAAGATTCTGGATTTGGTTTCCTTCAGGGTAAAAAAAATAAATAAATAAACATGGGCCGTTTTGCAGAAACAGACCCGAACCCAAGAGCTAACTGGTAATTACTGAGGATCTCAAAAGTGCTGATCTTTCCCTAAGGGTCAGCGCTGGAGCCATCCAGCAGTCCCGTCCTGATGACAGTGACGTGACAGCATGGGATTATGGGTTCAAGCGGGGTTACCACAGCTGTGAGGCCTGCATAAACAGCAGTTAGCCCCTGTGAACGCTAGGCGGTTAGGGGTGGTGGCCTTGCGTCAGCCCTGGAGGCCACAGCCAAAAAGATTCAAGCTGCACTTGGCCCCTTCCTTTGACCACAGAGTAGACGGTCCCACTGATTATCCGGGTCCTGTATAAAACAAGTGGGAGATCTTTGAGTGTCACTGATGTCCCCTCAGGATGCAGTCTACCCTACAACCCCAAGGTACTGGGGACAGGTTCCAGGTCATAGTAACCCTGACTGGATAGAAGCTGGCCTATTCATGAGAAACAGGTTTGTTCACAGCTTGTACAAAATTAATCCTTTGGAGCTGACTGTTTGGTGCAAGCAGTATGAGGCAGAATCAAGGCCAAGAACAACATGAGATGGCAACCAACACATGAGTATATTTCAACCATGGCAAAAATCCTGAAAAAGTCCTTGCAGCCAAAAGTACAGTGCATCCACTGGAGAGTCACTGGCCACGTGGAGGGGACCACAGCTGTGTCACCCCCCCCCCCCCACCCCCCAACTCCTAATAGAAAAAAACGATCCAGGAAGCCTTTCCCCAGCCTTAAGGGGTTCCGGCACCAGAGCTGAGCAGCTAACTAAGTGGTGGAGCCTCGGCTCAGCAGAACAATGTGGACATAATCCCCATCCACTACCACGGAGGGGAACTGACCTATATTTTACAGCATTTAGCCTAACTCCTAATTACAGGCCCCTGTAATTTCTCTAAAGTAATGCGCATGCAAAAAAAGAAAAGAAACACACAGTTTCCAAAAAGAAGGAGTGTGACAGGCAGCCAAGGGAAGGAAAAGAGAAAGAGAGCGCCTGGAGCGTCAATAAGGAGCGTGTGGGTCATAGCGGCCAAAGCAGACAGAGCTGTAATTTGGATTGTGGGAGTTTCATGGTACTACACCACATCAAATCACAAGCTGCCAGTGAATATGTTTCATGGACCAATAAACGGAAAAAAAAATCAAAACATCATGATTTACAAAACACATACACCTAGATGGAAAACCGAGCTAATTTACAAAACAAATACGAGAATGGAAAACCAGGCCTGTTTACAAATGAGCCTATTACCAACCACTGGAGACTACATCGCAAAATGGCGCAGTGAGATTTGTGAGCATTACTTCACAGTTAGAGGGAAAGGTCTTCGTCCATTCCCAGCACTCTTACCCGCAAAAGAGAGCATGTAGAGCTACAGTGTGACTGTCGTGGGGCACCACAGCCCAGCTTGGATACCTCACGTTTGAGCAAAAGGCTATTTTTGTCTGTCTGAGTTATCCATTAGTCACAGAGGCAGCATGCTCACTTGGGCTGAGGAGAGAAGATGGGTGCAAGAAGCAGCACCGTTCAACTCACTAGGTGACACAGGCAGCCGCCTAGGGCACCATCTTGTGAGGAGGTGCCAACTTAGCAGATCGCCAAGGCCCACCCACCATCCCAACGCCCTCGATGAAAAGAGCTTGTAGACCTTCTGAGACAAAGTGAAAGTTTGCTCAGTGGAGGGAGGAGAGGGGGGTGGACCAGAAGTGAAGCTTGCCACAGGTTTCAACCAGCACTGGCATGGGGTCACACAGCTCACATGTTTCTCCATCTCTCACCAGGTTGGCATGTTGTGCCAGGAGCTACTGGTGTCCATAACACTAATATGTCCAGTTTGTTACGTCAGTTAGAAAAAGATACATGACTATGGACAGAGAATTTTGGATAAACAAAGGAATATATGAACCCATTCACTAATGCTGCATGATCAATTCCTTGTCTGCGCTGGTGCTGAAGTCACCAGGAGCCATTTAAGATTCATGACATCCGGCGACCAGCATTCCCTATCACAGCATCGGAAGGCTTTCCTTGGGCGCTTCATGTCTGTTTTGCGGTTCCCTAAGACCATCGCCTAATTACAACCGGTCCGGGGCGTGGATCTTGAGCATGCGGTGAAGGCTGCGTGCGTCTCTCTCTGTTTGTTTCTGTCGGCTCCCGTCTCCCGTCTCCTCTCCGCCGGATCTTTCCCGTCTCCGCCGCCGGAGCGGGTCCGACTGTAAACGAGAGCCAGACCCTTGTGGTCGTCCACAGCATCCTGAGGATTGCGTGACTTGTAGGCTAAGGGGTGCTGAGAAGGGTTTGGAAACCCTTCGATCTTACAGATGGGGAAAAAAAATGCTATTTAACTTTCAATTAGGACCTGCTTCACTTTCCAGCCACCTAAAATAAACGCTTGACACACTTTGAGAAGAGCTGCATCTCCCCAACAGCTGACATTTGAGCTATGACCTTACTACAGAGACCAATTAATGTCTCCCTAAACAGCAAACATCTTAATAGCCCAACAAGCATTTTAGGGAGCTTTTAAAAAAGGTTCAGGTTTAGGCAGTGATTGATTATCTGAAGGATGATGCAAGATATTATGAAAAACACCTTTTGCACATTCTCCCTGTGCTCAAGTGCCCATGAACCTTCCCAGAGGGAAAAACATGACTACTAAGAGCAGTTTGTTAAGAAAGCTAGCTTGATTTAATCCATTTAAGGAAAGCCGGCAGGTGGAAGGTAAGGTAGTCACATGGCACAGATAAAACTAGCTGTCGGCCTCAGCCATTCAATTTCCGTTTCCAACATTTTCCCACAGGTCACAGTGGAGAACCCAGTGTGAACAGAATCTCAAACACTGTGACACATGGGACTTACAGGACTTGGCAGTTGTCACCATCCCTCTCAAACCACTGACGATTGCCTCGGGGATTTAAACTTTTAGCATTACGCATTTATTGATGATCAGCAGCAGCATTACACTGAGGTCCAGGCCTGGTTAGTGGACTGAAGCTCAGACAGACAGCACTGTAACCTGCTAAACAGATTTCTTAAAAATAAACTGTGTATCAGAAAGACAGAACAACCAGCAAGCACATGAAGCACTAATCAAGAATGAGAACTAGTGAAGATGGTCCCAAGACACAAAAATGTCAGCTTGTTTGTGTCAGATGAACTTACTGCCCCCTACTTGGCCAGTGAATAATTAACAGAATTCCTGGATTAAATCCCTTTCCCATTTCCTGCGAGTCTATTCCTCTCAGACCAATAAGACCGTCCCGCAGCATACGGGGTGAGGGGGTTACAATAATTACACACCATCCACTTGCATCAGATGAATCTACATTTGGGGTTGATGTCACAGTCATTGGATCATTTTGGTACAGGGCCAGTAGACATTCAGCAGCCCACTAATCATAACTTCAGCCTGTTGTTAAATGCCATTTTGGATGCATAATAACGCAAATAAGGAAACAGCTCTAAACTTCCACCAGAAACCTTTGATAATCCAAACAACATTCAGGGTGTAGATGGGAAGCTGCTTTGGTTTCTATTCTGTTTGTTTGTTTTGGGGTGTTTCTGACAGGGGTCTCTAATCTGCAGAGTGTGGCGGCAAGGGCCACAGGGCCCGTGGGCTTATTAATTACCTGCCCGTCAAATGTCCTTACATCTGACTCAATATCTGACTAAATTACAAGCCAAATAATCTTCAATTAAGTAATTAAGAGGTGCTGGAGGACTGGAGGGCCCCATTCTCTCTGCGTGAAAATTAGGCTGTAATGATCTCCCAGGGATTCCCGAAGATTCAAACTAAAAAAAAACATTAATTATAATATTTAATTATATAATGATATGAAGCAGATGAATGCTCATATGCTACGGTAATTCCGATACAGCTACGGCGTTTCATTGCAGAAAGATAAACAGCAGATGTGTAAGTAAGTATTCAAGGGAGTCTAACGGGGTATATTATAGGGCTAATCCTGCAGTTCCCGCTTTAATTAAAGTCGCTGACAAATGAGATTCGCTTGGCTCTGGACAGGACACCGCAGTTAGCTTCGGTCACAGACTGACAGTGGGTGTTATCGATATTACCGGCAAAATTATGGTAGCATTAAGAACCCAATTCGCAAACGACTGCTTTGTGTCAGTATCTTAAAACGATTAATTAATATAACGCCTTTTGTATGGTCCTTGATAAACATGCATTTATTATTCAAATTAGGAGGATCATCTTTTCATCCTTTCAAATTGCATCGTTACTTCAATTCAACGTGTCACTCAAAGAAAAAATAGACATTGGCATATATATATATATATATGACTGCCTAAATCTGCAACTGTAAACACATCATAAACTCATCATAAAATTATCCTAGCTTCAAATAAGGAATGTTTTCACAAATCCCTCAGGCAGACCAATTAATTTATGCAAAAGTAAAGTGTCGGATCTCAGGGACAAGTCTGAACAAAATTATTTTGTGCACGGGGGTGGAAACAAACAAACAAGTGATTAATAATAAAACTGTGCCATCTCATACTCATCACCAAATTCACAAAAATGCTTCAGTTTTATTCCACCGGCGGCCTCACTTATTCCAGCCAGATACTGTGCTTATTTGTGCAAACTGTTCCTATTACTTTCAGCTTGCTTTCCGAAGCGCTCTGGGTCCCGGGTCCTGGCTCCCTGCCTCCCGGACAGTGGGAGCCGCTGATCCACCCTCAGCTTCGCACCAGCTCCCACAAGCGACGCCAAAAGTAGCCAGTGCCGGACAGACTGAGACTTCGCCATCGGCACATAGTGGATGCTCACTGAATCTAACTGGTGACTAATTTGGTAACAAACCATTAGATATTAAACTTAAATATAGCACTGCTGCCTCTTACACCGCTTACTTTAAAAGAAAATGTATCACTCCGTTCAAACGGATCAAACGTGTCATGTCACATTAAAAAAGAAACTAACGAGCAAATTTGGGAAGAAAAATTCATCTACGAGCACGCATATAGAACGATGACTTTACGTCATTGAAAGAACACCCTCAATGTCGAAAAGCAATCAAAGTTTGTCGGAGGCAACAAATATTCATCGGTGAAGCTTTGAAGGATCCGCATCACTTCGCGTACAACCTGAATTTAACATGCAGACTGATCCCTCTTCTCATTGCCCTTCTGCATTTACATAGTTCTGCATAATATCATCCCAAATTACAAACGATGCAATGAGGCTAAATAGGAAATTAACTAGAAATTAACGTGCATCGTACCTTGTGTGGGGCTTTAAGAATCCTGTGGACTCCGGCTATTTGATTTATTAGAGCAATATCCTCTCTGAACGTATAGAGCGGCGGTCTTGTTGGTTCCGGAAAATTAGTGCTGTTGAATGGATCGGTGTCATCTAAAAATTGAACCCTGCATATAAAGGTAGCCATGATGTAGCCATGCAAGTGCAATCATAAAAAAGCCTTACGCCGGCTTGATAAAAAAAAAAAGATGGACCCTTCGCTTATGGGCTCCGGGTGCGTGTCTGATAATAATGTAACAACAGCTTGCGAAGTTAAGCTGCTGCAGTTCCTCTTCAGGATACTTATCCCGCGACCCAATGCGGTGTTTGCTTCATCGATAAGTTGCGTAGACTAAAAAAAATACAGCCACGATCTAATTATTACAGAGCATCTTGAGATCCGGGATTTCTTCGTCCTTTCAGTTAATATTTACTGTCCCATTTTATTCCTAATTCTCGTGTATATATATATATATGTATCTCTCTAAGCGCTGTTGAGACGTGAAGGATATTGTACCGTTCAAGGACATTACAGAGCAGACAAGGTGCTGCAACTGCAGCCGGGAGTTGACTGCCAGGCTCGGCTTCTACAGAGAACTCGAGGGGGGACCAGGAACAACCATCCCCCCCCCCCCCACACACACGCACGAACACACACACACACACACCACCACCACCACCTACCCACCCCATCAGCCGCAAACCTCGGGGAAGCGTTGCTGCCATTCCACGCGATCTTACGACACCTAGTGGATATCGCAAGCATAACTCAAAAGAAACTGAACGGCTTTTTATAACCCCAGTGCTTAAATGTCAAAGCTTTAATTACATTATTAAAATGGACATCCAATGTATGAGTACTCGGTTTTATTTAAATACATATTTAGGCTTAAAACGAATGAGGTATACGAATAAATTCTTTTATTCGCCCTTGGAGTTGTAGCAAAGAAGATCAATAGTTTTTTTCTGTTAATAAATTTCCGTTAATAAGAACATGTTAAGAATATTATTAAATAATAACGTCTTGTTCATTTTGCGACAGCTGCTATGGAAAGAACGACCAAACGTACTGATCAGATTTTGTCACATGACAAATTGCCCGCCTATAGACAAAGATTTAGCTCAAAGACTAAATAGTGGCTGCTGTGAGATAATACAACCTATTGTTTAAAAAAATCTCGGTTTCCAAAGTAACCCCGACAAGTACACACAACAGGGATTACCGCGTAGTGAATACAAAGTATCAAGAGCTAACTTTCAAAGTGATGGAAGCTTTGTTGCCACCTCCCTCGGAACGCACACCCCAGGGTTGCTATTGCCCCAATGTGCTAAAATGGTTGTCATTAGCAACAGTTTGTCCAAAGGAGTAGACCTACGCAGACAGTGAATCCATATTAATCGGAAGATTTAGGCCTATACATTACCACAAGGCAGTGTTAAATAAAACCATACTGAGGGAAAGCAGTACAAATAATACAGAAGCAAAATCCCGAATATGCTAAACGCGTACGGAAATCTTGGTCAGTTGCAAATCCAAATTTAGCAATTAACGTGACATCAAAACACGTCCTTAAATGCAGATTTAGTAATAATATATTAATTATGAGCGAAGAGCCACAATACTGTAACCAGATACGACACTGCAGCCAACACTGTATACAAAAAAATGTGCCAACCGCAATTTTGTAATTGGTAAAAAGTCAACCTATTAAATAATGTTGGTATATCTGTATTTTCAGCGTATTTTGATAGATTGCATTTATATAGCGCTTTTCTACTCCTACGACGAGCACAATTCATGCCTCACATTCACCCATCCACACACACATTCATACACCTGTGGCGGAGGCTGCCATGGTAGGCGCCAACCTGCTCACCGGAAATAATTTGGTGTTCGGTGTCTTGCTCAAGGACACTTCGATGGGGTCAGTAGGAACCGGGGATCGGACCCAAAATATACATCGCTGGATGCTTCAAATTCGCTTTTCGTTGTTCTGAAATAATGGCAACATTATGAAACTATACAAGGCAACGGCATAGGGCCAACTAACAGTTGCAATATTGTGAAATTCTGTATAAATTTAATTTGTATTGCACTTGTAGAAAAATCACATTTATTACATGATGTGTAGTTTTGCGTGCCCTGTGATGGACTGATATCTCGTCCAATGTTCCCTGCTCTGTGTCTTTTGCTTGTTGAAATGGAATTCAGGGGTCCAGGTTCTCCGCGACAATGTACAGGAAGATGGATGTATTAAGAATTATCCCAACAAATCTCCTTCTAACTGTGCCTGTTAAATATTTTTCGCTATGGCCTTCCTTTAGTGTTCGACTAAAGCAAAAAACATATCTTGAAATACATTTTTTAAATAAAGGTGCGTTTTATCTTGGATTCTTTTAAGATTTATAATGGGGACTATTAATATAAACGAAAAGTTATAAAGCACATAACTGGTTATAAAAGAGAAACATTTCTGGACAGAGTCAATATTATTGATATATGGCCCATCTGGGTAACATTTGTTTTTCTACAGGAGTAACGATTTGGACTCCACTGATCGTTTTGAGTGGTAAGTCACGTGGCAATTAAAACATATTTCTTAAAAGGGTTTTGGCTTGGCTCCATTTCAACTGCGATGTGCACCACTAGGGGGAAGTATTTCGGGGCTAGATGGAGAAGGTTACATAGCAATTGTAGAGACTGAAATGAGAGACTGATGAGACTGAAAATTAATGTACATAACGGATTCAAAGAAAGTTTGTCTGAGGATCACTGCCAGAAATACTGGCATTTACACGATTCCTTGCTATGGGATTATAAAGATTCCCTAAATTAAAATACTGTAGTGCCAGTGAGATCCGCGCATCCCAGCATACTCGCGGGCCGTGTATACTGATCTTGTGTGTAATCGCTGTTCTTATTGTAAATACTCTTGTTGTATTTCCCAATTGTAGCGTGTATGTTTGCCCGTGTCTTATGTGCACCCGATCCGATCTTCACATGTCTTTAGCATTCAGAAATTAATAAGGGAGTTTCCCCCTTTAATTAAAATGAAATTAACTTAATTAACTTAACTTAATTGGAGCCAGCCCTACTAGGAGAACTGAAGAAAGTATTCTTGGATGTACTTCTGGCAGCCCAGGCCAGCCTGGAAGTCCTGCAGGTAGCATGGGAGAAGCAGCGGTACATCTCACACGAAGACTGTAAGGGACGTGAAGCTAATTGTCTGCTGGTGCTGTGGGAGGAAAGGTCAAAGGGCACGGTACTGCCCGGAAGCCTGCATCAGAGCTTCCAGTAAACGGACAGAGAACCACAGAGCGAAGAAGGCGCCACTCCATTCTGTGGAGGAGCCTTGGACACGTGTAGCGCACCCTAGAGCCTCCCCTGCCTGCCCAGCAGACCCCGTAGTGCCAATTTGCACACCGAAGCTGTTCCCGTCAGCCCACTGGACTCACATTGGAGACGGTGATGTCATCGAGTGAGGAAGGCTAGCTCTTCAGCAGACTCTGGCTGCTCACCTGCTCATCAGCAGCAAGGAGCCATGGTGTGACCCCAGCTGCAAGCAAGACCAGCAGAGGTAGTGGACAGAAGCTACTCTGCATGGGTGCGAGGAGGCATGCCACAGCTGGGAAGCCCATCTAATCCAAGAGCGCCGTGAGCAAGACAAATGGGTGGAGCAGGACCATCAGGACCAGGAGGGGCTGCGGGAGTCTGCGGAGCAGGAGCAACAGGAGCTGGAGCGGTTGCGTGGTGAGCTGGCCAGCTGGGAGCAGGAAATCGACTGGCAGGTGTGTCTGGTCGAGGCAGTGGAGGTGGCATTCCCAGGCCAAAAGGCAGTGGTGCTCGGCCGAGAAGAGTTGTATTGCGGTTTGGAAGCCCAGCTGCACTAGAAGTGCCGCAGGCTGTAAGAGGCTGAGGCCACGGTGTGGGACTGCAAGGAGGTGTACCTCACTCTGGAGGCCCAGCTCACGAAGCAAACAAACAAACAACAAACAAATTTATTTTTGTATAGCGCATTATCACAACATTACATCGTCTCAAAGCGCTTTACAGCATCCCCACCCAAAGCCCCCAGTGAGTAAGCCATAGGCGACAGTGGCAAGGAAAAACTCCCAAGAAGGAAGAAACCTTGGGAGGGACCAGACTCAAAGGGGGAGCCCATCCTCCAGGGGCCGGCAGGGAAAGTCAACGGGGAGCAGGGGGCAGATGACAAGCCGGTGTCGACGCTACATCCAATCTAGTTTAGTTGAGCGCCATTTGCGCTCTAGCTTGCGTGATGCCTGTTTGAGTTCACGTGTATAATCAGAGTACCAGGGGGCGGGTTTCTTATTTCTATGCTTTATCTTCTTAAGTGGAGCTACAAGATCAAGTGTGCTACAAAGGGATTTTTCCATGTTTGCAGTTGCCTGTTCAAGTTCATCTATACAGAATGCTTCAGATGTAAGGCTGAAGGACTGTGGAAGTTGTTTCATAAATGTTGTTGTAGTTAGTGAGGCAATGGAACGTCTGATTCTGTACTTTGGAGCTGTGGTCAATGGGAGGCTGTATTGGATTTCAAATGTTAACAAGCAATGATCTGAGAGCAGAGGACTCTGAGGTATAATATATACATGTTCCACCAGGATGCCATGGCTAATAATCAAATCAAGGATATGGTTACAGGCATGAGTAGCCCGACTACATTCTGACATACACCTAGAGAGTCAAGAATAGCTGCAAATGCTATTTTCAAAGCATCACTATCTTTCTCCATACAGTTTGAATGTTAAAATCACCCACAATACCAGCTTTGTCAGTACTGACCACCAGGTTTGTTAAAAAAATCAGCAAACTCCTTAAGAAAATTACTGTACGGTTACTGTGGTCTATACACAATAACAATGGTGATTTAGGGTGAAGAGCTAGAAAGAGATGAGCCAGCAAGGCTAAGAACAAGAGTTTCAAATGTGCTGAAACTTAAACCACATTTCTCAGACACTCCTAGGCTGGACTGAAAAATTGCAGCAACACCACCACCTTTGCGATTTGGTCAAGGGTTATGCTTATAACTGTATTCAGCTGGGGTAGATTCATTTAGTGATCCAGTGATCAAGAGCCAGTGATCTTACATTCATAAGTCCAAGTTTAAGTTTAAGCCTTGCATCACAGCTGTTTTCTAGCAACGGTTTCATTGCAATTTTTATTAAGTTATTTTGGCACACTCTACGGTGGAATAGGCTTTCATGATTAAAAACGCGGGGAACAGACACAGTGTCAATAAAATGAGTGACGACTCTAAGCGACTAGCAGGTGGTCGGTTATGCCGGTTTGCCTGCTGCCTGGACTTGGCTCTAGTTAGTCACCGATTTGCCTGGAGAACAAAGAACCTTCACAAGCGTTGGGAGGACAGCGTTAAGAGTGGATGGTAAAATGTCTCCATAACATTTCAATGTTGCTGGCTAGATACTGTATTCAGCTAGTACTATCTATAATATAACCATTCAAATCATATTATCATATATCACACAGATGTAATAAGGTAACATTTGAGTGATGTAACCATATTTAGTAAAACTAGCATATATTGCAGATGCCTGGCCTTTCTGCTTCTAATAGCAAATCTTCTAGAACCCAGTATCTTTTAGAGGGAGTGACCAACACCATGTGATTCAATATAAAACTAGTTTTTGCTGCCTACCTGAATACAATCTTGGTATTGTCAGGCAAACAACACTTCATATTAGGACATATTTTAAGAAGGCAATTAGTACAACGGCTCAGAGAGTGCATGTAAACAGAGCTGTATCTCGGTCTGTACAAAATCTTATCGACTCACGCCACTAAGTCTGTACAATATGCATTGTTCACATTTTACTTGTGGGATCAGCAAAATAGACACTTTATGAAGTTCAGAGAAGTTTACATTATGGGAATTTTATCTTGTACTTTAGTGATTACATTAAAATGGCAAGATTACCTTTCAAAAGTCATGTATGTAGTATTATGTAATCAACACTGAATGTAACATTATACTCTATATAAGTGATATTCGGCACTCTGATAAAATATTTTTCAAAGTAACATTAATCTTCACTATTAAATATTGATATTGATCTAAAAATAATTTAATTAGCACTTAATGAGGAAAAAATAAGGAAGACGTAAATACTTCTTTAGAAATTTTATGCATTATTCTAAAACCTTGTTTAAAAAAAAAACCTGCTAATGCTTTATAGACATACTGTTTAAAAAAATATGTATGTTACCCCATTCACACATGAGTATTCTTTGCCTTCCTAGACAGAACACCAAACCCTGGAAATGATCAGAATGTGCCCCATGGTTATTTTTATTGTCATCTATTTCTGAAAATCACTGGATTTTTCCCCCCACATAGCTGTGGACCGGATTTGTTGGTCCAATGCATCCTACACGTGTTCAATACAGTATGTACCCCACCGTATCGATGATGCAGCAAAAAACAGGATTCATCAGACCAGGGGTCTCATGTATAATGACATGCATAGAATTCACACTAAAACATGGCATACGGACAAAACTAGAGATGTGCGTATGCAAAAAAAAATCCAGATGTATAAAACTATGCGTAAGCACAGATCTACACACATTCCCTTTATAAATCCCAATGAGCGTGAAATTTTACGTATGTGAACGAGCCCACAGCCACCCTCTGACCCACCCATAATTATGTATAGTTGCATATGCAAATCTGCATAAATACCCGCTTTGTTCTATGGTTTATCTAATGGATGAACCACGTGGGAAAATATACTTCAGTTAGTGTGATGTGGAGGTCATGTTAATAGAAATCGAGAAAAGAAAAGTGATATTATTTGTTGGTTTAAGTAGTGGCATCAGCAATAAATGAAAGTTCATGAAGTGGCACAGCGTGGCAGAATCAGTTAAAAGT
The DNA here is from genome assembly GCA_015163995.2 of Mormyrus lacerda. Taxonomy (NCBI): domain Eukaryota; kingdom Metazoa; phylum Chordata; class Actinopteri; order Osteoglossiformes; family Mormyridae; genus Mormyrus; species Mormyrus lacerda. The sequence continues at coordinate 19,262,401 of JAABNX020000151.1, read as the reverse complement.
GTTGGCTCCAAAATTTGCATGGTGGCAGAAATTAAAAAGAAGTGGTCGGACATTAAATTCCACGTGAAAAAATGAGTGGCCGCTCTTAACAGCACAGGTGGAGGTAGCGGAATTTCCGGTCTCACACCCTTTGAGCAATGAGTTGCTGCGATGATTGGGGACACACTTTTATCGGGTGAGGGGGACTCTGTTGTCAACGCGGTTGAGTTTTTCTTGTACCATGCTTGTTTGAATTACTTGCATGTTTATGAATGACACGTTGGGCGCAGATGCAGTTTTACTTTCGTTTATTTTGTTTGTTTATTCTTACAGACAATAATACAAGAGGTGACCCAGGGCTGAGGACGAAACAGGTGGTGATGGTGCTGCTGTGCCGAGCACATCTTTGGGCACTGGCTGCACACATTCCCATTCCTCAGAAACCTGGGGGACATCTGGCTGTGTGCTGACTGCACACTGAACTGCGACTGAAGCTGTGCTGCAGTCACAAAAGGAAATTGTGAATGCTGTAAGATGTTGCCATTGAATTAAAACATCTAAATGATACGCTGTGTGATGATGAAGTTGTAACACTGTTCCATTTGGCAGAAAATTTGGTGGCTTAGGGTCAGGTTCATCTTGCCTAAGCTCTTCAGATACCGGCAAGCCACGATTTTGTGCCAGATTATGCAACACGCTTACATGCCTGTACAATGCGACATACTTTTTGTGGACTGTATAGGGGCACCCCATCTGTCTTGTCCAGGCAGCGCCTGCGGCCTTTAAGGAACAGGTATAATGCAATTCCTCATCTTCTGCACACAGCTCCAAAAGGATTGCTTTTGGAAATCTGAATCGACTTAGAAGCCAGTCATCATCATGGGCCAAGACATCACTCTCATTCATGAATACGTGCTCTCTTCTAATTCTTCCATAAGCTATGTCTTCCAATAACACAACAGCTGCCATGGTAGTTTTGATAGTTTGGTCATTTTCTGCACCGTTTTATTGTTACAAATTGATAAAAAATCAGGGGCCATACATTTGTAAACAACATACAATTAATGTCGGTGTATTGGATAAAGTCAGCGTAATGATTGTGAGTTTAAAAAAGGAAACCACAGTAGCAATGACTTTCTATTGGGCACCATCCGTTTACAAAATTCAGCAGAAACGTGTGTACACCGTGTCTGGAGCTGCCATGACAATGTGTAAGTTATGTTTTTATGCATCTCGATGTGAGCGTGGAAATGGATGTATGCAATATTTTTGTGCGTATGCACCATTTATATACTGTATGAGGCCCCAGGTGACCTTCTTCCATTGCTCCGGTTCCAAGGCTTGCGTGCCCATTGTAAGGGATTTCTGTGGTGGACAGCATGGGCACGCCGACTGGCCCACAGCTGTGTAGTCCAATATGAAGCAGGCCCATGCCCTGTGTGCCAAAATTATCTGTCATTTGTGCCACAGTAGCCCTTCTGTCGATTTGAACTAGATGCTATAACATTCACATCCCTCATTCACAAGCCCTGGCTGCCCAGCACCCTGTTCGTAGATCATAGTTTTTCCCTTCTCAGTAAATACTCACCACAGCTGACCTTGAGCGCCCCACAAGCCTTCTGCTTTGGAGATGCTCTTATCCAGTCATCTGGCCATAATGATCTGGCCCAGTGTCAGAGTCAAAGATCGTTATCCTTGCTCACTTCTTATGCATTTAACATGTACACTACAAGTACCCAATGTCAGCTTTCTGTGTAATATATCCCAGACCATGATACGTACTGTTTTTATTAGATAGTTAACATTATTCGCTTCACATGGGGAGTGGCAATAACATTCATGCTTTCAGTTTCTTAAATTGCACATGGGTACATGCATTTCTGTGCCACATATGGTTATATAAAGTCTGTATTTTCATTGTATTATTTGAGGAGGAAATTCAACAGTCTGCAGGTGACCAGCACAATTAAATGCTCATGGGCTGTAATCTGTGCACCGGCTGCACCGATACGGCAAAATTTCCATGTGTTTGTTACACAGAAATTCATCATCCCAGCTTATCAGCAGCGTGTTGTTTACCATGAGCCAAACTAAAGACTGGATTCATTGCAGAGTGTCAAAACGATCACAAGCGGACTGTTCCCATGGCAACTCCACCACGTGTGTCCTCAGCCCTCTGAGTCACCTTAACCTCAAAACAGATCGGCATCAGTCTGGTCTTCAATAAAAAGTGGTGTCTAATGACCATCTCAATTTTCCAGACCCACAATCACACTTTAAGAATGTGTGTCAGGCATGAAGATGTTTTTCTTCAACCTGTACATCCATCCAACATTTCCTTGTACTCCGCTTACTCTGTGGAGGTTTCTCTAGAAGCTAGCACTGGGATCTCTGTTTATAATATCACATGTTACAGCTAGAAGACGTTTGGGAGGAGAGTCAGCAAGGTGTCTCAAATAACAATTCACCTGAACTGCCTTGTGTGCACTCCTGCAGATGGATGATGGGTCTTTGGATGGATGGACCTACTATAAGATTATACAAGTTACCGAGACTACAGAGGACATCTGGTCTTTAGAGAGGAGAAGGAGACAGCACTTCTTAGTTCTGCCCCCAAACAACATGCAGTGTTCTCAAATATCAATCAGTTCTTAACAAAACACAAAATGAGCAGAAGATGAGTATTCTATTTGAGAATTATTATCAGGAATTATGACTGAATTGAAAACTGGCACACACAGTACCATTCACCCTGCTAAAACAGTACTGTTACAGTAAGAAGTGAACAGTACTGAAGGCATTGACAGTCATTATTTCTTATGATACGTACACAAGTGGTAAGAGAAGATTGACAGCATCTTTACTTATTTGTTTTTTGGAGATGGCACTTGCGGTGAATCTTAGTAGCACTCCAAATTTACTTGTATGTCCTTCAGGTGGGGGCGGTGGAGGGTGTCTCACAGCAAAGGGAGTCCAAGCTCATCACACTGCACTTGCCGCCCACTGCCCTGCTCACTGTCTTTAAACACTGATTATCACCTTCCGGCCCTCTGGGAAGAGTGAAGGACACCGTATAGTTAGTGATATACAAAGCTCAAAGAAAGTCTTGGGATGCTTGCTTAATTCCAAAAAATGTTGCAAATTCCATTGACATGCAATATTTGACATACCTGCACATACATTTTCTTTTTATTGTTTCTTTCTTTTTGAATGATTCATTCAGTTCTGTCATTTTGCTAGCAATTGTAATTGTAGTAACTGGCTCCCCAAGGGATACTAAACACAAATGTTGCATTTTATGTTATTACAAAGGTTTTACTGATTAAAAACACCCAATGTAACCGCTTATCAATTAACATTATTAATTGGAATGGCTTTAGAGCTATAATTATTTGGATTTTAGTGTATTACTTCTTGAAATGAACGTTTTCTTAAAACCACTAGTTGTTTCTAATGTGATACACATTTTTGTGAACATATGAATAGAGTAATTTCCTGTTTTTGAGTAATTAAGTTTTGTTAAATACATTCGCAGTATCCTTACAGAGTAGATCAGAGCTCATGGTCGAACAGAAGCTGACATATCTGGGTACCCACCTACCTGCTTAATCTTAAAATGATTTCTCTTTTCATATACCTTGTCTATACATTGTGTATGTTGATCTTCAGAGTGTATGTGGGTATATGCTGACTCCCTGGGGGGGGGGGGGGTCAGCATTTCTCCCCCCCCCGAAATCTCTTGCTGCTGCATTTTGATTATCTTTCAAGCATAATTTGGCAGAACAGTGTGAAATCCACGGCTCGTTCGGAGCTGCTCATGTCCTCAGATTGTGCACTTGTGCACACTGTATCACACACTCTGCACGCATCAGCAGTTTTTATGTAAGCTGCTGCTTATCTCACATTTCTTGCGTACACAATTTAGCTTGCGGCATAGTGCTAGGAGCTTTGTGTCCTGGGCAGCTTATCAGTAATAAGCTCGCAATTCTTCTCGCAAGGCAACGTCTCGTCATTCACAAAATAAATCTGATTCTTGCAGAGAAATTATTTAAGTAAAGTGCACCTTTTAACTTTTTAACAGGGTGCTACAGGGTGTGGAGATGAAAGATCTGAATCTGTGGTCAAAAGGGGAAGTTAGATCAAGTTCCAGAAAGAACCTTCCTTAACTGAATGCCAATTAACTGGAATTAATTAATACCCAGCAGTAAATTGGAACAGTGATCATTGCCAGCTAATGTTTAGGCAAATAATTTTGTCAGTGAGAACCGGAAGCAAAAATTGAGGTGTACATAAGTGGTAGAATAATCAGTAAATGTTTTTAAAATGTTTCATTTTCCAACTGGGATGCATTTGAGACTTAAAAAGTTCCTGGCGTTAATTTCATTAATTTTTGTAGCCTTTACAAAAGCCAGTGCATAAGAATGTTGGTATTTTACACTCTTTCTGTGAATCATATGCAGTTTTTTTATTGTTTTCCTGTTTTGTCCACCACACAGCTACAGCCACAGCAGCAGAGAGCTTGTTTTCATTCCTTAAAAAACAGGGTATAGCAGTGCTGTTCCTGCCAGGCTCCTAGGAGAAAGGGATTAGGTTGAGTAAGATGTATACTGAGAGTGCAGTGTCTTTAGAGACAAGGGTAGGGATTAGGAATCAATGTGCTGAGCTGTACGTCTACAGAACTGAACAGCATGGATACCTCATATATATTTTCTTGCTGTACTGATTCAGTTCAATTCAACTCTTTGTCCCCAGAGGGGCAAATCAAAGCAAGCAGGTCAGCAATACAACACACAGAAATGTCATTGACACACACACATTAAAATGCTAACAATCTAAAACAATCCATTGACAATATACTGACAGTCTAAAAAAAAATAAAGTCAGAAAAAAAAAATTTAGAATCAGTCACACTGACATATTTATCAGATGCTTTTGTCCAAAGGAGGAAAGCTTGGAGCAGGATCAGCTGGTATCCGGGGTCTCTGCAGCTATTGGGGCTAAGGGCCCTGCTGAAGGATCCAAAGGTGATAGAATTGCTCTGCCAGTTGAGATTCAAACCCAGACCCTTCCAGACACAGGCATAAATATCCGACCCACTTGAGTTATTAAGCAATAAGGTACCGTAAGGGTACACTTGACTATCAGGCTTACAAAACAGTGACATGTTACCTTTTTGTTGATTTAAGTCATTTAGCTGGGTGGCAACGTATTGTTACCACTGCCTGTGAGTGTGTTTATTGGGATAGTAAATGTTGGGTTTTGGTTGGCCTGGTGCCTGCAGATGTCTGTGTTAATGAGACCCAGTGACCTTGACTGGCTTGTGGCTTGTTAGGGGTATATAATGGGTCAGCTGGCTAGATAAAGAGGTTACATGTATAAGAGGGGAAGCACCTTAACCTGGATAGTATTCTTCAGTTTGGATTTGAGGCTCCTTTTTAGTTTTAGGGGTTTTTAATGTTTCTCAGAGGCCTCATCCAGGTTTGGGTAATGAAGCCTGTTTGTGTGTTTGAAACTCACTGTTATTTTTTTCTGTCCTAGATTCTGGTCAACCATTGCCCTATAACCTGCTACACTAGATCATTTCCTTATTGTTGTTAAAAAGTGCTTAAAATTGATCTGAATGCCAACTGAACGAAAATTCAATAAAAATGGGCATTAATGGTCTTTGTGCTGCAGGTATTAAAATGTAGTGTTGGGGATTTCTAATGTATAACATCTCAATGGAAGCAAAAAATATGGTCGAAATGAAATCAGACAGATGGGAGAAAAATGTTTATATAAACACAACTGCATATTAGTACAATTAAATGAATACATTGCAAAACAACTTGACTATTAAAAATCCTGTATTTTGGTTACAGTTGGTATATGGAAAAAAATATTAAAGCATTTACATCCAATGAGCGACATGCAGTAAATGTTTGCCATTTAACGTGTCAACTATATTATCTGACTGTTAATCATTGTTGGTTCAATCAATAGCAGTGGCCTAACACCTATCTGGTTGTGGATTTAATTCCCACCATTGAGTACTAGGCTTCCTTCCACAGCCTAAACGCATGCAGGTACGGGTCCTGTCGTGTCTGAATTGCCCATTGGGTGCTTGGAGATAGACCAGCTTTCCATCCCATTCAGGACCTTGTTGTCTGTGCTTTCTGGGATAGGCTGTAGTCTTTCTGTACATATAGGATGCATGGATGGAGGTTAATCATTGCCTCATACTGATCTATGTACAGGTGTAACTGAAATGGCTAACTGTCTCTGTTAGGTGGAGGATTTCTGAGTAATGAAATAAGTAAACCTGAGTAAATAAACTGCCATCCCGACGGGCTACTGGTTAGATGCTGAGGCCGGAGAACCAAAAGACACTTACAGGCTTGATGTTGAACACTGACAGCAGGTACACTGACCCATAAACTAACGTAATAATCTTATGGTACACACACAAGGTGTGCAGGCAAAATAATAACATTTAATTTGTTTTCTAATACATGTACCAAAAGCCTTAACCTGGTATCCCTATACCCAGTAAAATACACCACTCAATGTTCCATGAACGCTTTTAATGTTGCTCTTCTGGTTATTGAATAACATTATCAGGGTCTTGCTGTACTGGAAGATGCTGTGTAGCTGGACATTCACTGGAAGCTCAGCCTAGCTGCACTTTGACAGTAATGAGCTATTTCCCTTACTTGTACGTTGCTCTGGACGAAAGTATCTGCTACATAAAATAAATGTCTTATATAAATGTAAATAGTCACGATCCTAAAGCCAGTCTACATTTCTCTTTTCTAATCTGTGCTGGATATAAAAAAAATTGATTTCAACCCAATGTCTGCTAAGAGCGCTCTCTTATGTGCGTGGCAGTTATTTTCAAACAGCATGACGATTTCACTTTTCAGTTCTGTGTCTATTGTGTTAGCCTACCACACCGGCTCTCCAGTTTACACCCATTTAAATACGCTACCAGTGATTGCATACTGTTTCATCGGACGGTACGTCAATGTTAGGTTGGATTCCAGAGAGAAGGGCTCTGAAGCCACAGGTGTGTAGGGAGGGGATCTTATCACTTGGCTGGGTCAACAGACAGGGGCAGGAGATAACGAGAGTGCTCCAGCGCAATACGTCGAATCAATTCCCATTTACAATACGGGGGGGGGGGGGAGAGATAACGTGCAGCTTACAAGATGTCTTATATAAAACCATGACATTATATTTTATAAAACCTTGTTCAAAGTCTTGCTAAATGACATTCAAAAACATACTGGTGAAACAGTTTACAGGCTTTGTTTTTTAAATCACCATTCCTAGAATCACACTTTCATAATAATTACAAATTATTTATACATTAGTCTTTGCTGAGGAAAGGATACCGACTGTCTGAATAATCGAATAATTGGTTCCGTTTATCATTTCCTTCTTGCTGAAATACTCTGATCCTCCTCTAGGGGAACTCAACAGCAGAGACCTTAAGATGTAGATCTGAGACTCCACCCCACTCAGACAAAGGGAAATAATCAGCAGGTATTCCAAGGTTTGAGGACAATTCAGAGACTCCTTAAAACTGAAGCACAGGAGCCCGCAAGGAGACTAATAAGGACTGCTGTGTGATCTGAACATCATCATCATGAGCACAGAGAAGTCAGGCAACCCTGCAGACATGACCAAGGCTAGAGAGGTGAAGGCTGGGGAAGAACGTCCCAAGTGGGACAATAAGATCCAGTACCTGCTTACTTGTATCGGATTCGCTGTGGGGCTAGGCAATGTCTGGAGGTTTCCTTACCTGTGCCAAGTCTACGGAGGAGGTGAGTGGGCTGCATATTCCCTATAATGCACTCTGCATAGAAAGCAAGTCAAATGCTGCTAGAATTACAAACTCCCATCCAAACTGTGTATGGGTTTTTCTCTTATTTTTTAAGGAAGATAAAAACATCAAATTATATATCTCAGCAGACTTTGAAATTTGGGTCTGGGTGTATATTTTGAGGGAAAGCAAGAAAAATTCCTAGTAAAATTCGCATAAAAATTCTCATAACTAAACAGCTGGTTAATTTACTACAACTAATACAAAAAAAACAATTAAATTGCTTGACCAGTTGATTATCATTTCATGTAAATACCCTAAGAAGTTATATTTTTTTAAAAGATTTCATAGCAAAAGATTAACAGTTTGTAAGGTGAAATATTTGTGTCATCTTTACTGAATTTTACCTTGGTATCAATAAAGCAAGTCTATATATGAAAAAAGAGCAATAACAAACCATAACCTTTTAAAGCACCCACCACATTTCCAATTTTTTATTATGCTTGGGAAAAGGAAAATAAATAAAATGTATAATCTTACTAGCCTTCTTTGGACTGTCAAGATCAAACAGAACATTCTGAGTTGCATGTTTTTCCCAGCTGCTCTTCCCATATCATATGCAGACTTAGAAGTTACTGCCTAACCTTCTATGATACTCGCTACTTTAAAAAAAAAAATAAAAAAATAAAAAAATCCATGAAAGTTTTACTGATATATCTGACTTTGCTCTAACTCATAACATATACAACAGCAATATAATCACTGGCGTAGCTAGAAATTCTGCCCCTCTGACAAAATGCCACCTGGGCCCCCCGCTAGGGTTGCCAATTTCAATCTGGGGTTTACCTGGTACGTTTCACTAGAAAGGGCGCCGTTAGACTTTGGAGCCCTGACAAGGTGTTGGGACCCCTGAATCTTCCAGGGTATCCAGGCCCCTCCAACACCTCTTATAATACCTCTTACTCTGGAAAGACTATCAGGTTGTTTTTTTTTATTCTGCATTAAGGTACAGTATTATATCATAAGCCTATATCACATATTTTTCCATTACCGCTAAGCAGCACCCATCGGCAATGGTCCTCTCTACGGTTGATACATTTCTGAGTGATTCTACCAGGATTACTTGCTAAGGAGAGCTGAAGATGCTGAGCTTAATTCAACTCATGTGGCTAATGTTCAAATGGCTTGTTGGTTTTGTGGTTTGTTTTGGTTTAAAGCCATACACCCGCTCCTTGCTATACTTTATATTCCATGAGGGTTCTGAATTGAATGAAGCTCGGTAATGTTTTACAACCCTGACAGTCAACACTGATGGCAAAATCAGGAAGTTTGTGTTGATTTTAGTTTCTGTCCTCATCACATATGCAAACATTATGTTATTATTGAAAAGTACTTTGTAAAATACATTAAAAGTAAATCACTGAACCCGGACATATGAATCTGACTGATACTTATGTAAATTCAAAGCTAGCAGAAGCATACAGAACAATACAATGCAAATGATGCATGGACAGCTTAGACGGATGCATGCAGTCACCCGTGCATGCTATTCACACATGCAGCAGAGCATGGCCTATTCATGGATGCAAGTGGCAGAGGTGAGAATCAATGAGCCAAATCATATGGCCTTGTAGACAAGTGTCCGCCCCCATACACACGGCTAAGTGTAAAACAGACAATTGTGATGTAGTCCTGAAGAATTCAGATGTACAGGTCAGCAGAGCAAGTACGTGCACCGAAACAAATCAAAATAAAATAAATGAAGCATACTTTATGACTAAAGTGTCACAGGTGAACACCATACATGATGTTTAAGAACCTAATGTAACAAGGTGAGGATTTGGTAGTAATGGCTGTATGACCAGGGGACTGTTTAACATACGTAATTATTTTGGCACTAATGGGTTGTATTAAGCTAAAGTACATGCGTATTGTCAGCGATTCTACGTGAAATGCCGAAGATGACTCAGATGGAGAAAGGTCAATGCTTCTTTTCAGTGTTAAAGAAAGATTCATATAAACAAAATTTATAGCAAGTGCTCAGGACCATAAAAAGCTATATTTTATTCAGGCAAGAGGGGGGGCGAGCCATATCTTCATAACATTTGAAGGAAATAATCTACCACCACAGTTAATACTAAAGTATAAATATATGTGCATTGAGGTAAAATCAATCTTAATTGTCATAATGTGCAAACTTCCCGCTTTGTCTTACAGTAGGTTGCCGAACAAAAACTCAAATAAACTTCTTCAGATATACACTCAAAAAATAAAAACGGGGCCAAAAGCAATGCAATGCAATTTTATTTATATAGTGCGTTATCACAACATTACATTGTCTCAATGCGCTTCACATTTCTGCCACATAAATACCCC
>JAABNX020000151.1:19202277-19248322 GCA_015163995.2 Mormyrus lacerda | reverse complement strand
ATATATCTGAACTATTTCACGTTGGAATTTAAATGCAAAGTGAGGGTGACACAAGTAATTTTGCTGCGTTACTCAATTACAGTAAAGTACTTGAATACATCTATTTTTAAAACCGTAATTTATTTTTTATATGTAGAGTATAACAACATGCAATGGTTAAATACTTCTTTGTACAATGGGAACTGAAAAAAGTGCTATGTAAACACTTTATGATATGCTAGGCTTTCAATAGGCCTGGGCGCGCAAATCGGGTAGGCACGCAGATCGGGTAGTGACAAACCCATTCAGTTTTACCCCCGTGTACTAGTGGTGTGAGATACTACAAGATTTGGTATCGATCCGATACCAAGTAAATACAGGGCCAGCATCGTCGATAACATCGATAATTTTTAATAATTAAGGTGGATGCATCATCAAATTGCTAAGGCTGAATTCATTTTCATTATCCTTAAGTGTTTTTGTGATTTTTATTATTCATTAGTTAAAACCCAGGACAAAATTTGGGCAAAGTTTGAGTAATTTATTACAAAACACAAGTAACACAAAATATATTTTTCTTAAATAAAGATCTCTCTGACATGATGTCTTACACTCCGTATTGCGTGCGCGCGAGCAAGTGAGCCTGTTTGCTTGTCTGGCGCTGCTGAGTCACGTAACAGTACAACATCAAATCACAAGACTGAGGAGGAGGAGCAAAGGCTGCCAACCGCCAATGAAAACTCCAGAAGAAGAAGAGGAACAAAGGCTGCCGAGTGCCTGTGACAGCCAGGAGCGGCAAGTGAGAGCAGTAGCGCTGACAAAGACAGCCGTAGTGCATTCCAGAGAGAAATGGAGACTGAATTATCAATTCCAACATTACTATCGATATTATCGATCGATCGATCCGCCCACCACTACCGTGTACCTATTTTGTAACTATGGTTACCTGTAGGCACACATCAACTATTAAACGGGATTTTGCTGTAAATCCCAGGCACAAAGTACTTGTTCTGCACACACAAACTGCGGAAACAATCGTTTTTAAAATGTTCCACGCAAACAAAATAGAAGGAATAATCTGTTCCCTAACTACGCCGACAACTGAAAGGAAACGAACATACAATTCCTTTTTTATCTAAAAGGCGTGTCCAGGACTGAGATAACATAGACAACTGAGCGGAGTGGAGAAACAAACGCTTCAGCAACATTCTGCAGAGGTGTACCCTTATGAACACCCATCGAAACGTTTGTTTAAAATGATAGATGAATGTATCTGCAATATCAGTAACGTGACCGAATAACACCACGTGGTACATGCGGCTCCCCTTGCAGGCGCCTTCCTGATCCCTTACCTGATCGCGCTGGTCTTCGAAGGACTTCCCCTTCTCCACCTAGAGCTGGCCATAGGACAGCGGCTCCGCACGGGGAGCATTGGGGTCTGGTACTCTATCTCCCCCTACCTCGGAGGCGTAGGTACGCCGACTCAACCATCATAACACATATTTCTTATATTTCTGGTATACGTATTGTGTAATACATATGTAATGTTATTAATATTATTTCTACAACCCTGACCAGGATATCTTGTTGGATATGTCAGTTCTGATCCATAATTCAAAGATATAAATTATAGTGCACTGTCAGAAAAAAAAGTACAGTCATTAAGGTACAAACAACAATAATGTACCCCAATGGTTCCTCAGAGTCCATTTCTGTACCTTAAAAGGTACATCTACTTACAGGTACAGCTAGGATACAGTTGGCAGGCCCTTTAGGGTTCCGCCCCAGTGACAAATAATTATTCACTCAAAGGTACAAATTGGTACTTTTTTCTGACAGTGTGTATGTATATATGTGTGCCTGTGATGGATTCCCTATCCAGTGTGTAATCCTGCCTTGTGCTGCCAGTGAGAGACTTCTTGCTGCAGCTTGTATACATTGTCACTGTATAGGGTGGTCTGCTTGTGCTGCCAATGAGAGGCTACAGTCTGCAGCTTGTATGCGTTATTACTGTATAGGGTGGTCTGCTTGGTTATATATTTCTCCGATGCTTCAAGAAGCTATAACTCCCCACAGGCATGGCTTCCATGATAGTGTCTTTCTTGGTGGGTCTGTTCTACAACACCATTCTGGCCTGGGTACTGTGGTACTTTTTCAACTCCTTTCAAAACCCACTTCCGTGGAGGGATTGTCCTGTCTTAAGCAACCACACAGGTAAACCCTTCAAGGATACCAGCATATGATTAACCTCCTTTTAAGGTCATCACTCTGCCTCTTGTCTCTTTATACTGAAGGCAGTGATGCATATTTAAAATTCTGACGCTGTGTTTCAGCATATGTAAAGGAATGTGAGATGAGCACACCAGTGAACTACTTCTGGTACCGGGAGACGCTGAACATCACCCCCAACATCGAGACCAGTGGATCTCTGCAGTGGTGGCTTGTGATATGTCTAGCTACAGCCTGGAGTATCGTCTACATTTGCTTCATTCGCGGTATTGAGACTATAGGCAAGGTAGGCAAGAGTTCCCAGTAGTTAATATAATTCATATTAACGTATGATTCAATTTTGACTCAACCATGGGCACATTTAGCCTCTTTTTAGAACAATCAGTGAAGAATTTTTAGCAGCTCTCTTGATTTTGTCAGAAATCATACTTTCTTTCCCGCAAGGTTCGTTCGCAGTCTTTGGCTCAAGAAAAGGACAGTCTTATTGTTCTGTTGTGTCTGCACAGGCGGTGTACATCACGGCCACCTTCCCCTACCTCGTGCTCACCATCTTTCTCATCAGGGCACTGACTCTGCCAGGGGCCACTGCTGGCCTGCAGTACCTCTTCACGCCTCAGGTCAGTGCCGGTGTCCGAATTGCGTCAGAGGTGTCGAGGATCCCCTGGTGGACGGTTTTTGATGGGAGTGGATGTGGCTGCAGTAGAAGTTGCTGACCAGGGGGTATCTCTGAATTGTGACCCTTAACTGAATTTTAAGGGGGAGCCCCCAAACACGTATTTTATCTCTTATGGGGATGCTCAGGATTCCCCACATCCTCTCCCCAACATAGCAGACCAGTCCATTTGGCTTTTCAGAGACTTCTATCCAGTTGACTGCCCTTTTCCATTGAGGCTGCTCTTACCTACATATGTGTCTGTGTATCTTGGAGAGTAAGATGGAGTAGGCAAAAAGAGAATTTTCCCATTGGGGGGTCAATAACGTGCCACTATTATATGCAAGGAAAACAATCCTGGAATAGATTCTTAATGGGAGTTCAGTAAATATTTCATGTGTGAGCAACACCTGAGAACTGGACTTCTTTTCACGGCAGTGGGAAATCCTGAAGAATCCCAAAGTTTGGCTGGATGCCGCTACACAGATATTCTTCTCCCTCTCCTTGGCTTTTGGGGGGCTCATTGCCTTCTCCAGCTACAACCCTCAGAAGTAAGCCAGATCCACAGGGGGAAAAAAATCAAAGCAGCATCTTTCCTAAACATCCATTTTAGATGCAAAATATCCAGCCAGTCAACAAAGTTTCTGGAGTTGATTCACAGACATCGTTTGAGTGTTTGACTCACCTGTTGTAATATAAAAATCCATGCTCTCAGTCATGGTTAATGCCATGTCCTGTCTTACAGAAACAATTGTGAACGAGATGCTCTGATCGTGGGCTGTGTAAATAGTGCCACCTCCATCTATGCTTCAATTCCCATATTTGCAATTCTTGGTTTTAAGGCCAAGAGTAACTTTGAGGACTGCCTCAATGGGTGAGCTTCAACATTGTAAAGATACATAGAGTATTGTGCATTAGAGATTTTATGTAACAATAATATTACAGCTAAAGAGCTAACTCAATTCTTCAGATGAGTGAAACCCAAGTGACTTATCGGTAGTTAGAACATATAGTTTATTCAGAAAAGAATGCACAATACTGTTGTTGTAAGTAGTGTTACATTAATAATTAGTACCTTATATTTTCTGATGTTTCTATAAAAAGTATACTTTGTTTAAATGACTTGACAATAGTTTGATTTTAATTCTTAGCACTCTGGCAGGCTGTTGGCACCTAAAGGAACACAGTTCAAATGTCATTACGCAAACTTAGGGTTTGCTAATATAGTGGTAAAAATGTGTAACAGTCTTATATTAAGTTGGTGTCACAATAGTTAACTATTTATTTCTCCTGAAATTCCTGACGAAGTGAATAAAGTTTATCTGAATAACACTCAGATTATGTGTACCGAACGTTTTTCAGGAACATTCTATCCCTGACGAATGCGTTTAACATTGGAGATCAGAACATAACGCTGGAGAACTATGACAGCTGGCTTGCCCACCTGAATGAATCATATCCTGTTCAAGTGGCAGACCTTCACCTGAAAGTCTGCAATCTTCAAACTTTTCTTGACCAAGTAATTTTTAACCTACTACTTTATCCTCAGAGAAATATAATCAGTAAGCATGTCTCACAGGAGTGAATTGTTTGAGACATTCAAATATTAGGCATTTCTCATATTCACATTAACATATAGATTTGAATAACTTTCTACCATTTTTAGATGTTTTTTTGAACATGGGGCCTTGCCTGTGGTGCCTCTGTATGTGTGGCCTGACAGTATGCGTCACTCTATATATATGGGCATATATGAGATTGTTGACCTTTCTTCCTCACTCAGAGTGCCTCAGGCACCGGTTTGGCCTTCATAGTATTCACTGAGGCAGTGATCAAGATGCCGGGCTCCCAGGTGTGGGCTGTGCTCTTCTTCATTATGCTCCTCAGCCTGGGTCTGTCCTCCATGTTTGGGAACCTGGAGGGTGTCCTCACACCCCTACTGGACATGAAAATGGTGCCCAGATGCATCCCTAAGGAGATCTTTACAGGTACAAGTAAAATTAATGCCAGGCTGACTGTAATGGACAAAAATCAAATCTAATTTCCCATACTGACATTGATTAGAATTGATATATTAGTATCAACTAATTAAGTAATGCTACACCCATCTGCTTACAATTCTTTCTCCCCATAGGGATGATGTGCATGGTCTCATTTGTTTTGGCCCTAATCTTTACAATGGGCTCAGGAAACTATTGGCTAGAAATTTTCAATGGCTACGTCGGTTCCTTGCCTTTGCTCATCATTGCCTTCTTTGAGATCACCGCAGTGGTGTACATCTATGGAATTAACAAGTAAGTGTTTTCGTGTTGTCAGTGATTAGACACTGTCAGGTTAATGTGTGCCAATGGAACTTTACATGAATACAAACAGAGCAATGACAGGTTAGAAGAGGGAAAACAAAGTTAGGTTAAGAGCAACATGAGCAAGAGACAAGGTACTGTGGGAAGGAGCAGGAACACTGGTCATAGGCTATAGAAAGGAGTCTTAACAATAATATGTAAAACTTGAAGAAGCACAATATTTCTGAAGCAAGGAAAGAGGAGGTAGCTTAGTGCTGTATTTCCCCTGGCTGCTTAGTGACAAAAGTCATGCCTACTACCGACAGAATCAGCAGTGAGGTGCACTGCCCTCTAGAGGATAAGTGAATCCCTAACACTTAGTGATGTCCAAATGAAGCTGCATGAATCATTTGCTGTATTTTCTGACCGCAGTAGATGGTGCTCCTTGTTCAAAAAAGGGCTTAAAGCACACTCTAAAGCTAAGAGTGCCATCTATTGGATCATGAAGTTTCCTTTGACCATCGCTACCTAACACCCTCTAGTGTAGAACACTTTTGGGTTAATTCCATTGTTTATCATTTTATTAAATCACGTGGTGATTTATGACATATGGTAATTCTGCCATCACTAATGCCACATCAAATGAGCAAATCCAGAACACACTTTAGCTGGAAGCATTATATTGTTCTTTTGTGGTATTAGGTTCAGCGAAGACATTGAGTACATGACGGGT
The DNA here is from genome assembly GCA_015163995.2 of Mormyrus lacerda. Classification (NCBI taxonomy): domain Eukaryota; kingdom Metazoa; phylum Chordata; class Actinopteri; order Osteoglossiformes; family Mormyridae; genus Mormyrus; species Mormyrus lacerda. The sequence goes on along the minus strand of JAABNX020000151.1, from coordinate 19,242,447 downwards.
CGAAGGCCTAACCTTTACTGGCAGGCCAACTGGAGGGTTATCAGCCCCCTCATGCTGCTGGTGGTCTTCGTGGCGTACGTGGTGGTCCAGGCCGAGCAACAGCCGACTTACGCTGCTTGGAACCCAAACTATGTAAGTTGGTCATACGGGCTCACTATGCCAAAGAGCACAGGCTGTGATAGCTCTTCAATATGAAAATATAGGCAGTCTCATGCATTCATTTCACCTCATAGTAGATAAGACAGGACAAAGTACAATAAGATACGCTACCAGTCAGACGTTTTTGCACACCACATGCTTTTACTACTTTTCCACGTTTTTTCATAAATTGTAGATTTTTTTATTCTTGAAAAGCATTGGAAATTTGAGTGAGCAGCTATAGATGAAAATATAATTAAAATAAAATAAGTTTTCTTTATAACATGGAAAGAGTATGTAACAGTGCATCTCTGACATCCTAATAACTTGTTGTGAGGTGATGGCACAGTTAGATAGTTGTTCTAAGCTGTTCCTTAACTTTAAATGCAGCAGTTATTTAATGTTTCTTGTAGAGAGAATGACTCAGATTTTCTCTGCTGGTATACCTACTAGAGGAGGTTACTTTGATTATTCAAAGGACTGTCATTTGATTGCTATTAAAGGTACTTAAACGGTGTGAATATTGTACATTTATTTGTTAGCAAAGAATATTCAGTGTAATTTTAGCAAATGTTAAGTGAGTAACATGCAAATGTAGAAAATCTCATTGTGTGCAAAAACTTTCGACTGGTAGTGTGTACTTATTGAAAAGGGGGAATTTTTAAAAAAGATAATACCAGTGTCAACATGTAAATACAATTCAACATATAAGTAAAAATAAATTTATGCAGTGCCTTAATTTACAATTTATTAAATTAAATATTTTAGGTGCTGGACTCACAAATCCCTCATCCATTGTACAGTATTGTGCGATCACAAATTTCACAGGAAGTATTAGGACATACGGGAGTCTATGACTATACTAATTGCACCAGCAAACCCAGGACACTTCCACTTTCAGATCATTACCCAGCATCCTTTTCTTCACATGCAGGTGGACTTCCCGCTTGAGCAGGTGCTCCCATATCCCAAATGGGTGTTTGCGATCTGTGTCCTGCTGGCCAGTGTGCCATGCCTCCCCATCCCTCTGGTGGCGTTCTACAAGTTCATCCTCTTCCTGAAGAAGTGGCTGATGGGCCGGCTGGACAGTAATCCCTATGACAACGAAGGATACATCCCAGATACACAGATTTCTGTAGTAAAAATGGAAATATGATACGATTTCAATAACAGGGAAGATGACTACTGGGACACAAGCTCAGTGATATTTTTCTTTTCCTTTCATCTGTGTGCTAAGAAGATTGAGAGCCCAGAATGTCTGATTACACAAGGATGAGTATTCCATCTATGATTAGACATTTGCACTTTTGTTCATCAGGAAAACAATTGTTTCCATAATATAATACTGACTGTTCATCTGTGGTAGGCATTAGCCACAAAATATCACCTTTTTCGGGATCTCTGTAAGAGGTAGGAAGGTGTTACCCATTCTACAGGTAGACGCGCTATGGATTTTCTGAGATCTTTTATAGAACTTTGGCTTCGTCTTCAATCTGCAGCTGCTCATTCTAAGAGGATTATGTGATGAGAGTGATAATAGTGCAGGGTACAAAATAAACATGTCAGTTTAGAATAAGAAATCAGCCCAGCAAGGTGGTGTGAAGCTGAGGATCTTCACATCATATGTGAATAACGATATAATGGATTATTTGGTGAAGTTTGATAAAATCATTGTTTTTGCAAACATGTCAGTGTCCTTCTGTTTACACAGAGGTAACATAGTTCCAGTTTGTGATTGCAGATACCTATAGAGGACCCCTGAATGATGTTATGTAATAAAAATATGAAATTGAACAACTGCACATGTCTAAATCATTTTATGTTTTTATTTTTAAGACTGCATTATTCATATTACCATCCATTCCTGATCATGTAATCCATCATGTTTATTACAATTCAATTGAACAGTTTATTCTGTGTAATACTTATGGTCACTTACCAATTAATCATTCTACATTCATTTTCTTTATTTGCTGAATGTATCATTTAACATAGCATTCAGGCAAATACTGAAAAACAGCTGGAAATGGCAGATGTTATGCACGAAAGGTTCAGCTATGTTTTCATTACACCAATAATGTTCTTGTTTGGAATTCCAGATGGTGACACCATCAAACAAGGAATGATTCCCGAAATAAGATTCCCCAAATAAAATTTATTTCTAAGATTGTTTGATCGCAGGTTTGTACTATGAATGAAGTCATTGACTGAGAAATAAAATAGTTTCTGTGTTATTCATTTCTTTGTTTATCCTGCACTGCAGTGGGAATAGGGTTGTCAGTTCTGCAGTTCATGTTTTGTAAATAGAAATGGCTGATTTGATTGAAATGGTAGAGCCTAAAATGGAGTTAATGCCTCCCATGTTGTCACACGCTTTTGGAACATGCTGGCTGCCTTTGTGGTCTTGTTGCCTGTTCTGCACTTCTAGCATTTTCTACACAATGGTGCGCATTTACGTACAGATGCTGTTGGGCCTTTCAGATGACTACAGCCTGAATCCCAACCTAGAGAAATGAGTATTACCCCCACAAGAGAGACACACTGATACACCGTGGACTGCAAGCTCAGAATCAGATGTAAAGTATTTTCTTGTTATTTGGAGTAATTTGTTTCATGGCTTCCATTATACAGTGTGTATGTTTTATTTGTTTGTTTTACTGGCTGTTTATCTACTTTACAATGGAAATAAGGAATATTACAGTTTTGGAATGCTGTGAAAACATTTTTAATGTGTTTGTTTAAATAAATATCCAAATCACTGTTTATAAAATATTAAATATGTTTTATTAATGCGATGTTATGAATTTGACCTTTACATAATTGCATGACAAACATAAAGGTTTTGACATTATTTGGTACGTAGATGTTATTGCTGAATAGCATTTAGTAAATATCTCGTGGCATAACTGTCAAGACTTAGCTTGCGGTGTTTGGGAGGTTTGGTGATTTGCAAATATATCTGTTAACCTTACCTATGGGCCTGAGCGTTAGGAATGAGACTGTGCTATGTCATATAAGATGAATGTAAACAAATCTTTGAAAACTTAAATTTAATGTATTTAGTGAATGTTTTTATTCATATGACATAGATTTAAATTTTTTGAGAAAGCTGGCCCAGACAGTCCCTAGAGCAGGGTTATTCAAATCACGACCCTCAACGTCCGAGCACTGCTGGTTTTCCAGCCTTCCTTTACCTGTCAGTCAGGTGTGAAGCCTCTAACCAATCAGAATCAGTAATGATTAAACTAACTACCTGGAAGAACTGAAAACAAGGCCTGTATTTGAGAAACCCTGCCTTAGAGCAATTCAGTGTTTAAGGGTTTGCTTAAGGACTGAACAGTGAAGTCACTCTGCTGACCGTTTGGTCCAGCAACCTTTGGATCACAATAACAGCATTCAAACATACAATTTAACATGCCAAAACTTTTTTTATGGCCTGTTGCTCTAAATTACCATCACCATAGTTCTACAGAATTAACGGCTTGTGGGAGGATGCAAAACTGAGCTTTTTAACAGTAGGCCTAAATATCTATTTGTAACATACGATGGTAGTGTGTGTGGTAAATGTGATATAGATATTTGCATATGTATGTCTAATAAATAAACAGAAATTAAACATAACTGCTGTGATCAAATGCAAATATGAATAAGCATCCAATTATAGTTATGTTATGGAATTTCAAAAAAATGATTGCCAGGTTCCATGCCAATTACAGTCATCACTTTGTATGTGGTATTATGTAGTTTACTCAGCGTCACATGGGTGCCAGAGTCTTGGGTTCCATGTGTGTGGAGTTTGCATGTTCGCCCATTGATGTCGTGGGGTTTCCTCCAGGTACTCCGGTTTCCCCCCACAGTCCAAAAACGTGCTGAGGCTAACTGGAATTACCAAATTGCCAGTAGGTGTGCATGCATCCAGGTTTGTTCTCTGCCTTATGTACATAGCATCCAAGACCCCCCTGCAATTCTGAATAGGATAAGCAGTTACAGAAAACAGATGGATGGATGGATGGATGGATGGATGGATGGATGAATGAGGACAGTGCTTTGTCTTGAGCTGTTACATAGTACCTGACACGTTGCTATCTCTCTAGCATCTGGGATGCCTCTGGAACCCGAGGCGCAGTGGAGCAGAGGAGCTCCTGCACAGCCTGAGAGCAGCAGCACCAGAGCGACAATGACCTGTTTCATGCCAGGTGAGTCAGTGCCAATAAAAACATTCATTCAAATCCATTGATAAGTATCTACTTTTTGCATTCAATCAGCATGTCGTATGTTATACTAGAGCACAGAGTGCTTGGTTAACTGCTCAGGTGATGGATGGATCGAGCACTGTAATACACCGTAACATGTTCTTCACAGAATCAGTGCTCATCTACCTCAACAGTCCCAAGTTCCTGATATATGTCAGCGGAGCATTGTCCATGTGGGTAAGTGAAGTAAGGTATTCAATAAGAGAAACCAAGACACAGATGGAAAATTTATCTTGGAATATTCATCTTATTGATCCTATTGATGTACTGTCTTACTAATATAGGCTACTGATCAGAGTTTACCCCTCAATGTGTCCTGAACAATTGAATTATAAAAACACTTGAACAATCGGACTAAATAATTTCAAATTTAATTAAATGCTATTTAGAACTATAAAGGAGAAAGATAACAGCAAACCTATGAGCCCATATTATGTTGGCACTCCCATAAGGCTTCCCTCACTGGCAAGGTAGAGTAAGCCACCTCCTCTTCGTCTCTCCCAAAAGGGTGACCGCATGTGGCATTTCGCCATCTCCGTATTCCTAGTCGAGCTGTATGGTCGCAACCTGCTTCTCACTGCTATGTTCGGCCTGGTAGTGGCCGGCTCTGTGCTACTTTTTGGAGCGCTGATTGGTGATTGGGTCGACCGGCACCCCAGGAACAAAGGTAATGAGCCTCTCCTCGCAGGTGGGGTACAAATCAGAGACATTCAGGTGGCTAAAAGTGGTTAAATGACTATTCATAGACATAGAGGGGTTTTGCTCCATTTTGGCAAAACATATAATAAAGTCATTGATTCTTATTAGGAAAGATTCCTAAAATTTATATACATAATCCTAATCTACATATACACACAAATACACACGCGTTTGTAATTATATCTTTGTGGGGACTCTCCACTAATTTCTCTGTTGAAGACTTTAATACAAACATGATGACCCTAACCCCTACCCAGCCCTAGCCTTAACCATAAGTAACCAAATTAATTTGTTGTGGGTGGCGCTCTGTGTGTTGGGACTCAGAAGGTTGCTGGTTCAAATCCATGGTTAGCAGAGTGATACGACCATTGGGCCCTTAGGTAGGACTTTTAACCCGAAATACCCCAGGGACTGGCTGACCCTACTGTCTCCTCTACGTCAGTTTTATGGGGTGGCCCCCGGGAAGCTTTTCCAGCTGTCCTAATGGAGGTCCCACATATATGCTGTATACTTGCTGGTCGCTAATTCATTATTCTCTGGTCAGACTCCTCCAAAACCATTTCTACTATGTATAGGTCAGGTAGCCAGGTCATGTGATGCAACACAATCACTCTCCTTCACAGGTGACTTGGCTTTTGACTGGTACTGTATATACTCTGTCTCTTCTTGATGTGTATATGAAGACTAGCATCACTGCAAAATCAAAGAAAACATTGCCGCACACAAAACGTTAACTGAATGTATAGAAACATACAAGCACGGCATGCATGCAGTAGAGCACATTCTTCTCCGGCTGAACCCTGCCAACTCCCTAGACCAAAGTTTGTTCTCCCATATCAGTGGCCCATGCGTCGCTGTTCATCCAGAACATATCAGTGACAGTGTCTAGCATCGTGCTCATGCTGGCCTTCTCCTGCAAGCACTGGATCGAGCGGATCTGCAGTGGCTGGCTCACTGTGAGTATCCATTTCCAGTGCTTCCTATACCTTTTGTCCCTAGACACCATGTTTCACAAGGCAACTAGTCTTTTTTTACCACTATGGGCTTCTTAATAGCAAAAAGTGCTTTGAAACTTATGTTGAAAAGCATGCCAGAGTTTTATATAACAGCAGAGTGTACAACATACTATTATTTCTATAAAATATTGATGCATTTTTATTTTAAATAAATGATGATAATGCAGTTACTTAAATCACACCATGTTGTTGTGAAACCCAGACTTTTTGATCTAATGTTAGTCACTTGTATATTTGTTTTTATTAGAATCTGATTCATATGTTCAATTACTTGTCAGTTACATATTGCCTTTTTCTCAAGTTAACTGTAAGGAATATGAAAATAAGCTAAAATATATTATTATGAAGTACAGGGTATTGTTTCTTAAATCTGTTAATCACTATGGAAACGTTTCACTAGCTTCTTGATCTATCATTGCATGCTCGGCCTCCTGCTGTTCTGTCACGTCTCCCTTTAACGTGTTTGCATCACATGGCTCGCACAAGGTGGTTTGTTATACGCTGGTGATCATCCTGGCAGATGTGGCTAACCTTGCAAGCACAGCCTTGACCATCGCCATCCAAAGGGACTGGATCGTGGTGATTACCGGCTGTAACCGCGCACAGCTTGCTGGTGAGATGCCTGCGGTGTCCTTTCACCTTCACCGACAGCTGTGTACTATGGGGCCCTGTACATGTATGTTTAGTAATCAAGGCCTCACTCTATTACAATCTGACAGTTTCTAACATGGTTTCTCATGGTACGGTGACTAAGTGGATGGCGCTGATAACGCACACCTTAAGGGCTGGGGATTTGAGGCCCACAGTTGCTGTATGTATGGATTTCCTCTGAGTGCTCTAGGTTAGTGTTTCCCACCCTGGTCCTTGGGGATGCCCAGACAGCCCACATTTTTGCTCCCTTCCAGCTCCTCTCTGGGGGTCCCTGAGGACCAGTAGCATGCAGTTACGGTAATCTATGTAAATCGGCCAGAGTTTGTGACTGTGTAAAGTGCTCAAAGAAAGTCTTGGGATGCTTGTTTAATCAATAAATTTAATCAAATTAAATCATAACATTTTTTATTTGTTTACAAGAAAATATACTTCACATTAGAAACAACCAGTGATTTTAAGTAAAACATTAATTTCAAGTAGCAATACATTGAAATCAACTTTACGGTCTTAAAAGAGCTATTCTGATTTAAAAAGTGAATTGACAAGCAGTAAATTAGAAAACCATTGCAGTAGCATAAAACACCAAACATTACAGTTTAGTATCCCTTTGGGAGCCAGTGAATACAATTGCAGTCAAAAAATGGGGCAAGAATATGTCTGTGTGGAAGAATGTGAAACATTGCTGGTCAATGGACTTTTATTATGAAACCAATGAATTTGTCCCAAGACTTTCTGTGAACACTCTATGTCCTTAAATTGCCCTGTGATGGAGCAGCATCCTGTCCAGGCTGAACCTCAGCTCTTTGTTGTCTTGGTGATCACACATTGTTGCATTAGGACCCCTGCCCCCCGCTTTCATTTGTTTCTTTTTGTTGCCATGCAGAAGTGAATGCCACCATGCGGCGGATTGATCAGGTGACCAACATCCTGGCTCCGCTCGCCGTGGGCCAGGTCATGACGCTGGCGTCCAACGTCGCCGGCTGCGGTTTCATCCTTGGCTGGAACCTGGTGTCCCTCATCGTGGAGTTCATCTTCCTGTCAAGGGTGTATCGCATTGTTCCCATGCTGGCCATAAAGGATCGACCGGGCGAGGCAGAGGGGCCGGGCAAGAGCTCATGTGGTGAGTGGGTGTTACGCAGCACGTGTCACCTTTAATAACAACTGGTTTGAGGGTGTTGAGATATTGTGTTTCTTTATTGATAGAATGTTCTTTCCAAAGGAGACTCCATTATTCTCCAGTATTTCCTTCATGGTAACTTTGAGCTGATTTAGGGAGATAAATAATATTGTCAGATTGCATCCCCCGTGTTGTTGAATGCGTTATGATACATCTCATCGTCCTCTGATGTTGTACTTCATTTTGCATTTTACAATTGAGCTACCTCCGTGTCGACCCAGCAGTTTTTATTTCTGTCAGTCTTGTTGTGATGTCTTCCATCCCATTGATCATTAGTTTGTCTCATGTAGCTTACTGAAGTGGAAGGTCATGGTCAAGTGATTGTCAGGCCAATAGTCCTTTGCAATTATTTTGTGTTGTGTTTCCCTTAGCAAAAAGTAGTATACTTGAAGTTCATGTTATTAAGTATGCCTGAGTATACAGTAAGTATAGCAAGTACACTACGGACCATGTACTGTACTTGTAATGTACTAGAAAGTATACCAATTTAATACTAAACTGGAACATTTTTCTAAATTTTTAAAAGTATATTTTAAGTATATTTTATGAGATTTTATTTTTGCAAAAGTATACTTTCTAGTAGATTCAACTATATACTGCTAGTGTACTAGGTATGTACTTCTAGTCCACATTTTAGTTTAATTGAATCTTTATTGTCCCCGTGGCAAAATTGTTTTTACGCCACCCTCAGCTGTCCACAAAGGGCTGCCACCTGTAGTAGCGCCCAGTGAGCTGGGGGTTAAGGGTCTTGCTCAAGGAGCTGCAGACATGCTAAGGCTGGGTTTGACCTGGCAACCTTCTTATTACAGGCACATAAGCTTAGCCCACTGAGACACACATATATTTAAGAATTTAAAATTAAAATTTTAAAAGTATTTTCTATTTCTATATACTGCCATTGTACTAGTTATATACTTGTAGTCCACATTTTAGTTTATTCAAGTACACGTAAAAGTATAGTTTTATTAATGTAGAATCACTAAAACTAAAAAATAAATTTTTTTGTTATTTTACTAATTTACTTGTTTTTTTCTTGCTTCTATGTTTTAGTATTAAAGTATAAGTGTAAGTATTAATGCACTTAGTCTTAGACTTTCCTTTATACTTATCAGTATAAGTCAAGTAAACTTCACAATACTATTCTTAAGTATATAAAATATAGTACATAAAAAATAAACTTCAAGTATACTGCCTCAGTTTTAGTATAAAATAAATATACTCATAGTACACTTAAACTATTTTTTGCTAAGGGTTTACAGAAAAATCCTGTTGATTGTTAAATTGCCAAATGAAAAACAAACAAACAAACAAACAAAATAACCTATTCTGAAAATTCTCATTCCTGAATTTAGTGGAGCCACAGGTGAGTGGAGCCCCTGGAGGCCAGGAGCAGAACTGCAGAAGTGGCCTCTATTCGAAAGAAATGGGCGAATCTCCCTTATGTATCTGGAGGTTCAGGCAACTGCTGAGAACCTGGAGAGATGGCTGGAAGGCCTACTACCGCCAACCGGTGTTCCTGGCGGGCATGGGGCTGGCCTTCCTGTACACCACGGTGCTCGGGTTTGACTGCATCACCACAGGTTACGCCTATACTCAGGGCATCAGCGGCTCCCTACTGAGCCTGCTCATGGGCGTGTCTGCCATCACGGGCCTGACAGGCACCATCATATTCACGCTGCTGAGGAAGGCCTACGGCCTGCTCAACACAGGGCTCATCTCCAGCTGCTTGCACCTCAGTTGCCTGACGCTCTGCTTTTGGTCCGTCTTCGCTCCCGGTAGCCCCATGCATCTGAGTCGGCTGGGGCATCTTACGGGGGCCAATACGGAGGGTCTGGGGGGCCAGGGCAAGAGGCACACCTACCCCTTCCTGGGCAGCAACAACCAACCTCTTCACCCTGACCGCTCATCCATTCACTGGACCAACAGCACTGTGCTCTTTCAGAACTTCCCCACTGGCTCTGCACCTGAATCTTATATTTCCATCATCGTTTTGTTCGTGGGCGTCATTACAGCTCGTGTTGGTAAGTGGGTCCTTTGGATTTAAGTGAAACACAACTGTTTAACATTAGGAGTAGTATTACAATAAAATGAGCATTGATAGTATTTCTTACGGATTCCTAATTTGAAATACAGCCTTCAGTGGCCTGTATTTTATTTATGCTGACGAATTCCATTATCCGTTATTCCGTTACTTGACAAAGGTACAATTTTTCATCTTTAAACCCTAAGCGGCATAATGGCTTACTGGATATATATCTATATGTGTGCGCTCTGTGATGGTCCATCTTGAATCTGAGATGGGCTTCGGATCTCAGGGACCCCAAGAGACAAGTGTGGAAGCATCCAACTTGAGTTTATGATTTAATAAACTATCATATTATTAAATAGCTAATAATGTTATTGTTTCTTATGACACTCACTGTGATAAATAAAAAAATAGAATTTTAGAAATATTTACACATTAAATGACAAAAATCCATGTATTTATGTATGTGTCGTCTAACGCACGTTTTATCATTTTTCTTTTATCTAATGACCCTTGTCACGTAACATAGAATAAGGGATTTGCCACTTGTGGCAGACTGCGGTACTTTAACTCAGCTAGCTAGAATGACTGAAACTAGCCAGCCAGGAAACTAGTGAAACAATGTGTGAATCAGAAGAAGAATGTGGTAATATAATAACTCACAAAAACCTGAAAAGCACAGCCTGGATTTCATCTGCTTTTTTTTTATCAGGGGGATTCCCTCCTCCCCAACCACGATACCAGAATAGCAATGCTTTGGAAAATACTGTCAAAATACCATATACTGCAGTATAATGTATGGAAAGCATGACATATGAAAAAATACATACTGCCCTAGCCTCGTCAGACAGCCTAAACTGAAGGCAGCATTTGATTGAATGGATGTTGTTTGTTTGAAGTTATTTTATGCTTGTAATCCTGTCATGTTGTCTAATGTAAATATTGATATTTTAATTTCATGCTGCCATTTAGATTACCTTTTTGCTGCTGGCATTTCTGTTCTGTGGGTAGGTAAATGAATAAAAATATGTTATATATTATTGTCTACTCATTATTTTCCTTCCTCAAGACAGCAGGCGAATGTTGCCGGGTTCACCTTTCACAGTTGGTTGCACATAATGAGCTTAGTACTGCAAAATGTTAGGCTTGGTTTGTAGTAACTCTATAATATTTGAATTTCTTCAAATGATAAAGACCTTTTAAAAGGCTCTAGTGGGACGTGATGTTTTTTTCTGGTTAATTCTGGTTTGGAGGCTTCACTCTCCTGACAGCGATCGCCAGGCCATTTCTGAAGCTCACTCCCTGTGTTTGATCCGCAGGTCTTTGGTCTTTCGACCTGACGGTCACACAGCTGCTCCAGGAGAGCATAAGCGAGTCAGAGCGGGGGGTGGTCAATGGAGTGCAGAGCTCTATCAACTACCTGATGGACCTTCTCCACTTCATCATGGTCATCTGTGCACCGCAACCACAGCACTTTGGCATCCTAGTTATCATCTCCGTGCTCTTCATCGCTGCTGGGCATGCCATGTACTTCACGTACGCCCGCAAGGCCAAGAAAAAGCAGCAGATTGACACAGAAAGCTGCCTGGCTCCTGCTGGCGTATTGACAGCTTCATCTCCTCCCTGCATCCATATTGTCAAGGTTCAAGGTTCAAGGTTACTTTACTGACTACAACAGCTGTGTACACATATTTAGTGAGATGAGACAATATTTCTCCATGAACCACAATTCAACATACATCAACATATAATAAAATACAATGTGCAACATGAACAAAAACAATACTAAACAGTGCCACAAAATAATAATATAGGACAATGGGATACTACATTCTGTACACATATTTAAATATAATCAGCATAATGTAGAACGACCTAGCAGCATGATGGATATCAATAATTGTATGCAATGAAAATATAGCAGCATTGGTCAAGTAGAGGTTTCTTTCAGTACATCACTTCCTGTCTGTAATGCCCCCAATCTCAGTGACTTGGAATAAGCCCTGCCCAGGATAGAGTGAAAGAACTACCTCTATCGACCAACGTGGAAACAACCCGACCCACCAGACTCCTGCATACTACAAACTACAAGGCTGCATGTAAGATATAGGCTGATAGCACAACATTTCTAACACATCCTCCACACTCCAGAAACATGTTAGTCCCTCTCCCCATGGTGCATTTTAACAATGAGATCATCAGCGGTGGCAAGAGGACCAAAGACTTGTAATGGAAACTATGGATGCAGTGACAATGAGATGTTAGTTATTGAGTTCAACTAAGTATAGAAAAAACAAGAGGTGAACTTGTTACTGAGCCTACAGCTTGGAAAAACTCAGGAAAACTGCAGAGTGATATCAAGGGAACATAATGTCAGATTTTTCTTGTACTGTTGAAAGAAATATGTAAATTTGGAGCAGCGAGCATGGAAAGCAGATCTTGACTCTCTTAGTGGATGAATCAGCAAGCAGCATGCCTGGTTTCTTAGCAATACAGAGGAAATAAATGTGTAACAGTACAATGGGCTAACATGAAGTTACACAACACACAAACAAAGCAATGTAAACCAAGAGCAAAAGTATCCCTATAATCAGGAGATACGAACATTACAGAATAAGCTTTAACTATCAAGATTTTCTCTTAGACAGAATGAGCGTGATTCTAATGTTTTATTTAAATGTTTGTGGCAGGTGCTTGAAATCCACACTTCCACATAATTTAATCCATATAGCATTAGACCTGGTTGATAATGCATAAAAATAACCAAACTGGTTTGAATAATTTGTTGTGTAACATCATGATTCATGTAGAAACCGCTTTACCTCAATACATGACAGTCTGTTTTGAAAAAGAATTCTAGATTTGTTTTTTAACCTCACATTAAATGTTAGATACACCTTTGTTAATCTCATGACTAGTCATTTACACAGGGTTGCAGGATTAACATATTTCTGTCTGAAATACAGACTGTAACGGTATTTCGGTTGTTTTTCACAGACACATTTTGTACAATGTCCAGTTAAATCACCTTCATATGACATTTTCATATCTGAATGTTATCTTTTTAGTGGCAATAAAATTTTCAGAAATTCATTTAGAGCTATTTCCTGTAGTATTGCATTACTTATTTTTCTATTATTCAAAATGTTAGCTAATGTAATGTTATCTCTACTATGACCCAAGCTGGCTACAATTTTACTCTGAATACAGAGAATACAGATACATGAGTGATGTAGGTGTTTGATCATTTGTGCGAATAATTTTCTTGTGATAGCACTGCTGTAAGTATTTTTACACATTTCATATAGTGTCTGACTTCTGGGTGCCAATTTCGATATCAGCTGGTAAGGAAACCAAATAAATCATGTTTTATCTGTGATTCAAAATATATAAATCAGTAAAATAATCAGTCATGTACTGTATAGGTGTATTTCAAAACTTACAATGCTTTTTTACTGTGAAACCTCAGGGACGCTGTAAATTAGGATGATTCCAAGGGCTCCTGAGTGAGAGGGCCCCTGAGTGAGAGGGGCCCTAAAAATTTGGAGTATAATTGGATTGGCCTGGGTTGAGGACCCGATATTATATGTTTTCAGGGGGCCAAAAATTTCTAGCAGTACCCCTGACTCTGCTAGAAGTTTAACCAGGAAAATACAAATTACATGCCAGCAACTATCTCAGGGGAGGGCAATCTTATCCATAAAGGGTTGCTGTGTATATGGGTTTTTGCTGCAACTCCCGTATTAGATAACTAATTAGAGGACTGATTGGCTGAAGAGGCCTCACATCTGGGTTTGAGTAGCTGACCTAAAAGTTATCCCAAAATCCTGCATACACGCCAGCCCTTTGTGGATAAGACTGGCAACCCCTGAAATAGATCTTGCTAACACTAGCTGTTTTTTCAATGTCCACTAGGTGGCAACTGAAATCAGATAATTCAGTAAAAAATAGATGGCATCTACTGGAAAGTATCCATCCATGTATTTTTTATAACTGCTCATTTGAATCAGGGTGGCAGGGGTTCTGGAGCCTATTATTTGCACTGAAACTGTGAAATTAATGTAGAGTTGCATCAAAATGTCATATCAAAGAATCTACAACCCTTAAACATAAAGGAAAACATAAACATAAGGTTAACTAAAACAAAAGGTAACTAAGAAACTATCGTTTTGGATGAATGTAAATTAAAAGGCATACACTGTAGTCAGTGTCACTTTAATGATGAAAAGTATGAAAAGTTCATATTTCCAAGTGTCAGCACAAGGAAGAGCTGGAAGGGGATTTTCTTGAGGTGGGGAGGGGGGTCCATAATACCCTATACCGCTCTTGGGAACAGCCTCACAGTAAAGAGAACCAAAGCCAATCTGCGAAATCCATCTTCTCTGAGCCTTATCAGCCTGCAAAGTCCCCCACCCTTACCCCCGGTGAGATCTGTGTGCCAGACACTTGTCTCTGCAGATCTACTTCAGAAGATCTCTTCCACGCACCTGTTTAAAGCAAGTAGGATGGATTTTGGTGCTGGCTCACCTGAGCCACGTTCTCTTTAATGATTTCCTCTGGTGTTCGAATCCCAGGGCTTCTCATCAGAATGATTTCTGCATTCTTTTTCCTGCTAACACACACTCACTCCATTGCATTTAATGGATTTCCCATCAAAACAAAAAGCAACAAATGCAATTTACAGATAATAAATTAATTCGAAATTTTGAATATATTTTAAATTATTCTAAGAGTGAAGTACATCATGATACAGAAGCTGCAGGCGATAGACAGTCCGGTCGTGTGCTTATTATAACCCTAAATGAACTTTCAAGATTAAATAATTTAGTTTTCTGCAAGTGCTGAAAGGTTTGTTTTTTTACTAAAGGTGAATTTTATTGAAATTAGAGACTTAGAAAACGGAAATGATAGTTATTAGAATGTGCATAGTGGTTGAATGTGGCAAATTCCAGTTAGACAAGATACTGGTGGATATCTGTTAGCACATGAAAATGATCATGCCAGTTTAATGTGGGCTTTGTATGGCAGCACAGTAACTTCAAAGAGGCCTACCTTGGCCTAGGTGACACATTTGATTTTAGTTGAACTTTATGATACAGGTTCCTGGCAGAGGCACAAGACAAATAAACATTTGCATTTGATGTCAAGCTACCTTAGAAGCTTTCACCTTCAAGTCTCCTCATGTGCTCTCTGTGGTATGGCATGTTTTAAATGCGATCATGCAGTAAAATGGAGAAGTGGTGAGAGAGATGGTTGAGCATGTTAGGGATGCCAGAAAGAAAGGATTAAACAAAAAAAGTGATGGAGGCTTCCTTGTGAGCTCAGGAGATTCAGAGTCTGTAGGAAATGTGGAGGACTTTATGACCCATGGCTCTGACTGTCACACCCCACCCATCTGACCCTCCCATTTCCTCCCTAGGGTGGCCTTAAGGAGTCCACCTGGTAATTGTTGCCATACCATCTATGTGAATCACTCTCTGCTGCCTCTTGTTTGTTCCTTCGTCAGTCTTGTATTAAAGTGCTTCCCAGTCCATGACATTTAACCCTCCTGTTACCTGTGCCTTCCCATGCTCCCAGACTCCTGTTTTGACCCTCGTTATCCTGTTTGTTTCTAGCCTTTGTTTTCCCATTTAATAAAACCCAGTTTGTTTCACCTCCACTCCTGCTCCCGACTCCTTTGTTCCTCACCTTGTGATACTGACCTTGGTGCTGAGACCACCTGACTAATGGGGAAATAGGGACTGGATGCATTATCAACAGGAAAGAAATGGAGATGAGACATAAAGACAGTTACGGTAACACTTCTGTAAATGCTGAGAGGAGAGGCTGCAGTCATTTGCATATTAGCTCAGAGAGTCCAGTGATTCAGTCAAACACTTCTCAAACACAAATGTTTCACAAGGCTCTTGTACTGTAATGGTGGATCCAGAATTCAGTGGTATATGTCATTTCAGTGTGGTTGTCATGAATTGGGTCATGACAATATTGTTGTTACCACATGTTATATTTATTAAATGTTGCCAAATTCATAAGTTAAACATAAGGATGATGATGATATGACATTTAGGTATTTCCCTGTTACCTTGGAGTAGATATGCAGGATTGTCTAGCTAGGTGTTACCATTATAATCATGTGATTAGGGAGGGGAAGGGTGTTCACAATTTTATGGGTTAAACCAACTGGTGTGGGGGGGGGATTTTTGGCACATTACAATAAAATGTATACTTTTAGTCTTTGTTGGTTTTATGAATAAGTGTGAAATTGTGGTTTTGAATGGTATATTTTAGAATTGTGTATGTGGTATGTATTGTATTGAGGAGGATAATTGTTATATTAATTGTTCCAAGGGGAGGGGTTAAGAAATCTATATAAACCCTGCAGAATGGGCTAAAGGGGGGGTGTTTTGGTTATGGATTCCAGGGTCTGCCAGGGTATAGCCTGTTTGGGTGATTATCGCTTTGTTGATATGATATATTGGTGCACTTTTGTGAGCTAGGACAATAAATTTTTGCATGTTTTGGTACTCCATGGCCTTCTCTGGTTCCTGAAGCCTCGGACCTCTCAGCCATTCCTAACAGTGGTTCATGGTGATATATAACAGAGCAACCACTGAAACTATACAGCAGCTGTGTGTTTTGCATTTCGTTATGAGGCATAATGACTTAACCTCAAACACAATGATATTTGCAGTGATTAATAATATCTATCCAGTGCAATGTCAGAGTAATTAGCCTGCAGCTCATCCCACAAAGTCCAAGGCACAGGGTAAGGGATCACACTGGACAGGATCCAAAGATATCACAGATTAAACAGTCACAAATAAGAGACACCAAAAATCAACCAAAATGTCCTGGGCCAATTAACTGCCTGCCCAGTTAGACTTAAACCAATTCTGATAGGATTGGTCTATAGAGGAACAGATATACCAACAGGGTACAGAAAGCTCCTATTCAGTCCACAGATAACACCCTGGCAAATGGACGCAATGTAGGCTACCACAGAAGTTGGACCACTGACAATCAATATAATGTTTGGTTTTGAGAAAAGGTATTTACTGTTTTCATCCATTCGCAAGCTTTCAAAATTATGTTGACTTCGACGTTCATGAGACGCCGTTTAACGCTTAACACCAACAGGAAACCAAACTGGACCCCCGAACGTAACCTGTGTAAATTTCCACAGATCTTAACGTGTAATAGTAATGCGTTTTCAAAGCATTCCTTTATGGTGAAAAAATACGTGACAGTCAAAGTAAAACCACGATCAGTACGAGTCTACTGTTAGCACATGTGGGCGATGTCGCACACTGTATAGACTACCGTAAATCCCAAGGGAAAAGAACAACAACAATGAAGGTCTACTGCACATGTGTGTAATATAATACACCTTACAGATAATCGTACAAGCAAAAAAGGTGGGTGGAGCAGCATTGCGTGATACACCAGCTAGTCTATCAGAAGCCACCCCCCTCCAGTTAAAACACTACGAGGATGTCTGCTCCAAGTGCATGTCCATGAACGTGATGTGGGGAGATGGAAGAAGACGGGCTGCTTTGCTCGCCGCAAGACGGGCTCTTGAAGAACTGGCGATGGGGCAAACAAGCGAAGGATCAAGCTCATCTGAAGCAGAGGATCCGAGATATACCGGGACTGTTAAAACAGGGACTGCATTTGCGGAAGAAAAGTGTGGAGACTGTAAGTCACCCAGTGCTATCTAATGTGGTCTGTAAAACAGGCTTCCTGTAATTTATTGCCGATCAGTAGTATGTGAAGGTAGATATATATGTTATATAAGTTACCGCACGTGTGCTGTCTCCGTAGTTTAATTCTTATCTGTATATTCGAAACGAACAAATGCAAGTAACCAGGTGGGAATGCATTGTTAACGCATGATTTTTAAGACTTGGGTTTTGCTGGATATAAGTTAACTAAGTCACCGACTCCCACAACAATACGGTAGGGTGTCAGTAGCCGAATATAAAACTTCGATACCTTGGTATATTTCAGAAGGTGTTTCAAAATGGTTGAATGAAAGAGGACGACTGCGCCTCGGACAGAGTGATTCAACGTGGCGGAGGATCATATTCACGTATCAAATTCTCTATGAAAGATTGCGCACCGTGGATAGAAGGGCAGAGAGGAGTTACTTTTTGAGTCCTACATTGGCACAGCAATTAACCATATGCAAATGTATCGAATATATATATATATATATATATATATATACATCACGTTGTTGTTTAATGTAAACCAACACACATAGAACACATACAGTAATGACTATATATATTACTGTATGTGTTCTATGTATGTTGGTCTATATTAAACAACAACGTGATGTCTACATCGAAATCGAAACACTTTCTTATAACAGCTTACGTACATTACAAACTCAATAAACGGGTTAAACAAATCCACAAAGTCCAACTAGCACTACGATCTAAAGACACGATCTAAACGCAGACGTTTGCAAAACGTAATTTCAGTGAGTGAATAACTTATTTTAAGTCCGGATGCGCGTGTTTGTAATTATATCGATATGCACGTCAAAAGAAAGACAGTATTGGGAAAGCTGTATTTAATTGTTATATGGGAACGGCGTATGATTAAGTTTAGTGTGGGATTACTTATTTGTTTGCTTTAAGCAGTAGGTCCCACCCAGCAAACAGCAGACTTCTAAATATATCGTCTGTTAACTCCTGGAGAAATCGCCTTTGAATGAGATGGCACATCCATTCATTCTTGGTCTCCTTGATCTCTGATTTATGTTTTGGCTCTTCAAAGGGAAGCGCTCTTTTTTTGCTCTGACATGTGAATGCGTGGTACCAACCCTTCATCTTCTAAGTAGAGCCTAAGAAAACAAGAGTTTAATCAGAAGAACATATTCAGATATCGCGCAGCATAAATAGACATATATAAAGGTCTTTTGAAAAAATAATGGTAACACTTGAAATAAAGTTGTGATCTATAATACATTAAAGATACTTTCATAATACATTACAATACAATGGTCTGCATAAGGATTAAAGCATTACATCATGTTCTACTGACAGTCATAAGGCATTATAGCGTTGATTATAATGCTTCATAAGCGCCAATGAATCGCTCATAATGTGCCAAAATTGTCGGTATAAGAATTAAGAATAATTATGAAGATATCTATAGTGCGTTATACATGAAAGCTTCACAAATTCAATTCAATTTCCTGATTTGGGTTGGAATTGATAATTCCTATAATACACATGGTTATATTGTGTTATGCCTTTTTATATAAATATTTCTGAATGCAGTATAATGTGTTAGGAATGTATTTATATATTCTTATAGACATAGCATTCATAGAAAGCGGTACCAAAAAAATAACTATCTGTCTGCCTGCCTGCCTGTCTGTCGGTCTGTCTGTCTTTTTCTCTCTATTACTATAGGCTTGGTATTTGCATGCTGACCTCCATGTGTTTCCATCAGTTGCCTCTGGGAATATACTCCCACAACTGAAAGACTAGTGGTTCAGGTGAATTGGTTTTTGTAAAGTGCCCATTGGTGTGTGTTTCTGATGGACTGGCTTCCTATGCTCTGTGCTTCCTGGGTCCTGGGATGGGCTCCAACCTCACTGTGACCCGGCACTGGCTAAGCATTTATGGATGGATGAATGCTTTTTCTTTTTTTAAGTAATGAAAAGACACTCAGTACCACCTCTCCGACTCAGCGGGATGCATTCAAATTGATTTAAAGTCGCAGCTTATTAACGAACGGGCAAATTCTGCCAGCTTAATTTCAGGTCATCTTATTAGAGGTGCCTTCAATCGTTGTTTGAAAAAGCCATTGTGGCAGTCAAACCATGTTTCTTTTTGCTTAAGTAAATCAATTCTCAGATACTAAAAAAGAAAACACTTCTGCACATGCAGTGATGCAGAGAAACAATAATATTTTGAAGTTTTTTTTTTTTGCTGCAAAACTTCAGGCCAGAATATCCATCCAGGTGTCATCCGATGTATGTACAGAAACGTTACAGCCCTCAAACTGTAAGTGAATTGTTTTCTACTTCTCTGGGGGATGAAAAAGCGCTGACAGCAGGTCTAACATCAACCAGGAGTGAAATATAATCAAGTTAGAAGTCACGCGTCGTTCAAGTATACACATGTTCAAGATGAAGAGTCCGTGCATGCTTAGGAGGCCGGATTTATGGGAGATTTAGCCTTTGGCTGATGGCTGTTCAACATGACATGGGTACTAACACAGAGTGAGGTTGCTGGGGGTACACTACACTGTTCTGCTACACCTGTGCTGAAAATACGCAGCATGATTTAGCTCTTTACAAAGCAAATGGTCAAATAGTAACTCCAGGATGCTGTTCAGAAAGCCTTATAGTTTTTTCTCGATTGCTTTGGAACATTTCATGAAACGTATTGAATATTCTCTGGACTATAAGAGCATTTCATACAGTAGCTCATGCATATAGCACAACACTGTGGTTTAACTGCAAAACAATGCTGTAACTCAAAGCCCTTATCCCGTTAAAGATCGAATCCAGTTCGCCAGGATCCTGAGATAACCCGAAACATTAGCAGTTTTTCCTGAGTGCACATTTCAAGAAACATACTTTAGGTTCTCAAGACTATAAGAGCCTTTCACAAGTTTATGCATATAGCATAAAATTATGGTTTAGTTGCATTCTGGAATGGTCCCAACCCTGGTGGGAACTAAAAATACAACAATGCTGTATCACTGCATTTACATTTGAGAAATGTTCCAAAGCAGTTGAGAAAAACTGTAAATGATGCATTTTACAGTTTTTCTCAGTTGCTTTGGCACATTTCTCAAATGACAATTGATATTTGCAGTCAGTGTAATACCCACAGCAGAATATCATTTCTGATTGCTACACACAAATATCAAATTGTTTTAATTCATGTGTGAAACAGTCTTGTACAAATGTCATAATTTGGTGTAATTTTAAATTCTTATTAGTTAAAATAGATTATGTACTTTCCCACTTTAATAATTTTTCTCCCAAACCTGTATATGAGAGTGACAATCACCATATGCAAAATAGTTCACCAGAATTTCAAAACGATTAAAAAATATTATGTATAAATTGCAGTTACAGCATTGTTGTATTTTTCACATTACATTTTGTTGTCATTTTGGTGTTCTTGTATTGCAATTTTGCTCTTTTTGTGTTATGTGCTATGTGACTTTTTTGTTTGCTATTTTACTTTCTCTTGAAAAATAGAGAAGTTTCATATGCATGTGAGTCTTTTCTCTTTACATACTGTAACATAGAGCAATGTTGAAACTAGTATCTGACATGAATAAGTTTCAGTTTGTCAAAGAAGAAAGATCAGTCAATGACAACGAGAAAGTGGGAAACAACTATTATTCAGAATTGTGGAGCTCAGGAACATACTTACACTGACATGCTTCCAATATATCAAAGCAATTTGACTGTCTTGGTTAAAACTATTGTGCTTTTTATTTTGGTGGCACTGACTCATTCATTGATTGAATGATTTGCTTTTGAAACATGAGTTAATTGTTTTGAGTTAAGTCTGCAACTTAACCTTACTGTCATGCTACGTGCATGAATTGTTTTGAGAAATGGTCTTATAGTCTCGGGTGTTAAGTTTGTATCATGAAATGTGCCAAAGCACTCAAGAAAAACTGTAATTTAACTCTGAATTACAGCTCATGTTTTTGAAACAAACACCGAGTGACTCATTATTACATTACGCAGGGGGAGGATTTGAATCTGGGAAACAAATGGATTAGAGTAAATGAGTACTGTACAACATCTAGATTTTCTATTGGATAATGGTATCTATTCAGTAACCTGTAAGATAAATTTGAAGACTTGGTTGTGTGCATGAGTGTCTTCAGAGTGGCCTAGTTCTACTGTCAGCCATCCCTGATTTTATGTCACAACCCTGTCGTGGTGGGAATTTCAGATTGGGATGAGACCTACATGCTCACATGTGCAAAAGTTTTCTTGAGGAACTTCATGAATTTCAAGTAGGAGAGGGAAGTCTAACCCTGCAGAGCTGCCTGGACCTGTCTTGCTGTCTCATCAGACAGCTGAAGCTTTTTCTTTTTGCTCCGGTTACCTGCTAACTTGGAAAAACCTCATCAGATGACTTTGAGTCTTCATGTGATTGTCACATGAAGGCACACACCATCACCTGAGAGTCTTTCGTGTCACTGTGCCATGAGCACAGGGTCGCCGGCAGCCCATGTCTTTGACGGTGTCGTCTGACCCTGAAAGCTGGCAGGTGAGCGAAGGATGAATACTTCAGTACGTGCCATATTTATTTAACTCATACATCCATAAAAATATTTTCAGATATATCTTATTATGCTAAATTGTGTACTTTTTAGTGCTCTAGATGGAACTTAGTCTTTTTTTAAGATGCATACTAGCAGAAATAGTCCACAAAGAGCCAGGTAACCTGACAGTAGTGAAATGCTTGTCGGCGCTGCACACTTTGAGACAATAGATCCTCCCTGACAGTTGTTCACCTCACTTATGACCTGGCAAATTCAAACTCGCCTCACCTAAGATAGGAGTGATGTTATGGCCATTCGTCGTGACAGCCCTTTTGTGCCAAGGGTTCATTATCAAAATCGGCTTTTCACGATTGTTTCTTAACGATATGGAGTTCAGTCCTGCCTCCTTCAGTTGTCCCAGACAAATGAAAATACTTATTTCTACAATAAAATTAGGGCTGGTTTCTCTTTTCCAGTATCCTGTGTTGTTGTGACTTAAATTTGTGCTTTAAAACACGGGTTCATGTCCATGGAGTCATCTTCACGTCAACGCCAATCCAGTCTTCTGTCACAAGGCTGCATACCACTTTGGCCAGACATCTGCTCCAAGCAGCGTGGCATCCTGTTATATTTGGAGGACAAAAGCTCAGTTCTAGAGAAGAGAAATGCAGTTTCAGTGATAATGTGTCACGTGTTTAACTCATTCTTTTCTTACTTTCAGCCAAACACCATTGAGGATCCAAGCCCGGCCTTGTGTAAACATAAAGTAAGCCCAGTCTGTTCTATTTTATTTGGGTGCGTTTGAATTAAATGGCGATCAGCAGCATATGTGTATGTTTCCGGACTCTTTTGCCCCTTTTGGAAGTACTTGAATTTATGACTTAAAATTATTTAGAAGCTATTTTTTTTTGATCCACATATATAAATCGCTATCAGAATATCTCATCAGCAATATAATATATAAGTATTTACTTGCATAGCGATATCAGTAAATAATTCAGACAGACTGTTGAACAGTAATAACCCTTCAGGTACATTAAATGCTACACATATCAGAATGGAACAGAATTGTTCCAAACTGAAGTTATCTACCTGATTGCCTGGCCATACTAACAGGTAAATCTTCGTCTGACTCAAGTATTTTGCTTGTATTTAAATGTTATTGTATTTGTCCACAGTAAATACCCAGTCTGTGTGCAGTGTAAGCAGTGTGAGTGCGGGTGGGGACGGAGTGACGCTTTGTGCCGTGTTTCATGCAGGGTTGCTTGGAGAGTTTGCCCTGCGCTGGGCGTGCCTTGAGGAACGCCTTCCTGTCACATGGCCCTTATCCCGTTAAAGATCGAATCCAGTTCGCCAGGATCCTGAGGTAACGCCAGTTGCGTCATTGCCCCGCCGTCATCATTTTGGCTGCCCGGGGTCATTGCAGAGATACCACCCATTTCTCAGGGTTTTAAAGCGGTAACTTAGGAATACATTTGCAGCTGTAATGTACTTGGCTTTACGTCAGTGCTGTGATTCCTTAGGTCTCATTTTTAATTCATGAAATAGAGCCACTTTTATGTAAATTGTTAGGATTTCAATATTAAATAAATGGCATATTCAGCATATTCTACAATTGTAAAACACAGTATTTAGCAGTAGAAGGGGAAATTTTACTGTTTCACTGTTTCGTGAAGGCCAAACATGGGACTTTCACAGTAGCAGTCAAAAGTTTGGACATGCCTACCAGTAGAAAGGTTTATTTGTACAATTCTCTACATTTTAGATTAATTAGAAAGGCATTCAGACTATAAAATAACATGTATTAAGCCTGTGTGTCTGTAATCAGAAGGTTGCTGGTTCAAACTCAGCATGTCTGTGGGCTCTTGAGCAAGGCCCTTAACCCCCAGCTTCCTGAACGCCCCAACAGGTGCCTGCCCTTTGTGGACAGCTTGCTCTACAAAGAACAAGTTGAGGGAGGTGTAAAAAAAGACAATTTCTCCATGGGAATCAATAAAAGTATCAATTATTTTTATTTTATGGAATCATGTACTGACCAACAAGGTATTATACCCTGTGTTCTGAGGCTCAAAAGATTGCCGGTTCAAATCCTATGATTGGTAGAGTGATGCCACCATTGGGCCCTCGAGCAAGGCCCTTAACCCAATTACTCCAGGGACTGGCTAACCCTACGGTCTCCTGTATGCCTGTTGCATGAGGATGTTTTTCCAGCTGTCCTGAAGGAGCTCCCACATATATGCTGAGACTGATCCAAAACCATTTCTACTATGTGTTGGTCAGGTAGCCAGGTCATGTGATGCGACAGTATCACTCTCCTTCACAGGTGACTTGGTGCGTCCAAACTTTTTACTGGTACTGTATATACTCTGTCTCTTCTCAATGTGTGTATGAAGACTGCAGTGCAATGTGTGCAATGAATACTTCCTAAAACTGGAACTCTTGCATCACTGCACAATCGAAGAAAACTTCACCACACGCAGAACCCGTTTGTAGGCGGTTTGGCATGTCCAAACTTTTGACTGTTCCTGTATATAAAAAATATGTGTATTTGCTTATGTTAATCAGTGTGAAGCTGCATTTTGAATCACTTAACATGTGCCTTTTGGTGAGCAGCTTTAGACAAGTGTATTCGTACATCTGTTTAAGTGGATCGACGTCACTGGCAGAGATAGCGGTGGGGCGGGGCGGGGAGGGGGGGGGTAGGCCGCAGGTTTTCCCAGGCACACGTGTGATGACTTCAGTAGTTCCTAGAATTGCAAGAATATACACAAATCCCGACTATTCCCACATGTGAGGACTTGGTGCCTCCATAGATTTGGGTGGCTCAATTAATGATCCAACCCGTAAAAGTAACCTGGAGCCAACACTGACTAACACAACCCCCCCTCCCCCCCAATTTTTGCAGGAGGAGCTATGTTGGTGTGGAGCTGGTGCAGTGGCTAGTGGATCAGAGTGAGCTGGTCCCGGGCCGGACGGCAGCAGCGTGCGTGTGGCAGGTTGTCATGGAGCTGGGGGTCCTGCTGTCTGGTGAGGTCGCCCCCTCGCTCCTATTCCGCTCCACTCAGGTGTTGGCGGCCGTTTGTTAGAGCCCGGCTTTTGTGCTGTAGCCTAAAGCAGGTTGCTGTGTTTACTTCCCATTTCCATGGCGCGTGTATCTGCACAGCAGATGTCTCTGTTATGCAGTTTCACAGTATGACAAAAGCGCAGCTCTCCACGGCCGCTTCCTCTGGAACAGTCCTATGGTCATATTTCCCTTCTGTGGCTCTGGTGTCCTGTGCCTAAATCGTGATTGTTCATCGCTCGGTTTTTATTAGCATGGCTGATGTTCTCTCGGCCCTTGTGTATTAGCCTTCCGTTGTGTGTGAGCTAGAACATTCTGCCAAGGATATGTGTGCTTCCTCACCCCCAAGCTGTCAGCGTGGCCTGACCCACTTCCTCCGGATCTGGGCTAGAACCAGTTATGATGATGACGCTGCCAACTTTGAGCCTTTGGGCCATCGATCCTGCTTTTTTTTTTGTTTTTTTTAGTTTGGGACCAGCTATCAGACTTTCCAGGTTTTTTCACACTGCAGTCGAGATCAAATGTCCAATGAGCTGAAATCGACCTGCTGAAATCATGCAAAAGATGCCTGTCTTTTCAGTGGACCACAGGGTCACGTTCGAGGACTCCCACACATACTACCAGTTCTCCTTTGAGGAGTGTGAAGCCCAGGACTGCGGCTTCCAGGACGAGAACGTGTGGCTGAGTGGGGTGAGACTGCTGCTCCAGCTGGTCCCGAGCAGCCAGCTGCAGGCTGGGGGCGCCACTGAGTAAGTAACCTGACGTGACGCACCTGTCAAAGAATCTGGGTGGCGTGGGCTGGAGCTCTCATGCAGCGGCCACTGACTTCTACTTTGCATGATGCCTCATCCAAACAAAATGGAGATGGGTGGGCACTGCACCTGAGAGCCAAGGTGACTGGTTAGAGTTGTCATTCTACAAACCTTTGATTACTAGAAGCTCACAGAAACTTTGGTTTGGTTTGAATATGATTTACATACACAAGGAGAAAGCCAGTGATGAAGACTACAACTGGCATGAGATAGAAGGCCTTTGTTTTGTCACACGCATGCTCAGGTGAATACTAAATTTGCTGACATTTTAATGTAACAGGTAGCAGAATAGCAAATTGGCAGCTGTGGGCAGATTTGAATATTAATGAACTATCTGTCTCGCGTTGCCTCCAGATGGGGAGTGTAAACTGTGACTCATGTAAGGTCAAACAGTAAAGCCCCCTGAAGTGTGTTGGAATTTTGTCTTGGGCTGAGCTGAGGAATGGTTAGCTGTAAAGCATGGAGGTGGGAGGTGGTGCAGTGCACATAGACATAGTCTGTTCTGTGAGCCTTCATGTAGGAAAACAGACTCACAGCACAGGGATATCAGTCCGTCACAGTAGACACACACACACACACACAAAGAGTGAGAGAGAGTCGTCAATTTCGAGAAACCAATAAACCTGACTGCATGTTCTTGCATGGGGAGACCCATGAAAAACACAGGGAGAGCAGACAAACGCCACCCAGGATCAGTATCCCCATCTCTGTCAGTGCCATTCTGTAGCACTATACACTGCGCAGTATAAACTAAGCACTGTGAACTAAGCAGTATACACTAAGCTACTCCGGTGTTTATTTGGATCAGATGTTATCTTGTAAGACTCAGACAACTTGAAAGGAAATTAACAATTGATGAGAAAGCTGCTTTCTGTCATTTTTTAATAAATGTCCTAATTCACTCAGTATTATATTTGCAGTACTCTGTCTTTTATATATAGTACAAAACTAACCTATATTGTAGAGTAAAAAATATACATTGCGAAGGTTAGGGGGCTAGATCATGTAGAACTTAAAGCATCACAAAAAAATACTGGTTTTACTCGAAATTCAGTGTTAAATAGCATTTGCTGCAGTTCAAAATTATCTTGGTTGTGCTACATTGCTGTTTCTAACAGTTTTGTCACCATTTAAATATTATTTTATTAGTTCAGGCTATAGCATGAGATATTGCCATGTTGTAAATGTATTGTTACTAACATGGGGGACTCATTGGGGGGGGGCATATCACCCAATACTCAAAACAGTGGTGTTTGTCCCACCCAGTATTTTCCAGGATTTGGCTTTTAAAAATATGAATAAATTTGTTGGGTGAACTCAGCTCTTGTCCAGTCTACTGACCGAGTGTATTTGTCTTTTGATTGTCCCCTTCCACGAAAACACACCAAAGTTAATGTAGTTGCAGTATTATTTTCAACCATCAGGTGTCAGTATGACTGAGCAGATAAACGGCTCACTGTGGTTTGGTCACTTTTGCTAAGCAGTCCCTTTTGTTGGTGTCTTAAATGTTTTATTTCTAAGAATATTTTATATGTTTAGCTACAATGCAAGTGTGATTAAGCATCTGTGTTCAGAAGCAAGTTATAATAATAAAAAAAAATGTTATGTTTGATCTTTGATGCACCCCAGGTGTTCAGTAGTGCTGCATTCCATGCATTCAGTAGTGCTGCGCTCCAGGCGTTCAGTAGTGCTGCATTCTATTCTCCTACCTTGATAATAGGTCAACACCAGTATATGACCCCACACCTGTCCTGTTTCCTTAGTCTTAGAGAGTAAACCCTGATTTGTGCATGACAAGAGTTTATTCAGAGCGTAAAGGAGTTTGCTAAGCGTTTCAGGCAAGCTCAAGAGAGGCAGCCTGTGGTGATGCCAGTGTATTATACAGGCCTTAACAAATTATGATCTTTTTTAATGTTTCTGAAAGATACATAAACCTAAAAACAAATATTTTTAAGTGTAAACTTATTATTATTTTATCTTGAGACTGTTGGTCTAAAAATATATATCTGATGGTTATGAAATGGGACTTGAAGGTTTATTTTTTCTACTTTTTAAAATGAATCTGTGGTGTAAATGGTAAAATACAGGGTTTCTTGATATTTAGGGGGAACTTCCACATACTCTGTTATGAAGGTACGAATACAAGTGCAGGATGTCCAGGGTCCGGATCAGTCCTGCGCGGCAGATGGGTGCTGGATGATCTGCCTGTCTATGTTCTCTGTGTTACCCCCTTCTAGACCTGAGGACAAAGTCCCAGAGTGGGAGGAGCTTCCTAGCAGGAGCCTACAGATGGAGGCTTTGGAGCGGCTCACTTCCACGGTATCGGTACTCGTGGGATGTTGTGCGGGGGGGTGGTAGCTGGGCACAGGGGAAGCCTGTGACATGTTTAAAATTTGGAGATCTACCTGTTTGACTGAGGTGGGGTTACCCTTCACACTGAAGCACCATGGGACATTAGTTATGGAAAAACTAACCTTCATTAGGCATTTTGGAAATTACACGCTTGAAGAGTTTAAGTACGCAGTTCTGGGTCATAGGCCACACATGTCTTACAAAGAAGATCACTCGGATGTGTGTATGTATGTATTTGACATCCACCATTAAGGAGCACTGCAGAACAAGCTGTTGCCTTTTTTCATGCTTCATTATAATGTTATCTGACTATACAGCACATTGTCTATGATCATGCTTAAGAGACAGACTTTTAATTGCTGCAGATTCCATCCCTGCATGTGTGCAAGGATGCCGTCGTTGTTAAATGCTTCCCTTTCTGTTTTCACTCAGGGCAAATTTCTGGTCTAATTAGCTTTGTGCTGATGCATGCATCTTTGCCAGCGATGGATTCTCTTAATACTCATCTCCTACGCATAAAGCTGTCTCACGGCACATATGCCTTGTTTATACCTCGCTCTCCTATCCATGGTCGCACAAGATCTTCCACTGTCCTCACATTGAACAGATTCATCCCTTTCACCATTTGTGGGCTGGTCTATGGAGTGGCCTTAAGCTGAGAGAATTAAACCCATCATGTGGAAAGATGATACCAGTATCCTGTGGAATGTCCGTCCAAACCATGTAGTTGTCTCCTGAATGATATTCTGTTTGTCCATGACCTGTCTCTCTTGGGGAGTTTGTAGATTTTGAGGTGAGTTAATGTAATTGTAGGACGCGGTTTATGGTTACTTTGGCCAGATGGTTGGTTATATCCAGCATCAGTGAACCGTAACTGTGCCAGAGTGATGTCCCTCAGTAGAACTCACCCTTCAGCCGCAGTATACCACATGCATTGCTGTGTAAATCACAGATTTATCACCGGTGTGCTCGTCGGGAACTCTGCAGACTCAGCGCTAATCGCACACTCCCTCTTGTTGTAAAGTCACAGCTGTTCACGCTGGGCTCGTGAGGTGAATTTTAAAGAGCGACGTATTTTTCAGAGCTGCTGCGCATCCGTTTCGAGCGGTCGGCTTCTGGAGATATCTTATCGTCGCATTACCAGCAGGGACATTTCCTTTGGCGTCCTTATAGACGGATCGCGGATGGCGCAAGGCAGGTGACACAAAGGCGTGGAATTTGCACAGATGCATACAGATAACCTCGCCGATCCGGTTACACCATAAGAAGCTCCCTCCTCCCCCACGGCTGAGTCTCATATTCTTAGCTAAAGCTGCCGGCAGATCCTTTGCCCTCAGGGCCTCCCTACCTTATAGGTGGTCTATTTGTCATCTGGACACTGACCATATAAGCACAATACAGAGCTTCTGTTAGACAAGCGAGTTACATCCCCTTATATCAGGACGTTATGAGCCCCCCGGTGACCGTCCAGCTCAAACGGGCCGTTTATTCCTATTGATATATGAAATATTACAGCCATTTGTATCCCTGATGTCAACGTTTCCAGCCACAAGTCCTCAGATTGTCTGCACAGACAATCCTTCTTGTATCTCTTGTAAATATCCTGCTGCTTAGATGGTGTGTAAAGACACTGTATCTATGACATGAAGCCTTCAGAGGGAAGGGGCGAGACCCGCCAAGCCACCTAGGACCCTTTGTCCCGTGAGGCGCATGATCCAGGGGGTGGGGGTTGGGTAAAGACATCAGATGCTGGCAATTTTGGTGTTTAAATGAAATGGGGGTGACCTCTTTCTATCATCTTTTTGTGGATGTATGCTGTGTTCCATTAGAGAAGGTAAGGAGTCCACCACACAGCAAAACACCTCAGGGATGAGCGCCTGAGTGCAGCCGCGTTGCAGGTGATACCTTAGCACCACACTAGGCGAAATGGAATAGTCTGAGGTTTTGTTTCTAGAGTGCCAATCCCACCACCAACCCCCAAATTTTCCCTGTAAATTGGAAGATCCAGGATGGAGCAATATGCAGGTTACGAGTCTTGCTAAAGGGCCCAGCAGAGTAGAATCACTCCTGGCATTCACAGGATTTGAACCGACAACCGCCTGACTCCAATTGCAAAGCCCTAACCTGGAGTACCCACTCTCATCAGTATCATGAGAAATGGAAGTTAAAGGGGTTTCCTGAAGATTGTTCTGGAGCATACGAGTTTTAAACATACTCTGAATTGCTTGTACAATCAATTAATCAGATTACTCTTGTAGAAACTAATGTCATAGTATAATAATATAATTGTTTATGATTACAACAAACAGTAAAAAACACTAACTTAAGTTTTAATTCAAAGCCTTCAGAGAATTACAGTGAACGACTAATCTCAGACATACTAACCCTAACCCTAATCACAGACTTACTTATATCTCCCGCAGGTACAGAATGAACTCGTTCTTGCCCTCGCAAAGAAAGCACAAAGGACGAGTGAGTGTTTCATTCATCATTGACTCCTCCCCCTGCTCATTCTCCAGTCAGAGCAGTGTGTATCGTATGACTCCTCTGTGGTTTTCATGTTGCTCATGTGAATATTTATAAGCATTTAATCATGTGACATGACATATATGCAGATGAGGCATTCAAGGTCCTGCTCCCTTTGTGTCACTCCCTCACTTATGCAAATGTACCATGATTCCCAAAACACCAATTATTCGATGGTGCTGATGAGCTTATCAGCTGGCCGGGGATGTTTCCGACATGGGACAGCCGATGATTCTTATTTTATTTACATCTCCGCTTAATTGGAGCTCCCTGTCTTGTTAATCAGCTCTTTTCCGTCTTAATTCGTCTCGCGGAGCCTCCAGATCGTGGGCAGGGAGGCGACCACATTGCTGAGCAATTAAACACCGCTGGTGATTAAGATGCCAATCCAGATCCTGGGGGGATCTGATGCCAATCCCGCTATTGGGATCGTTTGTCTCTGTGTCAGCCGGCAAGCTGGTTGACATGAGGGCGACATCTCGGCCTGCCCAGGCAGGTGTCTCAGCTATGTGAAAGGCCAGGTCGCTGCAGATAGAATATTCTGGGCCCTGCTTGCTGACTTTGGACTTGCTCACAGTCACCTCCACTGAGGCCTCTGAATTCAGGGCACCTTAGACATGTACTGTTTAGTTGTTGGATATGGTTTAGAAGTAGATTGCACTGTATATTGTATGTGTTATGAAGTCTGTGAGTTAGTCCAGCACCTGAGTGTGTGTGCATGTGTAAACATGTCATTTCAGTATGGAATCTAGGATGTACTATTCTATATTACTTTGGCAGCCTTAAGTATCCAGACCATGTGACCATACCTTTGATAATTTATTGGGCATCCTGTGTTAAAACAACAGTTCCCTGTTCCCCTCACTGCTGGGGAAGCTCCTGGCACATTACCATAAGTCCCCCCCTCCCTCTGTCTGACTGCAGGGGCAGGGGATGGAGACTCGGAGCCAGCCGAGAAGGCGGCAAGCGCGACAGAGAACCCCGCAGAGAGCACGGTAAGGGAGAGGTCATACTGAATTCAAATGTAACACATTCACACTTCCTGCATGTGGTCTCCCACAGAATCATGAGAATGTTTTTCCATATTTTAAGTCAGAATCGTAAGTAAGCAGAAGCCCTTCTGGCATTTTCTTAAGCAACTGGAAGGACTTCTGAGGTCGCTGGAGGTCACTCAATTGTCAGTGTCACAAAAAGATGCCAGCTTCTATTGAGTTGTTGACCTGTAATAACTGAGCTTGTAATACACTTCATCCTTTTTTAGTTCCCTGAAAGTAAGAGAAAAATCATTTCTCTGATTCTGTGTATTCAGTGGGGACGTGGACTTGTCACTGTCACATGGACTGTATTAACATGAGTGTCACGGCACTGGAATGTCATATGCTTTGCTGAGCCTCAATATCAGTCCCAATACAAAAGGGGAGACGAGTGCCTTATGATTTTTAGGTGTGTGTTCAGTTTGTCAGGAACCTCCAGGGCTCGTACCCTGTTCTGGGTGCGTTTGATATAAATTCTCATGTACCAAAATCATCCAGAGGTTCAGCTGCTCATAAAGCTTGGAATTAACTTTGTAAGAAGCCATTTTACATAGGAAGTTAGACACTCCCACTCTGACCTTTGGGCTAGTAAAGCTATAAATGTGAATTCAGCAGCATTGTTTTAATATGTGGCAGAGCTGAATGGTTATCTGCCTCATGGGGACGTGCAGCCCTGCCAGGCGTCCCAAACACATACCCCCAAATCAGGCAGCTTCTGCCCCCCCCAATCCTGACTGCTGTAGCTTATCTCTTTCCTTTTCCCACCATTCTGTAAATGTCCCCTGATAAGAGTACATAACCAGACTCCCAGAATGCACCCTAATCACTGCCCTCCCCCCCTCGCTTCTGGCAATCTGGCACACTCAGTCAGCCCCCCATACCACCCTACTTTCCCCTCCAAGATCCTCAATCTGACAGGCCCTGATCCCAGGAGGTCGTGAGACTCCCTTGACAAGCCCTGAACGGTAGTCAGATGTTTCCTGCCTCCCCCCTCCCGAAAACCACCTTCCCTTCCCCACTGTCCCTGCCAACTCCCCCCACCGGCACCTCACACAGCTTGGGGGAGTGCCGAGTAACTTCATGCTAGCTCACAGAAACGTGGACTAACTTCATCCAGCTTCTCCGCTCAGTGCCAGCCAGCGGTCTCCGCACCCATGGACGGCAGCGTGTGTAGGGAGTAAGGAGGAGAGAGGGGCAGCTGAGGTGCAGCACCGCACACCGCCCGTGCCCAGAACTCTCTGCAGAGGAGGAGGCCTTCAGAATCAGAGTTGACCAGCTACCTCCTCCCATCTCCAGCGGCTGCCTACTGTTACTGGCATGGCCTGGGACTGTGGATTGAAGTTTGTGTTCTCGCTAACCCATCCGCAGGGGGGTGTGTGTGCACTGCGGGACAAGGAAGATGCGTCCCGGCTTGAGGTGGCCCGGAGGCTGGCTCAGGATGGATGCCCTTTCCTGCAGAAACAGAGTCCGAAGGTGCCGGATCAGCGTGCAGAGGTAAATGGCTTTGTGATTTATTTTCTTCTTTCCCCCGGCTGCAGCGCCATCATTGGCTCTTCACCATCCAGGGTGATTGGGTCCATGATGATGCTGCCGGCTTTATTGGGTTCAGCCATCAGCCTGTTTTATGTCTTAGAGTCGTCATTAATTAAATTCGACAGTTTAAGCTGACTTTGCTCGGGGGCAAATTATATTAGAATGGATTATAATTGTGGTTTTGTTCGCCTTCCGGCATATAATCCAGATTTCAGACACCTATTAATCATCGTTAGTTGCTGTGTCGCGATTGCCTGGGAAATGCATATTTTTCAATTTCCTGACAATCAGATATAACTCAAGCACATGTTTATGGAGTATGAAAATGAGGGTAGCCAAGCTTAAATGTAGGATTTTAAGTGTCAGTTAATCATCTTGACGGGGGCGAATGTAGAGACAGCTCTTCGGAAATGGACAGCTTTTAGAGAGTGGCCGAGAAATTTAGCAAAAACAGTGACAACTGATTGACATACGTAAGCCTGCGCTGGGAAATTTCAGGTCTGGTCATTTTTATTATAGATTATTTTAGATCCCTTTAGATTAGAAACTGTTTGGTGGGTATGTCAAATCCTTGGGATTCTTACGATTCAGCTATGTGTAACTGCATTGTAATACTGGGCAGAGCGCTGTTTCATTCAAAGAGTTCCCAAACATGATCCTCTCTTCTGCATCCCCCAAAATAGTTTATTTTTCATTTTCTCTATTTTTAGCTTGTTTTCCATTAAAAGTAATAGCGTCGACATGATGCTTCCCGCACACTAAGCTCATCCTTTTGCATTCAGTGCAGACGCTCTGATCTTTGCAGCCACAGTTCAGACTGTCTTTGCCTGTTTTGGGGCTCACTTGAGTGGCACTCGGTCTGAGATACTTCTGATTGGCTGATGGTGCCAGGGGGAGGGGCGGCCGTCATCTATCCGTCTGAATGTGCACAGCTGAGTGGCCACAATGGCAGGAAGGCCCATCGGAAACAGCAGCAGACAGCTTTTATTTTTTAACGAGCCTCATTAGGCCAAATCTATGATCAAATCTTCATTTGAATACTTGGGGCTTTTTGACCTTTGTTTCTGTGATGCAGTCACATCCAGTTCTGCCCAGTTTCCTCCCCCATACAGACGCCCTCAATATCGCATCATTTATGATAACATCATGCACAACAACCTGTCTTTTGCAGTAATAAATGTAATTTCTGATGTCTTTATGATAGAACTATGACCAAACTTTGGTTGAATGTTTCACTATTATTATATTGTCAACATCCATCCATCCATTCATCCATCCATCCATCCATCCATCCATCTATCCATTTTCTGGAACCATATTTAGGATCACGGTATATTGCCAGCTACAACAAAATGAATTATTAAATATTAAAGTCAAAAGGAATATAACACAACTCTTGCCCCGCCATAGATTTTCCAGGCCCGGGTTCGATTCTTATTTAAACACCCTTGAATGTATAGCGAATGTTGAGCCCTTGTTTACCACACCAAAGGCGAGGACCTTAACCTCAGCACCAATAGCAAATCAGATCATCTAGGACTGCTGCAACACAGACAGAGACTGACAGTCTGCAGTGTCTAGAGAGGCCGTCCACCGGCCTCTGTGTTCCCTCAAACCCGCTGGCTGAGGTTTCAGCATCTGACGCATTCATAACTATGCTGACACCCACTGCCCCAGGGAAGGGTTTATATCAGGGCTGTTCAACTCATGGTTCTCATGGGCCAAGCCCTGCTGATTTTCCAACCTTCCTTCACCTGTGAGCCAGGTGTGAAGCCTCTGACCAATCAGAATCAGTAGTTATTAAACTAACTACCTAGGGGAACTGAAAACAAGGCCTGTATTTGGAATTGAGGGCCTGAGTTGAATAGCCCTGGTTTATATTGTGGATTCTGGAAGGCGGTAACAGCGGTAGCAAAGTAACGGCGGTAGCAAAGTAACAGCGGTAGCATAAAAAGAAATACAGTATATGACTTACTACATAACAGTAGCCTTTTTAATGATTTGTGTATGTTAATGTATGAAGAGTAGAGAGGGTAGGGAGCTGGGAGGGAGCAAAAACGTGGACTGTCTGGTGGTCCTGGAGGACGGGGTTGGGGACCACTGTGCTAACAGACTCCAAGTACTGGTTTGTCCCAGCTGGCCCTGCTGGAATCGATGGATGCTCTTCTCGCTCAGTTTAATCACAGAGGCACCATGCTCTTCATGATACTGTGGAGGCATTTAGGGTCTAAATTCATGAGAAGCCCGCTTGTGAAAATGGATGTAGCCCTAAGTGTGACCTAGAGCCTGGGAGTCTGATAAATGTGAGTTGCTGCTACCTGAGACCATCCTGAAGGAGCCTGACT
The DNA here is from genome assembly GCA_015163995.2 of Mormyrus lacerda. Lineage (NCBI taxonomy): Eukaryota > Metazoa > Chordata > Actinopteri > Osteoglossiformes > Mormyridae > Mormyrus > Mormyrus lacerda. The sequence goes on along the minus strand of JAABNX020000151.1, from coordinate 19,206,563 downwards.
GATTGCCTGTAGGGGATCCCAGTAAGCATGGGATACACAGCAAGAAAGTCCTTGTTTTACCTGTAAGTAAAATCAAACTTTTGATATATGAGGTTTGTTTATTCTAATGCAGAACTGCCGATCAGACAGTGCAAGGAGGTGCTGCCCCTGCTGGGCAATGTCTGCTAGCGCATGCACATTTTCCTGAAGTGCATGTCCCAGCTTGTTCCAGCCAGCCGGACGATTAAGGTGGGATGGTTGATTTGAACTATCTAATAGAATGGAGGTAAGGTACTGTGTGATAAGAGAAATGGGGCCGCATAATTAACTGGTGCTGAGATCTGCTGACAAGCCTGACAGTTTGAGGCTAACACTGCGTCAGAATCGAAACCTTCCATTGCCAACGATGCTGTTTTTCCCCTACGTTTTTTAATACTATTTTAAAGAATGTTGGAATGTTTAACTTGAAAAGCAGTTTTCTAGTGGAAAACATTTTATATACCTTCACATAAAATGAATATTTGGGTAATGCTGTATTAAAAAGGATTTAATAGGATCAGTAATGAATGAAAACATCTGTAATCCATGCCCAAAATTGCAGCACAAATCTGGTTCAGTGAGACGTAGGGATCCTTTTACCATATTCTGTACTTCACAAATACTGCAAAGACATTACACTTAAGATCATTCGGCAGCTGTGGTCCAAGGCAACCAGGCTCCCCTCGTTACCAGAGTAACCTTGTATAATGGCACAAATGCATCAGGGAAAAAATACCCTTCTTTCATCATCAATCTTCTGAGAAGTGGTTGAAGTCATTTGTCATTTGTTTTGGGAATTCATTGAAATGTTTACTGAAAACTGATCGACTGGTGGTTGGCTGATTTCTTTGGGGCAGGGTAATGGTGTTTCAAGTAAAGGATATTAGCAGCGGGACAAAATATTCAGAATAAGTAGAAATTACACCCAGGTCGATCAACCCTAGAATGATAGCTCTCTGAGTTATAAGCACTCTAAGCAATTTCCCCTGTTTCACCCAAATACATCAAAAGAATCTTTTTGCCTGAAAGAAATTGGTGCAGTTGCAACACAGAATGTACCGTGATCAGACGTTGTTTGTGTCGGGCACCTTGGATTTATTGTTGTGCCTTGTACTCCCTCTCAACCTGGTTCAGATTCTCCTTCTGGAAGGGAAGCAGTCACAGGGAGAATCTGCAATATGGTAACCGTGATGATTTACATTTATATTACTTGATCTGCTTGGTGGACCTCACTCTCCAGGGCCACACGCAGCTAGACCTCAAGCGGCAGGCAGCAATAACATTGTTCTAGGTGGAGTTTTTACTCACAACTTTCATGTTTGGGCAAGGTGAATGTAAAAAAAAAAATATATATATTCTGGATACAGTCATCACAGCCACACCCATATGGTTGGAGGTTTGAATTTTGCCCCCACCGCTGTGTGGGTGGAGTTTGCAGGTTCTCCTGGGGTTGCGTGGGTTCCTTCTGAGTGCTCTGGTTTCATCCCATAGTCCAGAGATGTGCAGTTATATGAGGTGGCTTCACTAAATTGCCCGTAGTGTATATATTTGTGTGTGTGCGCTTTGTAATGGGCTGGCATCCTATCCAAGGTGTTCCCCTGCCCTGTTCTGTTGAAAAACACACCATGGCGGCATAGCATCTGAAAAATGGGCCATTTAATGCATGGAATGTAATAACATCTTTCATCTTTTAAGCAGGAAAAAACACATTGCAACACCTAAACAAGCAAAGATTTTTTTTTTTTTTTTTTTTTGGATGGGTACTGCATAGAAATCAGTGGTACGCAGTTTCGTGGGTATGAGGGTTTGTGGTCCAGCTGGGCTCATAATTAATTTGGCATCATTAAAGCATTTATTTAATGCATCGGCCAATTTAAATTATGCTAAGTAATACAGATTTTTAAATATTTCATTAATTTTTTTATTGCATTAATGTAAAAAAAAAGCATAATAACCACGGAACTGTTTCCCTTATAGTTTGGGACAAAACCAATGGTACGTGTAGTAATTTTTCAGTTATTCTCAATATCCTAGCTTAAGCACTGGAAAAATAAAGTAACTTAACTTGATTTTAAACTATTCATTCAGTCAAGAGCTCCAAGAAATGTAATTATTAAAATGCAGGAACTGAACTGAACAGCAACACATGCAGTGGCTTGTGAGGATGGATATCAAGGATGGATATCGAGGATGAATAAACACAGTGGATGCCAAAAGATGTTTCCATTCAGAAGATGTTTCCATATATTTTAGCTTTTGTGATGTCTGATCTTCCTTTGCAGAGATGTATTCCCAACATGGAGTCTGTCTTGAAACCCTTCATTCGGATTTCTGGAAGCACGCTGTCTCCTTCTGTTTGACCTTCATATTCTCCTGTATTTTTTTGTGGCAGAAGCAACATGAAGGGAATTAATCCGGGAACCCTGCCTACAGCCTGTACAAATAGGAGTTCCCTTCTTAATCCCTTGCTACAGGTTTCCCTCTCGACTAAAGCTGCCTGTCTGCATCATTGTTAAGCTTTTCATGACCAAGCTTTTGCCACTTGAATGTAATCGTACGGTATTTGTACATTATTGTTTCATGGTGATGTTTGTATATATTATGCAATGACGTGAATTAATTATTGATGCTAATGTGGCCAGAAGGGCTGTACCAGGGAGCTGTTGACATGGCCATCAGAAGTCAGACGTATTCTGAGAGCTGCTCAGCCGTTTAGAGCTGGTTCCCCTAATCGCATCGTGCGCTCGCTGAAGCGGAAACCGGCGGCAGTGAGGAGCCACATGTGACAGACGCAGGCGGCTCTCGTGGTTTCCCGGCCTGTTTGTCAGGTTCGGCCACCTCTCCCGTAAATGATCGGGGAAGGAAAGTACTGCAGGTGGGTGAGTCTCAATGATTAGAGACACGCTGTGTATAGGAGGGTGATGGCTTGGGTGCGGATACTTTGTAGAAAACACTGAGGGCTGGGAGCTTCCTATGGAAATCATGAAATTAGACAGAATCGCCCATCAGTGTCAAAACTCAATCAGTGCCCATACAATGCCAGCATGTTATTTCTGATTGAAAATGAGTGGGTTTACTGTGGCCAAGCAGTGCTACACGGTCAGTCGATAGCACTGGTTAATCTTTCATTGAGGTCATGCGTTGGAACATAACAGAGCAGCCATGTTTGTTTTTGGGACTGCAAAATAATACCAAGAGCTTGGCTTTAGAAACCAGTACCGATTCTGAGACCTCTCTTTGTGTTAGAAAGCGCTCTGCCTTTCAGGGAGAATGAGAGATGTTTTCCACCAGGAGGGAGAGTCACTCTTGGCAGGTTAGTCAAATAGCTGCTGCTCTGTAGGATTGACATTATGTCTGCAGTTTGGTGTCGTGTCCCATTAGTGTGAGACTGATGTGGGACAAAAATTGCAGCCCACGGTTGGGGGCGAGGTACGAGGAGCTGGGGATTGGGGGGGGGGGGGGAGTGGGCCTGGTGTGGATGTTAAGAGATGCCATAGCTGTGCCAGGAGAAGCCGACTGGGACTGGGGGTGGCGGGAATGTGGCTTATCTTATCTGCCCCTCTCTGTCTCTGCCTCAGCAAGCAAGCTGAGACAGCCTTAATGCAGCCCCCCCACCCCCCATGCCCCATGAAAGCAGGGCACATGGGCCAGCTTTTCAAGTGAAAGATGTCAAGATGAAAGGAGCAAATTGTCCAAATGCATGACAGCGGGTCGCAAATCGGGAAATGAAAGTTAGAGATAATAAAGAATCGGCCGTGACAGAGATCGGAGAGCAGTTACCAGTTATCTGATTTTTGATTTTGTGTCCCCAAACCTCCCCCACCCCCCCACCCAGGGTCACGGTGACGAGGCAGCACGTGTCGTACAGTCGGGACGGCATAGGGATGTACTGCTGCTCCAGCAAGTGCTGTCGAAACAGCTGCCCCTACCTTCCTTGGGGCGGGGGAGACAGGAGGAGGCAGACAAGAGGTTAGCATCTCTCTCTCTCTCTCTCTCCGATCTCTCTCACACACACTCACACATACACACACACACACACACTCTCTCTCTCTTGGTCTGTCTCTCTCTCTCGCCTGCTCGCTCTCTCTCCCTCACTGAGAGGCATGCGCTAAGCGGCAGACACACGCTCGCCTAGACCCGGTTACTGCAGCACCCCGGACACACACAGACAGCTTTGCGGCTTATACAGTGGCTCCCGTGGATGCCGGGTGAGGGAGGGCGGGCATTCCAGCTGTCAGACCGGGAGAAGAGAGGCTTCCTTGGACGGG
>JAABNX020000151.1:19187888-19202161 GCA_015163995.2 Mormyrus lacerda | reverse complement strand
GGGGGTTGGGGGGGGTTCTCTCTAAAGCATGCGGCAGTGACAGCACCCATCAGCCGCACCGCGAGCGCAGGGATCGTTGAGGATGGGCAGCCAGAGGCTTCAATCCCTGGACCTGCAGCTGGAGGACAGGATGCCACCCGCAACCCTGGTTGAAGAAGAGGATGATGACGAAGGCTCAGACAGCACCAGCGGGAGTAGCACCGAGGGGGTGTCGGTGCCCACCTTCGACGTGCCCTACTTCCGATACATCGATGAAGAAGGAGAAGATGAAACAGAGGTGGAGGAGTGGAGCAGCAGCCACTCACTGTCCCCCGCCGAGGAAGACTCCACCGACTCTTCCTCTTCTGTATCTGACAGGTACGTGGTGGTGTCTGGGACGCCTGAGAAGATCTTGGAACACCTGCTGAGTGACCTGCAGCTGGATGGCCACCTGGAGGCGACACCGTGCAAGGAGGCCGGTAAGAATCCCAAAGGGCCACCCTGGTCCGCGTTCTGCCCTATGCGATCCGCGGCTAACTTCCCATCTGCAGACAGCAGCTTTGAGATGCGCGGAAATAGCTGGACGGGTCCCGCCTCGGTGCTGGATCGTTAATTCTAAACTAAAACTGAAAGTCATTACACACGAAGATGGTCCTCCGATCTGCGTGGGCACAGTACGGTGGCAGGTGACACTTGAGGATGTGTGGGGAGGTGTGTCATTCCCACGCCGGTATTTTGCGTTGGCTGTCATGCGCGTAGCCCTAACTCGGCTGTGTGAAGAAGGCTCCTGCATCGAGCGAGGGGATTGGATATCGCCACCTCTCATTGGTAAAGCCTACCGCGGGTCTTTATGGCACAAGGATGATCGGACCGCCCAGTCCCATGCGGACATACTGTATCTGACATGCAGTTTGGGTCTGGTTAGGCTTTTCGGAGCATCGGTGTACATCCCGGGGGGGCGGTCACGGAGGAAAAGGAGGTTGGAGCTTGTGCTCTGGGATGGAGATGGAGGCACTCAGGGGTGACCAGAGGAGCAGTGGGAGACGGGTGGGGTGGGAGGAGGTGGGGAGGCTGCACTCCTCACACGACTGAATTATTAGCATGACATCAGCGCTTAGGCCGGACTCTTGGGCGAATGGAGTAGCTTGTGCCTGAGAGGGAGCATATGCTAATGTGTATGAGTGGGGAACCACCGTGTCTGCAATGGACAAAAGCAACTGAACAGTATTTGTGAAGAACTGGAGGTCTGAGAAGGATGTAAGCATTCTTTAAGTAAAAAAGACCACCATCCCAGCTAGGGTTTCCCTCCTCCCTGTATCCTGTGCTGCCAAGCTAACTATAACCCTGCAATGGATATGTTGCGGTGATGCTTTGATGGATGGAGGGATGGGTAAATAGATAAATGTCAATATGCATGACATACCTAGACATGTACCTAGCTGTAATGTATTCCTGTACATGCTACTGCACATGTGTGCAGGTACATGTATGATGGGTGATGGGGGAGTGACAGGAGCGTGGAGGGCACAGTGTAGGGCGCCCCCTAGCTCTCTTTAAGACCTTTAATGCCTAAGCCTGGCATTGCATCATGTGATTTGTCTTCATTGGGTTTTCATCTCTGCTACATCAGGCAAATAAGGCATCTTGGTATTTTGTATTTGTGCTCAACACACAAATCTATTGTAGAAGTGGGAAATGTTTCTGCAGTAATGTCATTTAGTTGCATGTTAATAAATGCGTAAATGTGCACACTGTCACTTTGTTCTTTATGGGCTCCAGTTTTAAGTGTCTTCCAGTTAATAGTGTTTGGAGTTTTGCTGACAATTTGGCAAGGATACCTGTATTTAATATCAATTTGTTATAACTGTACTCCACAGATAACCCCTCCACCAAATCAAAATGAACCAAGTGGAAATCTTTTGTTTAATCGCAATGAATACGAAAGAGTCAGGTTAGAGCTGCTCTTTTGCGTCGCGCTTGTGTTGAAACGTTAATTAGAGATTTTATGCTTTGTTTCCTATGCTGTGTTTATCTGTAGAGCAACCATTCAGGATTTTCATTAATGACAGATTATTCATAATTATGAGCAATAAAAATTCCCACGTATTCTGTACTTTTACATGTGTTAAGTGATAAACGTCACCGTTTAGTTATTAGCACTCAGAAAGGTAATTATATTGTTTCATATTCAAATATGTTTTATATTCATGTTCTTTAATATAAGGTAGCATCTACATTCCGATCTCTGAAATGGCACTCGACTTAGACCTCAGGAGTAGCTGAATTTCAGGTTCCCTGTGTGTGGTAAGAGGACCGTGACCGGCCAGAACCACTGAGATGTCACAGAGCCACCTCAGGGAGCCGGTGGTCACGGAGACGTGCTGCGTGTGGCTTTTGGACGTCACACTTTCTTGCTTTTCCCATTTACAGCTGGGAAGGTTTCTATCGATTTTAAAGAAACAACCCCGGCCTGCCCTGGGGATGCGAGTGCGGTAGGCCATTAATGGGAAAGACACACTGTAAGAGTGTCACTGGGGGGGTTGGCGTGATGCAGCATTAGCTGTTTATCATGGATCTTCCTGGTTAAAGGGCTGAGCAGGATCAGGGAAGAGGCAGGAAGGTCAAAGCAAGAATCCTAATCTGGAATAATGACTTGGCAGTGAAATAATCTGTACTTTTTGAATGGGAAAAGGGAAAGGAGGACCAGTTTGTTGCCATTATGTGCTCTGGGATGTGGGGAGAGACAAAAAAACACCCCCAAATGAAATACACACAGGGAACAAGGGGCATGTTCACTTCATTAACCTCAACAATCAGGATCTCCTGACCCTCCTGTGAAACTCCTCTCCTCAAACCCCCCCCTGCATACAGAGAGAGTAGCCTCAGGGGAGCCAATGGCAGCATAACAAATTGATGCAGATGGCCCATTCTGTAAGGTCACATGTTACACTGGGGGCAATCAAGCACAAAATCGGTAGCTTCTCGAAAAAATCTAAATGTAATATTCAAAAAGTGCGACTAAATCTTTATGTGTAATTAAAAAGTAATTAAATATAGAGGGTAAGAAATGTTGGTAATGACATGGTGTGTGATTCTGCGTATTTAAAATTGCTTTTGGTTTCATTTTTCCTTTCTATTAAACGAAGCACCCAGAGCCAGTAACTCTGCAGCAGGTCGACAGCTCACGTTTCTTTAGGACCTGCCTTCTTGCACGAGGTTCAGGGCCAGTCACCAGCCATAAGGTGTCGTATTGACCCGAAAGTCAAACAATCTGACAGACCGGCCTGGTTGACCCCACCCTTCCCTGGGCTGAGCCAAGCGTGGTTATGGATAGGCAAGGTAATGGATAGGGCCGGTGTGGTATTGGTGACCGGGTGCCACCAAAGCTGGGAAAAACAAAGGCCAAAAAAATCAAACCGTAAGGCATTTTTAGTTTTAGCAGAGAATCAAAAAAAATGTAATGTGTCATAGCAAGATTTATCAGTCGCTTTGCTAAATGCAAACCTGCCTCCAGTAACGGATCGAGGTCAGAACATGATGGAGGCCAGTGATCAGGGCAGGACATGCATCACTTGGGCCAAGGTCCCTGTAATCTCAGCCCCATGGGCCATACATGCCAATTTGTCAGGGAGGTGTTTTAGAAAACACATCTTCCTAAACTGTGTGTGCGGGAGATGGGTGCGGGGGATTGGTTGGGATGGGTGGGTGGCAGGGTAATGACAACTTAATAACGCATTTGCATATCTATCGTTCATCTCTGTCAGTGCCTGCAATCGCGAATTTCATTCCAGAAGCGCTTCCATTAGCCCTTCATTCAGACTAAGCCACCCTCAGCCAGCAGATGAAGCGGCGTACAGCTGAGAAAATACTAACAATCAGGGTAATACTGGGAACCCTTAGCTCCAGTTGAACTTCCAGTTAATCAAGTAACTAATATACCGTTTTCCTGATTAAACTTAATAATTCTACGTCTAAGCTACTTGTTTTATGTTGACCAGAAGGGGAAGTTAAAGGAGGCCGTTTTCCTTAGAAACAGCCCCTCCACAGTAAGACGGCAGGGGCCTTGTTGTAGCAAATGCACCTGAGCTGGATGGTGATGAATGTACAGCTGAATAGCACAGATTAACATGGTGATTTCAGAGAGCTTCACAGAGCCGGGAGCCGCGCGTGTCACATTAAAGGGAACGCTCTGTGTTCTCGGAGGAACGGTGAAACACTGTCACTAATAGGATCTGAGGCTCAGAGACGCACACTAGTGCTTATAATGATAGTGTCACTGTCCAATGGAACTGAGTGTCTGTAAAGGGATACATTGGTATTGAACAGCAACTTTAGAGTAGTTAAAACACCTCTCCAAGATAAGGCCCAGAATAGTATGAATCGTGAGGCAACCTCTCTATAGGTTGGAACAGCTGAAAATAGTAAGAATGAATTCATAGCCTGTGTGAGGCTTTCTGTGGTGTCATTTTAAGAAATTCTGACCCTCTTTTTACATATACTGCATATATCACAATGAAATATAAATCTTGTTTTGTTTGCAACAGGTATATAAACATACTTTGTTTCTAAAAAGCAAGATCTTTTAAAACACCATAATTTGTATATAGTATTTCCATTTAGTAAAATACGTAAATTCAGAATAGGAATTTGGCATTAAGGTCATCTGAACTTAAAATTGCTTGAGCCAAAGTTCTGTTCTATAAATGCAGCAGCCTAGGCAGCATGTGACTGAAAAACACACCCTAAAGGTCACTTGTTATTTGCAAAATCAAAATTTGAGCTCTGTCTATAAAAAAAAAAAGTATTTATTTTAAAGCTTAAGAAAATGTCTGGGAAATATTAGGTAAAAAGTATTGCCTTTAATATAGGTGGTTAACATTTATACTGAAATCATTATAAAAGCATTTGAAATCATTGCTTAGTGCTGTTATTCTTGGTAATCAATGCTGTAACTCAGTGTTCAAAATAGAACTAAAATAATCATCCCTCTTGCTGGGTCCAAAGTTTTAAATTTTTTTCTAATCCTAGTTTACCAATAATATTACAGAATAGAAATTATTCAGATGCATATTCAGTAAGATCACTGATCATCCAGACCCCGAATATAGAGTTGCTCCTCGAAATGTGTAGTTCTGCATAGTAACATTATTTCATTGTTTTTTCATGATACATTTTACTGAAGTATTATTAACTTATCTTCTTTTGAAGATATGTCATCACCTTGCAAATCTTGTCATAAATGTTTATAATTTGCTATGAAACAAGCAGATGGTCACAATAGATGATGGTACCGTTAAACGATTTACTACCGGCAGGCTTTCTGACATTCAGAATACATTTTTTCCGTTGTGTGTGTCCTATTATTTTCTTTTTTGGGACATATTTTTTTACTTTAATAATACTTTACTTGCAGGATGATAAAATAGCCTAAAACATAAATGTAAAAAGTAGTAGCTATAATGTAATTAGGTGATAGGTCTGCTGTGCTCTGGCTCCATGATGGTGGTAAGCGATGCCATCCATTCTGCAGGGCAGGTGACATCAGAAACTGAAGCACTTCTGCCAGTGCCACGCTTCTCCAGCTGCTGTCTCACCCCAGATGTCTCTCTCGCTCGCTTTCAGAGACGCTCCTGGACGACTTCCTGCTGACCTACCTGGTGTTCATGTCCACGAGCGATCTGTGTCAGGCGCTGTTGGGACAATATCCTTCCCGAGTCTACTGCTGCTCTCGCTGTGATGCGTCCTCACGTCTGACAGAGGGTTGACTATAGCCAGACATTCAATATTTCATTCTTTACTCAGTGTTATTCAGTAGAGACTGGGTGTCTGGGACACGCAGCCTTTCTTAGACAAAGGAATACATTACAAAGAGAGACCTGAATAATACTTCTGCTGTTTTTTTTTTTCAATTTTATATATGTTCTGGGTTAAAAAAACAAGCAGTTGCCTCTGTGGTGTTTCATGTATTTAATCTTCAGTATTAATACCCAGGGACCTTCTGGAATGTTTCCCTGGCTTCTTAAATGGTTTTATGTGAATTTTCTGCCCTCACAGTTTTAATCATCCCTTTGAATATGAAATCCTGGTTTACCGCACGTGATTTCCCAGCAATTAATATGCTCCCTGGCGGCTATTTTATCTTCTATGGTGGCAGCTCCTGTTGTAAAAGCAGCCATTGTCAGATGCATTTGCTGTCGGAGCCGGTTTCCAGGCTACAGCAGTGTGTGTGCATCTAGCTGGGAGGTCAGGGTGTGTTGTATCGTATAAAAGCTCACGGTGCACGCATACTGAGGGGCGGAGGGGCACAGTGTGTCATCAGACCTTTCTTCCTGCCTGGAAGGAAGGGAGGGGCGCAGCACATCTGGATTATGACTACCCTTAACTCTTCATCCTCACCTATTGCGCAAAGAGATATAGAGGGAAGGAGGCGGGGTACAGGAAGGAGGGGGGGAAGGAGGCTCTGCACAGGAAACGCAAAGTCCTGCACCTGGTGTCCCAGTGGAGCTCACTGTACAGGGACTTCCTGCGCGAGGAGGAGCACGTCAAGCTCTTCATGAAGGTAGGATGCGGGAGAGGTGGGACAGACTCAGTGAAAGGGGGGTGGGCATATTTGTGGAGTAGCATCGTAGAGGAACCTCCAAAGAAACTCTCATTCTTTACTGCACTAGTACTTTAAACAGCTGTGTATTCTTATTGCCCAGATGTTGTATTCGCTGCAGTATGGTATGCTGTGTAGTTTCATATAATTTTGAGTATTTTGTACTTCATATATATTGGAGTTGTTTAGTGTCTTTTACAGAGTTGGGTAATTCAGGTCCAGAGAGTAAAAGTCCAGACAGGGATTTTGTTTCAACTAGCCAGTTGTCCAATTGACAAAGTTCTTTGAACTGAACTTAAATTCTACTGAAGTTGATGAACCAATAGGAATATGTCTGAAGTATTTTATGAATAGGGCTTATTTTCCCATAGACCCTATATCGATACGTCTTGGATGACCTCTATGAGTACCCCGCCCTGGAGAAGGATTTCAAAGAATTCCAGAAGCTTCTTTGCATGAGCCGCAGACAGTGAGTGGCCTTTCCTATTTCTGTTGCTGTGAGCTTCATGTGCATCAACTTTGATGCTGTATCTGACTGCCATGCATCCTTAACATTTGTGTATCTGGCGGAAGATCTACAGGTCAATGCAAATCATAAGTGTGGTGTGGCAATATCCAAGAGGAAAAAGCATGTATACAAACACATAGGGTGCTAAATTTGCATTCCCTTTAAAATGTGAAAAGGCAAATAGACGTTGCAGTTATTCAGAGGTGGATAGCTCATGTCCAGAAATTAAAAATCCAGACAGGATTTTGCTTCCGTCAACCAGCTGAGTAATATGTGACTTCAGATAGTGTTATCTGTCCATGATGAAATTAACTGATTTATTCAAACTGTTTTATGAGCCAAAGAGATATGATGCCAAGGTTATGAAATATGGCCAGAATATGAAGCTAACATATATACTGTAGTGTTGTAGCATGGGGGGGGGGGGGGGTTTAAATTCCAGGACAAAGTGTCCATATCCCTCTGAATCATGTGTCTTGTCCATTCTTGTGCATCAGCAAGCTTTATAATGTGGTGTCATCAGCATAATACTATACAGTTAGTGCTATGAGAAATTCATTGGCATTAGCTGCCTGGATCACAAACCTGTGTTAAGGAGATGTTGCTTAAGATGATAGAGTATAAAAACGGGTCCGACATGTATCCTGGGGCAGGTGTACAGTCAGATCTGCATGCTTATGTGAAGGTCAAACCGGCTCCCACACGCAGGGGCCTTTAGGGAATGAATCTTGGGGTGCATCACAGAGGACAGACGGGTGGACCTCAGTTTGGGAAAATCACCACTTCTGAAGCGTTTCTGAAATATATAAGCATTTCTCATTTTTAGTGCTTTTTGAGATTGTGATTAAGATCATACATGATCATAAATTAAAATGATTTAATTTTAAAATTTAAATTTAATTAAATTTAAAATTATTTTTTTGAAAGACAGACGTCTGTAATGAATGGGAAAATGTGTCACATTCTTTGATTCCTCTTAATAATGGCAAGAGAACTGAAAAGTTTTATGCCATGTACTGGCATAGTCTTGCATTGAGGATGGAAGATCCACCCCCCCCCCCCATTTCCAGTTATTGCTGATTGGAACTTTTGTGCGACTGGTTGAGATGGAAATGACATCATCATTCCCTGTGGAGGAAGCCAGCCTTAATGCATACATGTCCTCCCTGCAGGGGTGATGACATCACATAATGCAGAATTCAAGTCTGCTGTGCTATAAATAATTTATTTTATTTGTTCTTTTAAATGGTTGCATTGCATCGCTACTTACAATTGTAATCTGGCTGCCTTTTCATTCTACAGCACAGTGGACGAATATTCGCCACACAGAAAGGTAACAGTAAAATCTCTTTTGCTGTCAGATTTCTTGCTACTCAGTACTGTTATTGAGAGTGAGTTAAACCTACATAAATCCATGCCCTTTCTCTTTGCACCTGCATAACTGGGTATTTACGCTACATTCCAATCCATACCTGTTACTGACCACTGCTGACATTTTTTGCGTGAAGCTTTTGGTTTTGGCATGTCAGATTCCTTTTCCAGAGTAATACCTGTCAGTTTGTGAACATTTTCCACAGGATTCTTGGCTGGAATGCTCCTAACAGAAGTTAAATAACTGAACAGTATACAGGCATTCTCTTTTCTCCTTACAGAATAAAGCCCTCTTTCATCAATTGAGTTTGAAAGAGAACTGGCTCCAGTCAAGGGGAACACAAAGAGAGAAAGAAGGTGAGCAGAAAATATGGGCTGTTACCTTAGGGGACATGTTTTATTAAGTATATGGTAACTATTCTGAGAAATTAGAGGCTGAGGACATATTTTAGAAAGTATATGGTAATTATTAGGTAAAATTAAAGGGCCCATATGAAATAGTTTGTTTCTTTTCTTGGGATCCTGATTTATATTTACGCTGACATTAAATTATTTACATTTTCATGTTGGAATGTACCTGTACATATTTCAGTTTAGCTTTTCATAAATCCTGCCTCAGCAGAGATTGTATTTTAGAATCTGTGAATTCCCAGGATTATATTGTGTGTGTTAAGTGTATCAGCTCCTTCACAGAATTTGTCTGTCACAGTTCAGGGTAGCCTGAAGAGTGCGAGTTTTCACCACACAATAGTGATGCAGGCCTAATCATCTGGAGAGTGAGGGGCCTTGAATCTAGCCAGACAGCTGTACTGGCGTGTTAGCAGCAACACGAGGCTTATTTCAGCTGTGAGGCTTTGGGCTTTACAAATGTGATGCTGAGTGGGAGGCCCAGGTGCCTCATAGTGGAATAAATTACATTGCATGGCTGACTTGGCCTAGCTGTTGGTTTACATTGATTGCGGTATCTGGATGAGACGATGAACTCTGGAGCTGCAGTTGCAGTTGCAGAAATGTGGCAAGTTGTACTTCAAGGAAAGTAATTGACCAAATCGAGCCTCGATTACCCCGATTACACCTCTTCAGTGTTCTGCCATGTGTACGTGACTGCGGACTCCTACCTGAGCATCAAGACCTACACAACGGTGGAGGCCCAGGAGCTACTCAGCATCACAGCTGGGAGAATGGAGTGCGCAGAGGACGGCCTGCTGTTGGTGGCAGAGAACCGTGTTGGAGGTAATTGCCTCGCTGCCATTTCATGTGAGGGTCAGAGGATCGGAGGAGAAGATATCTTTTTTCACAGAGAATTAGTCATGAAAGCCATGTTGTGTTTAATGCTTCGTCACAGATCATATGCCATTTATCAAACAAGTTCATCAACAGCTGTCATTATAAAAATTTAAATAAGGAGAGTATTGGACACCTGGTGCAGATGTGTACCTTATATGTACCTTAACATCCTAGCGAATCTTAGTAGCATTAAATACACATTAATAACAAGCATTATATGATAACCAAGAAATGATTATGAATTCGACTAAAATGTTATGATGTTAAGGTATACATACATGCTGCTTATGAATGTTCTATGAGTGCATTATGAAGGTGCACTGAATGTTCTGTGAATGCATAATGAACTATTAAGGTGCTGTTAATGTAAACCATTTATAACATGAAAATCACTTTCCTTGTCCTTGTGCTTTGGAACTGGAACTGGAACTGGAGGATAGATGAATGCATGGACATGTTATAAGTCTTTTAATATTACGTTAAAGTACTAGATGGTTCTTTTCCAAAAGAGCAAGTCCAAGAGTGTGACCTGAGGATGGGAAGAAGGAATAAGGATTTTAAGTAGGTACAGGAGATGAGATGCCATTTTGGTGTCACCTGAGGAACCAGTCACAGACTTCACAGGGTGTCTCGGCCTGTGTGGGGTTTCCAGGCCCGAGAGAATGTCAGGCTCAGACATGTAGGACTGCTGCTAAGTCACTGGCCACACAACTGAATGGATGTACTCATCACCTGAAGTTTCCCTGGATGATGGTAACACTTTATCAGGTTGCCTGTCAATGTCACCTTCTCCTCTGCTTTGCCATGCGTCCGCTGACACCCTCTTAGCTTGCCATGGGTATATTGAAATGAACAGCTGGTACCTGTATTCATCTAGGAAATCATCCTATGAAATAAAATGCTAGAGCCTTGGAATTACTGCCATAATCCTATTAATGCACTCTGCTCTTTGTTTGACATGTACCCCATCTCAAGCCGTGGCTCAGATTCACAACAGCCCATAATTGGATAAGTAGTTATTGTGTAAGGACGGCCTGTATGTGTGGTAGACTAACTAAGTGACTGAACAACCTGATCAATTACCTGAAAGGAGGGAAAAAAAGTATTTTCTGTGTTTTGGTTTGTCTTTGTAGAAAGGCTCATTCTTCAGCCCCATGACAGCGTTTATTCAGAGTCCCGATCCATACAAGGGAGACTACTCATCTGCAGGATGGACCTAAGTCAAATAATGGTATCACTCAATATCTAATAGAAGTTGATGCCTTTCATACTGTATAGTACAAGGAGCACTGTACACTTTCTAGTCATTGCCATAAAGCATTAACCTGTTTTCTAGCTGTTGATACAAATTTTGCCTTCAGGAGATCTGTTCTCCTTTGTCCTGCCCCTCGTTCTCTAATTCTCTATTACCCTGATTTCCCAGTTTACTTTCATGATGTAAAATATGTCAGACACTGTCTAAATATAAGTAGGGACCCATTTTTCAAAGCTGAATTTTTAATAACTGAAATCGGAGGCTTATTTGTGAGCAGAAGTTTTGGCTTTGATAAGGTTGGACTGCCAGGTGTAGAAGACATACTTTCATATCAGCTCTACCTTCACTTTAAACGATGCTGTGAAAATATTTAAATATTTATAAGAACACCTAACATTGTAATACTTCTTAAGCCTCTTGTACTATAATACTTATAGCCTAGGTACAAGTTTAGCAACTCAGTTTTCTATTGCTTTTGGTGTATTTATCAAAGACAACAATGATGATTGTTATACGTGGCTTTTCATGCTCCCCATTTGTTTCTTGTTTTGTGCTGCACATCATCAGAATCCCTTCACAGACAACGCGGCTCTCCGCCAGAGGCCTGTCCACCTGCTTGGCATGAACACATGGGATGTGGCTGTTTCCCTGACTAATTTTGACTGGAGCCTCTTTACATCCGTGCGTGAGGTAATCCTATGAATGGCAGTGTCACATCCCGCTGGGTTCACTTGGCTTGCAGATTTATTACCGGGTTTTCAATGTGCTCCATTTGGACTCCTGTGTGCCCCGAATTGCAGCAGGAGCCCATTTACTATACGATCAGCCGGCAGGGGGGCAGCGGGCGCACGGCTGCACTGGAGATGTTGCTGCAACGCTGCAACGAGGTGCAACTATGGGTGATGACGGAGGTGCTGCTCTGCACCAACCCTGGCAAGCGTGTCCAGCTGCTTAAAAAGTTCATCAAAATTGCAGCCCAGTAAGAGATTCTTTCTTTCTGAACTATTGTTAATAATGATGTAATTTTGCTATAAACTCAAATATGGAGGCACATTTCTCTTCGCTTAAGGCCATATCTTTATAGTTATTGTCCTACAAATGATAGACTATTGTACTAGTCATTAAAATAATGAACATATAATTGAGAAGACTAAGACAGGAGACATTGTGGAGGAATGCTGCTATCAACTGGAGTCACCACTGAATTGACAGCATCTAATAATTGCACATTAGTGATGGTTTGGCTCTTTTTTGCATAAAACACAACAGATTTCACCGGCAGTCTGACAGATCTGTGTTTTAATTCCGGTGGCCTTACCAACTATACCCTTCTACAATGGGATCAATATATAGCACTTGAAACCTTGAGCTCGAATAGCAGGCAGCCGCATGTGTTGGTAACCTTGTTGGAATTGAAGCAATAAAGTCGAAGCAGATGTAGGGTGAGGGCACCATACTCCTCATCGTGTGTGGTTAGTGCCATATGGCCAGTGTGGTTGCAAGGGGCCATACCATTCCATCTGTTCCCCTTAAGCGCTGTGCAGGAGTAATTTGTCACCCAAATTACTAGTGAAACCCCTCAGGCTCGTGCCGTGACTTTAACACGCCATCATTTCTGCTCTTCGGTTCATGCTCCTTTTCATTGGGTCTCTTTCATCCTTAAAGAAGGGAGGGGGGCTTTGAGTCATGTATCTTTTGACCATTGATAATCGGGGGTATTTAACTGTTTCCCGACACAGAAGTGTTTTCCGAGGTAGTTTTCAAAGATTATTATGATGAACGTGCTATGCTATGTACAGTATTGGTTATAGAATCTGCCCTTTAAGGGTTCCGATATTGTCTCCCCGCAGCTGCAAAGCACAAAGAAACCTGAACTCTTTCTTTGCCATCATCATGGGCCTCAACACAGCAGCGGTCAGTCGACTGAGTTTGACTTGGGAGGTAAAGAGGCATCGCTGTCGTAGCCAAAGGACACCGCCAAGGATGGCCGATGCACCGTGAAGGTCTTACTGGTACCACTGGCAGAATTAAAAGACATGTTTTCTTCATTTCCCTCCTTCCTTTTTCCCTCAAGAAAGTTCCATGCAAATTCAGGAAGCTGTTTTCAGAACTGGAAATGCTGACGGTAAGTAATCCAGGCTTACAAATCTTACAAAACACACTTATCTTTTGAAAGAGTGTCATACTATGTTTTTGTGTTTTAAGATGATAAATTCTACATCTTCTTGCAAGACCTTGTTAAGATGTGGATAGTTCTCTGGATATGTATATTTATAGGAAAGACCAAGCCCTCACTGTGTGTGCCTCTCTCTAGGACCCATCCCTCAACCACAAAGTCTACAGGGATATATTCAAGAAGATGAAGCCCCCCAAGATCCCCTTCATGCCTCTTCTTCTGAAGGGTAATGTCTCGGAATGATGCCAACCGTGAAGGACAATGCTGCAAATAAAAGACTGTTACAGAAGCCATCTGCTTGATTCTGATTCATAAGTGGCAGAGCCGTATTAGAATATGGACTGGCTTACTAAATGCAAGACTGGTTGTGTCTGGTTGGTAAAGTGTTATTTATGCCATAAAAATTATGTATTGCAATCTTTCGTTCATAGATATCACCTTTATTCATGAGGGCAACAAAACGTTCCTTGATAACTTGGTTAATTTTGAAAAACTGGTGAGTAAATAATGGGCGTCAGATATGGGGGGGGGGGGGACATTGGTATCCTCTGGGGGGTTGGAGTCAAGTTTTGACCTTTACTGTGACCTCAGTTTTGACTTAAGTAGACCTCAGTTTTAGCTCCCTGTGCAGACCTTGCAGACACTTTGCAGCCCTTCCCAATGTCCATTTCATTTCTGTCCTTACTTCCATTCTGCTTTTTGTTTTTCTTCTCTGAGCCAGTTTAATAAATCTGTAACCACAATCAGTCTATACTCCGTCCACCCAGCCCCACATCGGGTTGTTCTGTTCTCCGCCTGGGCTAAAGCAAGTCTTCCATGAGATCAGAAAATTTTTGCTTATTCATGAGAGATCAAGTCGCTCAGCTAGCCATGTGATCAAAACATAAATGGCATCGTGGACATGACAGCATCTCTGATCTTCTTCCAGCACATGATTGCAGATGCCGTCCGTCTTATCCGACACTGTCAGATGGACCACACCGGTCAGTACTCATTGCATTTTGGATCGAAAAATAACAGAAACTAACATGTGGTTAATACTTTTCAGGTGGAAAAAATGTATAGTTTATATTGCATATATATGTGCAGTTTATTTATG
>JAABNX020000151.1:19163344-19187788 GCA_015163995.2 Mormyrus lacerda | reverse complement strand
TATGTGTATATATGTGTATATGTGTGTATATGTGTGTATATGTGTATATATATGTATATGTGTATATATATGTATATATGTATATATATATATATATGTGTATATATGTATATGTATATATGTATATATATATATATGTGTATATATATGTATATGTAATTTCAGCATGTAGTTTTAGAATTTGTGAGCTACAAATCACAGGGAGCATTATCCCAGTGCCCTCATAATGAAATGCTGTAAACAAACAGCATGGAGCAAAGCACTGCAGCTACCTTGACGAGAGCTTCTTCTTTATGATGCAATCACAGCTGTATAGCATTTAGCATAATGTCATAGCACCCAAAAGCCACTTGTTTCACTGTTTATCCTAACATTGAGGCAATGCATTATGAACAAGGCTGCAGCAAAAAAGGCCAATAGGATGTTGGTATCTCCAGGTGTGTGGAGTTTAAGTCAAGGGAGGTGATGCTAAGATTATACAATTCCTTGGTGAGACCTCACTTAGAATATTAGTTCAAGCATTAGTTCAAATACAAGAACTTGTGGCCATAGGTGGAAATTAGCGGGAGAACATTACAAACTAAATTTAAGGAAGCACTTCTTTAAGCAGCATGTAGTCAGAGTATGGAATGGTCTTCCTGATAACGTAGTGCAAGTTGAATTCTTGGGTTCCTTTAAATCAGAGCTAGATAAGATTTTAACAACTCTGAGCTATTAGTTAAGTTTTCCCCAAGTGAGATTAATGGGCCGAATGTCTCCTCTCGTTTGTGCAGTTCTTATGTTCTTGTTCTAATGTTTATCAGACTGATAAATTGCCCATGTCCCCTGTGGAAGTTCCCATCAAATGTGTACTTTTTGGGTAGCCATTGGTTACTGTGCTGACAATGTATGCTAAAAGTCGTATGTGCCTCCGTTTTTTTTAGGAAATGAAGTGTCCCCAAAGGATAACGCAGAAACGAGAAGCTATATTAATTACCTTCACATCATCGACAATCAACAGACTCTTTTTGAGCTGTCCCACAGATTAGAGCCCCGGATGTAGGGATGAGAATCGCAGTAACTCCGACTGCATTGATACAGAAGTCGTGAAGTGGATCACCTGTGAGATCGTATGTATACAAATGCTATCTTTGGTTCAGACCACTAGGGGGAGACAGAGCCCATAGTGACATAGAACCTGAGCAAAACAAAGGACACCCAGGACACTTCCCTCTTGAGGGAAACATTAGGTATGTACATATAGGAATGTTTGTTAATCTGAAGAGAATTAAAGGGAAGCTACACCTTAAGAAACACAAATGCACTGAAAGATTACTCAGTGATTCAAGAGTTGAGAGATTTTAAAATGCAAAAAAAACTTGTGTTTTTGCCAGTGACTATATGCACATGCAGTTTGTCATCCAGTGACGGTCTGGTAGTCATATAGCTCAGTAACGTGAAAATATTTCACAGAGGAGCAGTATTATAGCATTTTAACAGTATTATCATTGTCATTGCCAGGATCAAGATGAGTCCCTTAACTACAACTCTGGTTTCCTGTCACTGTTTCCAGTATATAAGCATTTAATGTTTATCGATGCCTTTTTCAACATTTTGTCACTGTATATTGCGAGTCTGTGTTAGATTCCAAAAATAAGCAGCGATTAATCTTTGCTGAACTGTCAGAATGCACATAAACAGCCAATGTCTGGGGATCCCCGCAGCCAATCCACAGCACTCCATTTGACCCAGGAACCTCACAGAAATTCAAATAGGGAATATAAGGAATATTATCAGTTTGATAAATGACATATTATTCTATCTGGGCATCCATGCGCTTCTCATTTCTACCATGTATTATATGCACACATAATTGTTTACCATTTGTCAGTGCCAAATTTTAAAATTAATTCATCTGATAATATCTAACTTTGCATATTCGGCACATCATTATTTTATAAAGCAAAAGTAAAGTCCTAATGGATAAAAATGCAAAAATGTTAACACTATTACTAAAATCCATACTAAATTACTGAAGATTTGCTGTTGACATAGTAATATTGTGCCATAGCTTTACAGCCTGAAAAACTACATTTTTTGTTTTTAATAGAGCTTTTAAAAAGTGTACTGAAAGGGAAGTAAGCCATCCGCTGAGCTCTTCAACATTATAATGCAAAAGTGGGATTAACTTGGAGACGCGGGATGCTAACCTTATACAGTCAGGACAGTGTGTTTGTATAGTGTACCGTATCAGTGGTCATTGCCACAGATCTTTTCATGTCCCACTATCGAGGGAAGGAAGTTCGGGAAATGCTGATATCATTTCCAGGTAAAAATTAAGGGAAATCAAAAAAATGTGTGTATTTGGACATTTTTGTTCAAAGGTGGTGGAGTCGGTTTGCAAACTGCAGCAGAAGTCAAGGGGCCGTGGTTTGGCAGACACTTTAACATACCTCCCTTTGAATGTTTCAAGACAGCTACTTTCAGCATATCTGTTCTGAATTATTATTTTTTTGTTTCAGTTGCATGTTCTTTAACATTGTTTAAAGTTACACTTTATACTGATATTTGTGCCAGGGAAAAAAAAATCAAGGTCATACCTGGGATATTCTGAAAGCACTGTTGTGTTTGAAAAGCAAAATGTGAGTGTGTGATGTGTGTCCATGTGCCTATCCCCATGCACAAAAATGTTGTGATTTATAAAAAAAAAAAAAAAAAAGCTTTCTAAAAATGTTGCAAATTACATATTTATTTGAAGTTATTTATTTGTGTTTTAATGATGATCACTGTGTTTTTTACTGACTTTATGGTAACATTGGCTCCCGATCGTACATTATTGTTAGATACTGACAGTCGAGATGAACAGAGCCATTCAGGTTATTTGTGTGATTTTTTTTTTTTGTAGATGGTGTATTTGAAATGGTCAGTATGACATGGGTGGCTGACTCATAGACAGATCGTTTGTACTCCTTTGCATGGATAGAAAATGCTTTGTACAGTAAAGATATTCTAACTGGAAATAAGCCCCCAAAGTGTGAAATTTGCCATTTACATTTAAAACTGTGGGGCAGAAGGCAGTGCATTCATAGCATGTAAGTTTTTGCTTTTGTATTTTCCCTCTGAATTGTATATATTTTTGCAGTATTTTGAAAATGTTATGAAAAAATAAAGATTTTAGTAATGTATTGCATGGTTCTAATTCCATTTTTTCAGTCTGTTGAGTTACCAGAGTAAAAACTACACTCTGACTCACAGGCCTGTCTTCATCACTGTTTAACATATTACATTTATAGGTTGTTTATTGCAGTATATGAAGGATAAACTATAATGTGTGTTCCACCATCCTGAATGGATTTTTTTGTAATCTGGATGGGGCAATCCACCCTTTTCTGTTTGAGAACAATGACCTCAGACTTGGAGGTTCTGATCATCCACCCAGCCTCTTCACACCAGCTGCAAACCGCCCCAGTGCATGCTGCAGGTCACAGCCCTGTGAGGCCAACAGGACCACATCATCTGCAAAAAGCAAAGACATGATCCTGAGGTCACCAGACCAGACCCCCTTTGCCCCTGTTGGCTACAGCCTAAACATTCTGTCCATAAAGGTTAAATAAGTAATGCAAAAAACTGCTTTAAGAACAGGGTGTGTGCATGCTTAAGCACCATGGCACTTTAATTGCAGTGTGTAGTAGATACTGTATGTTATTCTGCACTTCAAATATACAGCCAGGATAACCAAAGAAAATTCACCTCGACTTATTTTTAACTGGAACTTCTACTTACAGCTTTAAAAGCACCAGTGGAATCTCCTGTCCACCATCTCCCAACTTGGTATCATTAGAGCTCAAATGGTTTGACGTATCAGACATTATTTAAAGTGTCTTGGGCTACAGAATTGTTTAAGTCACAACAGGTAACATATGGTGTACCCAAAGGCTCAGATCTTGGTTCCTTCCTCTTTTCTCAATTTGTATAGGGACCTGATGTCCAGAAAACACATGTAGACTCCAGTATTCTTGTGAGGGTAAAGAGTGTTCGATGGCCATTGATGGCTAATGACTTTGATGTTTTTTACTTTCTCATGGACAACAAACTCCAATGCCTCTCCAATCTGGTTTCAAAGCTGGACACTCGCATTATGCTTTCTCTCCTAACTATTGTAGTCACAATAAGAGCTGGATCTTGGCCATTTGTTCTCATCCTGCTGTACCTTTCTGTGGCTCAGTGATCCATTGAAATATCCACATGGCCGCTATATCCTGGTCTTGTAGATTTACTCTGCATAATATCAGGAAGATCAGTTCTTTGTCAGCATATGCAGTTCAGCGTCTACTCCAGGCTCTTGTCATCTCACAACTAAATTACCGGAACTCTGTACAGGCAGAACTATAAGCCTGTGCAATTAAACTGCTACAGAAGATTCAAAATGGGGAAGCACATCTGGTATTCAGTCTGCCAAAATGCTCTCATGTTACACCCCTCCTTGTCCCTCTTCATTGGCTCCCTATACGCACTCACATTAAGTTCAATCCTGGGTGCTGGCACCCATCTCCATCAAGTCACTCATCAAGTACTACATTCTGTCCACCCTTCTTGTTCAGCAAGCCAGTGCTGCCTGGAGATCCCCACGCTGTGTGAAAAGTCTCACATCGTTTTGTGAGCTTTCGTGGTGGTAGAGCAAGCTAGCCATCCACACCCAGTCATCAGAATCCTCCTCAACCTTGCACAAATGACTCAAAATGCATCTTTTTCCAGAAAACACCTAATTTAGCCCTCCACCTACTGCCTAATGCCAAATTCTTAGCTGCACATCTGCCTACCTGACTCATGTACTGCTGTATACTAGTAATGTACCCTATTTAATAACAGCGAAAGCTAATATATGTACAATATAATAACAATTTGCTTGTGATCCATGTTAAAGTGTAATCTAGTAACAATGTAGAAATTTACACAGAGAAATGGATAATTTGCATTATTATGTATGCCACATTATTTTGAAGTCCTTTCACATGAAAGTTCTCCTCCACACCTACATATGTGGGCAGTGGGGGCCTGATGGTTTGGGATACATGTTTATAATTGAAAGATTGCTGATTCAAATCCCCAGCCAGCAATGCACCACTGAGGTACCCTAAGCAAGGTACTGCCCTTTTGGGTGTTAAATTAGCTGACCCCTGCTATGTCATGATGTCATATATGGGTTAAATGCAGAGGACACATTTTGTTGCTATGGTATGTCAATAATGACTAATCACTTCACCACCTTTATTTATCTACAGCACTGTGCAAAATCTTATGTAGTCAAAGGAAATGTACCCTATGGATTCCACCAGGGATTCATAATAACTGGCGATTTCTTCCCTCTTTGGAATGATTACCTTATAACTTCAGATATAAGTCACAGACACATGCCTGATACCTAAAATCAAAGCTGACCCCTTCACAATTAATTGTAGGAAGTTCAATAACGAAATGAATAACCTGTGTATATTTTATGGAAATGCAAATATAACAACAGCTGGAAAAGTACAAAAACATGTCTTTGTGTTTGGATTTGTGTAAATATTTAAAAAACTACATGATGGATTAGGTCCAATTTTAAAAATGTGGTTCCCAAACTTGTTTTCTACATGTGTGCCCAATTTGATATCATTTTATGGAGCCCAACTGGTTTTACAGATGAAAGAGCAAATGGTGCAACTGGGAGCCTTTTCTATCCAAAACCTGATGAAATCTGAAATCTTTCCAAACGGCCACATGGCCACAGTGTAACTAACAGTGTTTTTTGGGATAGCGTCTTTCTCTCTAAATGCATTACCACTTATGGGTCATAAGAAACATTTTGTCATGCATCACCACCACACGTTTGGAGGGAAATCTATATTTTATTCATACAAATTGTGCCGAACATGTCCAAGACCTATCCAAAATCTATCCAAATGGCCACAGTGTAACAGTGTAATCATGACATCCTGTACCATTTTGCAAACCTTAGACGCACCTCTATTGGATGAAGCAGATGACACTGTAAGTTGATGTTCATACAAAAGGGTTATTATAGTGAAACATAACCATGGACAAAGGTTCAGTGCGTAGCAAATGGTATGCTAGCAGGGAATCAGAGCATGTATTTTAAAAAATACTTGACAATGAAAAATGACAGCGATTGATCTATGTACATAAGAGATAAAGCTTTCAAACGAGGGTAACTTTGTCATTTTATTCAATGGTTTTCTTATAAAACTCCGAAGATGAAAAACATCGGACGAACGCACAACTGCACGCCGACTGACATTTTTCTGCGAGGAGTGAACAAGCTATTTGAGTGCATGACAGTCATATTTATCGAAAAATGTGTCTTTTGTCTTAATACTGTGACGGTTTATGAATTATTGGTCGTGAAAGAAATAGTTTGAAGTGCTTAGTTTTCATTTTATTGACACATATTTCACTCGACCCGTTTAAAGATGGCTACCATTGTCATTTTATTTTTACTCGTTACAAAAAACCATGGCACAAAAATTGTGCAACTGTCTAAAGATATTATTTGAAAGGTTTTTTGTAGTGTAACAAGCCGTTTTTGGTTTGATACATTTGTTTCTTTTATTGAACGTCATTTTCTCTGTTATTGAAAACTCGGACGTATGCGTCCGAACCACTAGAGGGCGAACGCTGAAGACAAAAAGCTATTTATTTAGTAGTACGTGGATATGCGCTCAGAACAAAAAAACAACAACAATTTAACATTAGAACATATGAAAATTAAAAGTGACACAGCAAAAACTAAGAAGAATGTCCTCCATTCTCCAAAAATATATTGATAACTCGTTAGATGGCAAGATAAATGCCGCTTCAGTTCCCTAACCTCTCCTCAGGGGCAGTCCAGCCATTCCATGTATTTGTTACATTTCACATCCAGCTCAATTAATTATTCAGTTTAATTATTGATTTGCTATATGTCGTGGGGTACAGGTCAAGTAAAAAATTACATGGGTGTATTGGTTAGTTGTTGAAAATACTGGGGTGATTTGAGGAGAGATTTTGAAGTGGCTAAGCTGATGCACTTTGTACGGTACTATTGCATTGGTACCGTACAAAGTTAGAGGTGGGCTATTTGACTCCCTTGCTCCCCCTAGCTGGGGCTCCCATATGAAGATCATTTGAACATTATTTTAAATTGCTTAAGACTTTTGCATAGTACCGTATATAGAACAACACTGACATCTAGTGGATTTATACATATTACGCGCTTCCTATTTAATTTGTAACAAACAGTCTTAAATTCACTTTTGGAAAAGTCGTTCAATTTAAAATGGCGGAAAATGTCGTGTTATGGAACAGAGAACAGAATATCAGATTTTGGGCGATAAGGTTTACCTTTCAGCATTTATGTGAACCAGAGCAGGGCATGGTTAACGAAACACAGAGGACGTAAATTTAAATATGACAGCCGCTTAGGGACGAAAGAATCTAACTGAGTGACGTAAAATTATTAAAGATCGCTATGAAGACCTTTCCGAGTTTGCTAGGGGCGAGAAAATATGGAAAATGTCAATTAATACCTTTTGTCATAACCAAAAAACAGGTGGAGAGAATCAACACACCGGTCAGCTGACTGTTCTTCCCGAGACTGCAAGATTAGGGAAATGAAAAAGCCTAGTGAAAGACTGTTTCCATTACACATCCAGATCTGGTCTAGTTCTACCTGTCCGTCTGCATCACAAAAGGATTTCGAAAACTGAGTTCTGTGATAATGTGTCTTTGGAAACAATGAACC
Source organism: Mormyrus lacerda (assembly GCA_015163995.2). Lineage (NCBI taxonomy): Eukaryota > Metazoa > Chordata > Actinopteri > Osteoglossiformes > Mormyridae > Mormyrus > Mormyrus lacerda. The sequence goes on along the minus strand of JAABNX020000151.1, from coordinate 19,180,029 downwards.
CTTTCTTTTCTTGGGCATTCACAACCTGAAGGAATCACAGCTCTCGATTCTGTGAGTTTCCTGCGGTTGAATCACATGGGCAGGAAGAGGACATACGATGAACCAGATTTCCTATCCAGAGAGCAATCGCTGCAATGCATTTTCTGTTTGTCACGGTTAAAGCGGCATCGGAGCTCATTATAACAATTTGTATGTTTTTATTTACCTACTTCAGGAACTCGAGTGTCCTGTTTTCAGAATATAGTTACAGTATCCCACCTGAAATAAACAAGGTTGTCGGCATGTTGTACCTATAACTCCTAAAATGGTATTAGAAAGGATTAGCAGGTGTGTAAACGATGTTTGTCAAGCTTATACTGAGGTTAAAAATGAGCCATGTTATCCAATAGCAAGTTTATATGTTTACAGGTTTCAGAGTGAAAACAAAAATCACCTCCAGATCTGATATCAGCTTAAACCTGTTCACCAAGAAACATTTATGTCAATGAGGTGATTGTGTTGTTTGACAAACAGTGTGTTTTTGTTTTTTCTCTGGAGCACATTTAAATTGAAGATTAAATTAGACTATTGTTTTAATTCAGCACTGACCTATTTTTAAAACTTATATTCATACATATCAAAAAGAAGTAACAAAGACAAATAGAGACACATTGTAGTTTATAAACAAATTTTAAAGAGAATCACACTCTTACCTTCTTTTCCATCTGTGTTAATTTGGCATTTGAGCATCAGTCCAATATTGTCAACCAAGAGTCAAGAATAAACCAAAATCAGCTTGGCTTTATATATTATTCTTAATATTTAAGATGCCCATGAAACTATTTATTTATGCTATTATGGCTGAATTGTAGTTTATTTGGTAGCATTTCATAGTGCAACTGATTTTAGTAATTGCATTAGTACCGTACAAAGTTAGAGGTGGGCTATTTGATAGACTCCCCTGCTCTGCCTAGCTGGGGCTCCCCGTAGTGCCTCCTTAGCTCAGCCCACTCTGGCCCCCCATCTGACCCAGCTTGCCTAGCTCACAAACTAGAATCAGATAAGTTTAATTGACTCAGTGACATATTATGGACAGGATGTGCAAAAGAGGGATAGAAAACTGATTTCACAAATGTTACCATTCCGATTTTTTTTTTCTTTCAGCGTGCACCCAGTGCCACCTGTAGCAAAATGCTACCCAGGATGGCTGCCCATGTCACCCATACCTAAATACGCCAGAGCAATGGCCTGACATGAATGTCAAATATAACTAAATAGATAAATCAAGCTGAAACTGTAAAACTTTATCATCAGTCAGCATCTTGTAAATTATTGTAATGGATCCTCCGTAGTATACTGTCCTATGCCGTTTTAAAGAACTATCAGTTCTGTACACTAGAATGAACCTTTTCACAGCCATTATAACATACAGCGTTTATAAGGTTAACTCTGCGTGGCATGAAATGGTCCCTTCCAGCACAGCACGGCAACAAAGTCCCAGCAGCTGGACAGGCAGTTTTGGCTCCGCCTGCTGTGAGCCAGTGTGACCATGGGCACTGTGACGGGGGAACTAAGCGGCTTTGCTCTGTGATTTGCTCCCCGAGTTGCCGCACACCATATCATTTCCCTGTCGCCTAATGACCGACCCGACACAGCGGCGTGCCAACGACAGGAAGCAGAGCTTGCTGGAAGGATGGCGCTGGTCCTCTTTTGACGATGCAGGGAGGGGGAGACCCGGCCTCCCAGTCGCAGGTGCTCCACACAGTTTGAGATGTGCTTAGATTCCGGTTCCAGGGGGGAATAAGCTGTTATTTGTGTGGAAAAGGATACTCATCTGGGGCAATCACATGTGGTTAAAGGGGGCGGGGAGACTCGCCCGTCCCCAGCCTGACATGCAACAGTTGGCTATTGGGGTTTACATCACCCACTGTGTAATCATAACCTAATGTTTATTTCTGACATTCATACGTATTAGCTTTGATGCTCCGCTTTGGATTATATAAAGTGTATGGCCTGCTCTGATTGTACATTGCATTCTGTACTTGCTCCGTAAGCAGGAAATTTCAATTAATATGGAGAATGTGCATGTTACTGTCTAATCAATATTTGATGATATATACAAATATGAATTACGTGTAATGTAAAGTAGAGGTCCTTCAAGCGTGTCCAATTGGGAGGAGGCCCTGGGGCAGATCCAGGACACACTGGAAAGATTATATATCTCCTGGCTGCAAGAGGAGCTGCAAGAAATGGCTGGGGAAACGGAGATCTGGGCACGCCTTTTCAGGCTGCTGCCCCCGTGGCCTGGAGATTGGATGGGGGGATGGATGTAATGTAAAATATTGCATTTTGATCCATAACTTTCAAAATTTAATTGCTAGCATTATGGTCAGGAAAAGGTGTCAGTTTGCTATGCTGTTACAATCTCAGAAAAAAGGGTAAAAATTCTCTCTCTACCCTTGTAATTGTACCTTTAAAAGTGCATAAATGGATCCCAAAGATACAAACAGCACTAATGTACCATCAATGGTACAGAAATGTTCCTTTCCATTTCTGTACTTTAAAAGATACAGTTACCTACCCCTAGGGTACAATTGGCAGACCTTTGCGGATGCAGCCCTAGTGACAAGCAAACGTCCAGAATTCCAAACACATATCATTTATTTGTTATGAATAGCATATTACATATTTTAGAAACATTTGTTCCATTTCATATTTGTGAACTGGTAGAATAATGTCTTCACAAAAATAAAACATAATGTGGATAAAAAGAAATATATTACTAACCCAAAGCAATGTCCTGAAACCATAAATTTTATAGCTAAATAATCTTAATTTCAGTGATGCTCCACTACCAGGAGAAGATGGAAGAAGTAATTACTACCCAGCAGAGTGCATGGGAAGACCCCAGAACTGATGTATGTACTGATATGTTATCAGTAGTCTGACCATTGGAGAAGGTGTATGACTCTTAGTCTGTAATGGATGGGCAACTCAATTAAGGAAAGAATGGATTTCAGCACTAAATCCTAACCCTACTGACACTGTTAGCTGTTGTTATGAATGGCAAATTTATTTTCACAACTTGTGTCAGGATTGCTAACTTTGGTCACCTGGATGGCGTGAGATTTTCAATTCAAGACTGCACAGTCAATTACTATACATGTACGCAGCAGTTCTATTACCTTTTAAATAGTCTGTGGGGTTTGCAAACTACCCAATGCTTTTGTTGTAGCTAATTATAGCTTTATAATGGAATAAGACTTCTTGCGTGAGCGTGAGTCAAAAAGCGTGAGGCCAGATGCGGGAGAGCTGGCAGTCGTGGTTAATGTCCTCTGGAAAATTATTAGGGACTGCTGTTTTGTATCTTAATATGCAATTTCCTCATTTTCTACACTCATGAAATGCTGTGTTTGTACTTTATATGGCATGTGCAAACTGGGTTTATCACTGTATGTTTATGAATTGATGTAACTAATTAATTCAAGTACTGCTTGTATAAATACAATGCTCCTTTTTCCTGAAAAACAAAGGTTCCTATCTCTCTGAAGATCTTGCTGTTCTGCACTCTGAAGGGGTATCTCACACCGTGTACAAAGAATTATACCACTCAATCAGTATTCAACATGGAGATAAAGGTTAAGGTCAAGTGAACTCTATTTGAAAGTCAATATCCACTCCAGGGTATATCATAATCTCCAGGGTATCCTGGCTGTATTCCATGTGTTACACATACTGTAATGTTTTGCTCATCATACAGAAACTAGTTCCAACCATTTTACCTCGTTCATCAAAAATACACACTATATTGAAGGGTATCTCTCTAATTCTGAAAATGAATACTCTGTCTTCCAACAAAACAATTAGGATGAAAGACAATACAAAAAGTTTTAATTATAGATTTTCTGTTTACATTTTTTTGAATATTCCTCATTGATATCCCTACTTCATTATTAAATTTGGATACTTTAAATATAGTTTCATAACCACATAATGGAATCCATTTAAACAATAAACATTGTATACTTTGTGTTATACAAACCTATAATGTTACACTAATTCATGTACTAATGACCGTGTGATGACTGGAGTGCGGCAAACGGTGAAGCAGGCGAGGGAGCCGTAAAAGCGGTCAACACAGGGTTTATTTTGGCCAGACAGGACAGCAGGGGAGCACACAGTAAACCACGTCAATGACAGACCTAGGGAAACAGACTTAAATGCGGACTAATATACACAAGACTAGCTGAAATAACAGGACACAGGTATTCACAATCTGGAATTAACACGAGGTAATGAGGGGGACGTGGCACACAGAAGGACTGAATGCACAGGTCGTGACAGAACCCCCCCAAAAGGCAAGCACTCTGGACGGGCCTCAGGGGAGGCGATGGAGGAGATGAGACCGGGCAGACAGGACCTGGAAGACAAAACACCATCAACGGGGCACCGGAAACAGGACAGAAACACAGAACAAGCACAGAGACAAGAACCAGGACAACACCTGACAAAGAACGGGAAATGCAGATAGGCAGACAAGGAAGGGAGACACAGGGGGAACACCAAGAAACTCGGGAGGCTCAGGTGGACGAGGAGCAGAAACAGGAGCAGCCAAGGGAGGTCAGACAAGAAAGGTCGGGGGACAAAGGGGAGACCGAGGGAACCCAGGCGGGCGAGAGAAGGCAGCCGGAGGGGCCACAGGCGACAGGAAGGCGGGAGCAGGAGGGGACCACAAAGGGGGCAAGGAGACAGATGGAGGGACTGACAGAGGAAGCGAGGAGAGAGCAGGAGAGGACACTGGCGCAGACAAGTAGGAGGGGGAAGCTGAGGCAGGCGACGGCGCAGCCGGAGCTGGGAAAGGCGCTGTTCGACGCCAAGCCGGAGCAGGGAGACCCAGAGGCATCCAACGAGGTGCCATCGGAGGGATCGCAGGTGGGCGACGAGGCACCGGAGGGGGACCCGGAGGCGACAGCCGAGCCGGAGCCGCAGGACATGCAGGCAGCCACCGAGCCACAGCCAGGGGACAAATGGGCGAGCCTAGGGGTAGGGTGGACGGGACCCGGCCCCTGCGGAGGTGTCCCCTGCCCTCATGAGACACCGAAAGGCAGGGACCTGCCCGGGATCTACCGCATTGGGGCGAAGGAATCATTAAGGAGGTCCCTGAGGGGTCAAACTCCAGCTCCTCCTCCAGGAAGGAAGGAGCAGCAGTCAGATAGTCCAGAACCTCCTTAGGGACAGGGACTGGGGCCATTGGCCCTGGGGCAGGAGAAGTAGCCTCGGGCGGAGCAAGAGGCAGAGGCCTAGGAGCCTCAGGTGGAGTAGGAGGCGGTGCCGGGACAGTGGGCGTAGCTGCAGGTGGTGCCGGGACAGTGGGCGTAGCTGCAGGCGGCGAGACAGGCAGAACAGGCAGAGCCAGCAAGACAGGCAGGACAGGCGAAGCCAGAGCCTCAGAGGGCGGCACAGCTGCGGGCAGAGCAGGGAGCTTGGGCGGTGCAGCGACCGCCAACTCTGGGTCAACAGCGGGTGCCACAGCCCGGGCCGCGGGCAGATAGGTGGAAGCAGGCGGGGCTGCAGGCAGCGTGGCAGCAGCAGGCGGGGCCACAGGGGCTCCTCCCAATATTCAGCGGGGAGAGCAGCTGTGGGGAGAAAGCACGCCCCCAACAGATCATCAGGGCGTCTTCCAGTACTTCCCTTCTTTCTTTTTTTTTCTCCGTTGTTGGTGGAGGAGGTGCCGTTTCCAGAAGGACAGCCGACGTCCTTCCGGCACTGCCTGCAGCTACGTCTACTGTTCTGGCGCCGCCTCCTACTCCATCCGAGGCTCCTAGGCCTCCGCCTCCTGCTCCGCCTAAGGCTACTTTTCCTGCCCCAGGGCCAATGGCCCCAGTCCCTGTCCCCAAAGAGGTCCCAGACTATCTGACCGCCGTGGCCTATCTATCACCGGTCTGCCTCTGCTGCCATGCTTCTAAGCTGCCGTAGATTTAAACGATCCTCTTCAGCTAGAAAGGTGTCCTTCATTGGGGAACTCCTCGTCAGGCGTCGAGTGCACATGCTGCAGGGTCCTCCTGAATCTCGGGCTGCTGGATCCAGTATCCAGCTTCAGTGATTAAGGCGCTGTATTCAGCTGTGGAGAGCTGAAGCGTCTTCTTTCTGAGGTCTGTCATTCTATTTTGGTCGGCAGGTGAGCAAGGAATCAGGCAAGCAAGCCGTGAATGCGGACAAACAAGGCACAGGGAACAGGACAGAAACGCAAAACATGCACAGGGGCAGAAACCAAAATGTGACACAAAACGGGAAATGCGGACAGACAAACCAGATAGGGAGACATCGGGGGAACCGAGAACTGAGAAACAGGACCCGGAGTGAACCAGCGGGTGGAAGGTGAGTGACGAGTTGGAGTGGGGGGACCTGCAGGCGAACAATGAAGCATCAGAGGCGGGACCGCAGGTGGCCGACGAGGCAACGAGGGCGGCAACCAAACAGGAGCCCAGGGAACCGCAGGTGAGCAGAGGGGCAGGGCGGGCGGGACCCGATCCCTGCGCCTATGTCCCCTCCCCTTCTGGGACACAGACAGTCGAGGACCTGGCCGGGCTCCACCATGCTGGGGCGAAGGTGGAGTAGTCCGTCCACCACCAGTCCTGAGGGCCCTAGCAGGTAGATCCCCGAGGGGTAATGCGATGGTAATGCAGTCCGGGACCTCCTCGGGGACGGAGATTTGTGGGGTAGGCAGAGCTGGGGTCTCAGGCAGAGTAGCAGGGAGCTCAGGCGGTGCAGCAGTGATTGCCAACTCTCAGCCAGCAGGGGGTGCTGCAGCAGCCAGAGCTTCCCTGGGCGGTGCGGCAACCGCCGGAACAGGCAGGACAGGTCGGACAGGTGGTGCTGGCGAGTCAGGCAGGATAGGCAGAACAGTCCAGACGGGCGAGGCAGGCGTAGCGGTGGCAGCAGCAGGTGACGCGGGCAAAGCAGTGTCAGCAGGCGGGGTAGCAGGCGTAACAGGTGCAGCATCAGGCAGGGCAGCGGGCGTAGGAGCTGCAGCATCAGTCAGGGCAGCGGATGAAGGCAGGAGAGGCAGGTCCATTTTAGCCGCCAGGGTTGGCACCAAATTAGCTGCCGTTGCCCCTTTAAGGTTTTTGCGCACTTCCACCATTTTGTGCGCTTTGGTGAGCGGGGTCACCTCCTGGAGGAGGGTCCCGCTTCAGCTGGCTAAGTCCAGTAGTCCGGGGTCCTCCCGAATCTCTGGCAGATGAAGCCAGTAGATCACCTCTTGCAGGAGTCCGATCCGGTTGTCTGACATGAATGTCAAATATAACTAAATAGATAAATTAAGCTGAAACTGTAAAATTTTATCATCAGTCAGCATCTTGAAAATTACTGTAATGGATCCTCCGTAGTATACTGTCCTATGTCATTTTAAAGAAGTATCAGTTTTGTACACTAGAATGAACCTTTTCACAGCCAGGGCTGTAATGCTACGTTCACACTGCGAGCGGCGAGAGCGTCAAAGTGACCGGAAGTCATTCATTCTCTATGGGAGGGAGCGTCGGGAGGTGTCGAGGAGCGGCGCGATCTGGGCGGTGGGAGCGTCAGACAGAAGTTGAATCCAGTCAACTTTATGGTAATGAGCTGTGACACGGTTGGGAGGCAACCAATGGGAATGTAGAGATGCTCCGCTAAAGAGAGCGCTGCAGAACATAAGCGTGTAAACTTTTGTTCCAACCCAACCGTTCCTAGGTACAATGGAGGAGAGACTTATTATTGCTGTGTCCGGGTACCCAGTTATATATGATGTGTCTCTGTTTGCATACAGGGACATAAATAAAAATAATGAGGCATGGACCAGAGTGTCTGAAACAATCGATGTTCCAGGTGAGATGGTGAAGTGCAAAATATATTTTTATATTTTTATTTGAAAAAGGAAGGAGATCAGTAGTAATTAATAATTTGGCGCCATAGCAGAAAAAACAGTGCAAATTGTCGGTAATGTTAAACCTATTTATAGCATTAGTATTTCTCAAAACATAATTATGTGTTTTAGTAGAACTGTCGTGATACATTTTAAGTACTATTTATGTTAACTAAAGAAATGAATGATATTGCATTAAAATATTAATGACATTAAAATATTAAGCGATAGCACATGTATAGTTCGAGCATTATATTATTAATTAAGCACATGTGACATTTTAGGGAAAATTATGCATGGCATTCCGAGTGGCCTTGTCCCCGCCCACTCTATGACGTCATAGAGCGTCTCCGGCGTTGGCTAGCGTCGCGTTCAGGGCGTAGCATAACACAGCCCTGAGTAAATCAAAAGTTTTTTTCCCCCCAGTGAAATTTGTGGGTATGTATGTGTATGTTTACAATGTTTGTTAATCACAACTAAAATCAAAAATTATATTACAACCAAACAATTTGTGCAACTGTACACCAGTTTTAATAACTGATTAATATTGTGTAAGCCTGCCTGCCTTTGTGTGTGTGTGTGATGTGAGTTTCAATCAGAATTCCAGTACTGACAGATGTATCAAACTCCTCCTTGTGTACAGGCTTCAGGGGCTCACCTTGGACAAATTATGCATTTCACATAATTTTCGTTTGACTTTGAAATACTCCACACATACAATGCAGTTGTTTCCTGGGCTTGATAAGTGGCCTGGTGGGCAGTTGGATAAACACCGTTACAACTATCCCAGACTGTGGTAGCCATGAACAAGTTTACCTTGCAGCTAAGAGCAATGATATTGTCACTCAAAACTTGTATAAAAGATATTTACATTGGAATATAATAAAACTAATTTACTATTTGTACTATTTAAGTACAAAGTTTGCGGTGCCATCACAAAAATAAAGTAAATAGAATTACTTTCGTACCTCACATTTTCTCATTATAAATCAGAGTTTGTTACAGAATGCTTCTCCTTCAAGTGTGAAATAACGACTAAACTGAGCATGTGCAGAGCGAGTTACGTGATTTGTCCTTCGTTCCCGGTTAAAGAAACGGACTTTGTAACGTTAATTATACTACCAGAACATTTTACTGGGAAGTTTCGCAACTGCAAATATATTCATCCAGAGCAACTTTCAACTTTACGATAAACCATTTAAAATTGCATGTATTGCTTTTTCTCTGGTGGTTAACATGGAAATTTCAACAATCGATATATGTATTAATATAATTAAAACTGGCCTCCAACCCATATTTTAACGTTCATGAGGTAAATGCGGACTGTTCTAAATTACGAAACAAGGGAGAGGCATCGATTTTGTCTTGTGACATTTTATTAAATTATAAAGCATTTCGTTATACTATAAGGCATTTCGGTAAATTAGATTTTATATAAAGAAATTACAAATTTTGAAATATGTTATATTGGAGCAAATTTGATTCAGTGTCAGACTGAAATCCTTCTCTCTCCCATGTCTTGAGATACACCTCGTCCTTCAGTAAACTAATTCATTTTCGTTATTTTTTGGAAAACTTACGCAGTTGTCGGTAAAATTATCTGCAATGTCGGGTTTGTCAAATAAGGTATGTTTTATTTATTACAATAACTGCGTGGCAACACTATTCTTTGTGTTCTGTTATCATGTAAAATTTTACAGTACATGAAGATAATTCGGCCGGTAGGTAGGTTAACATTGTTAATGATAAATGATTTCAGTTTTGACACCAGTGCCCTGTACTGGACATTATTAAATTAAAAATAAAAAGTTGCGTATCTACTCGTACGTATCGGTAATTGCTGAGTATATATATTTAAAGCATAATTATTTTCAGTTCACGTCAGTAATAACTTGCAGTAGCCCTATCTGTTTATATTAAGTGAACTTACGACATGTTTAGGCCTACTCGAAGTACCTGCTTAGACATAATTATAGACATTGCTAAAATATTTGTAATAATTGGCTGCAGTTGGGGACATATCGTGGATTTACTAGGATCCGCAGGAATTATAGAAACGGGGTAAAAAGACATTTAGCGTTTTCCTTAAATTGTCATGAAAAATTTGTTTGATTTACCAATTGGTCTATTCCCTTAAAGCTGTTAAAATGCAACATTTGAAAGCATTTCCAGTATTAGCATTAATGCACATCAGCATATTTAAACAATGCATTCTTCAAATAAATATAGCTGAGACTCACTTTATCTTCATCCTGTAGCCTGTAACAGGCTCCCTGTAACTATTTGGTTGCTTAGGGTTACAGAAATGGAAAATTCAGGCTGTTGTGTTGTACAGGGCATATGTTTCCAGTCTAAAGACCTCACTGAGGAACTAGTTCGAATTTTCACTGAAGACTCTGACTGTGAGGATGAAGAATTTAAAGGCTTTGCTGAAGATAAGATTAAGGCAGGTGACAATCATTTTCATAGCCAATGCATATTTGTTTTTATTAGAATTTGTTGCTGCAGGTCTCACTAACTTGGCTGAAACTGATATTCTGTAGCTTAATTGTTGTGTTCTTCTTAGGATACATTTGGATAAAGAACTGTTTAGTTCAGCTTTACTTTGACAAAACTTTAACCCTGGGTAATGTTATGGCTTTTTACTAGCCAGAGGAGCTAGCGCATTTCATTCATGAAGATAGGAATGATGATGGAGACTCCTTCACCTGTGTAAAGAGGACTGGTGTGCGCATAGCCTTCAGGCTCCCTATGAAAAGGAGACGACGTGTCCAGGAGAAACCTTTGGAGGGTGGGTCACGGAGCGAGGAGGTCAGGGTAAGTGAGAAACATCAGACCAAGGAAGAAGATGATGAGCCTCAGATGAGTGCTGCTCCAGCACTTGCTGCAGACCCCACAGAAGAGGACGAAGGTTTAGAGACGGAGCCCAGTGCCATGGAGAAACGGGCCACCAACATCAAAGAAAACAAAGCCATGGTATAGCCTTTCACAGTCTTCATTTCGATTATAAATGCGTGTCTACTGCCACATTAAATGGTACATCTTGATTCTCCAGCTTGAAAAGTTACTGGCTGACCTAAACTTGCTGTCTCCACCAAAGAGAACTTCATCCACCAAACTATCTGTAAGACTTTGGAAACTTATTTCATAGCTCTGGGTGTCCTCCCCCTACTTGTTAATTGGGCCATTTACATTTCAGAAAAGGAAGCGGGTGTCTACTAAGGAAGGAATGTCATTGAAGATGAGTGTGCGGCGTAATCCAATTCGCAGAGCCCGGCCTCCAGATAATTTTGCGGCAGAGTGCTTGTTGGCCTCTCGCTCAAAGTACTGGACACGTCTGTTGAAGATCAAGAGAGCCAGGATCATGACAAAGCTCATAGATGTGAGTATGAGAACTGTGGTAATTGTGTAATTTAATAGATTACACCAAAAAGTTCAAAGTTTAAGTACTTTTTTGGGGTTGTAATGTATTTCCAAGATAAAATATCAAAGCCGTAAAAACTGCTAAACTTTAAGACACAGTAGAGGTGTCTGCTAACAAGATATTTCACGTGAACATGAAAGCCTGGGTAGTTAACTGAGTTACTATCACCCAGATGCACAGGAAGAAAGAGCGGTCTCCACGGAAACACTCTCGTCGTGGCCCTGCTCGGGCGGTTCAAGACATCACTAAGGAGGAGCTTGAAAATGTGGCAAACACATCAAGAGATAAGATCCATGACAAACAACACGTGGGTTTATTAGATTTACCATGAATCCTTCAAGAAGACATTGGATCATTTTGCAACTTGCTTTTTTTACTGTGAATTAATACTTAGTGGTATATTGAATATTTACTTTATATTCATGATGATTTTGCTTGCGATGTGAAATTAAATAACATTGCTAACATGGCAATGGCTTTTTTTTAATCTGGCCCATTACATTTTATAAAGATAGGGCTATTTAGCAGATAGCAGATAAAGTTTAAATTTGTAAATCATGACATGTCATTTCGACAATAATCCACAATTTGGTTACATGCATGTTTTTATTGTTGATTGGTGCAAACTAAATATGACCGTCATTGTGGAGTTGCACAACAAGGCAAAACCTGGACAGGTGAAGCACTTTTGCACTAAAGGAAACTTTTATCAGTTTGCACTTCTATTTTTGTGTGCTACTCTTGTTACTCTTGTGTTTGTGTTACCATGGAATATAACTTACTATGGAAGTTGTACCATATATGCTTGCCAGCATTCCTGAGAAAGCAGAACATCATATTTTATTTTTAACTATGGTTGTGTTATTTTGCAAAGAACTTTTGTGCTTGGATAAACATGATCTACCTCTGTGCATAAGATTGTTTATTGACAACTTTTTTGTTTGGTTCTCCTGATTTAAAAGTCACTGTGCTAAATAATTTGAGAAAATTAATTAATATTAAGATATATATCTAATCTAGCCAGAGGACTGAAAAATACCATTAATATTTTTTACCCATATCATCCAGCCTCACTGGAATTGCGCAGTTGCACGATATCTATCCATTGATCTTCAACCCCCCTTATCCAGTACAGTATTATAGGACAGAACACATGTTCTATAGTAATTATGTTGCTTTGAGATATAGCATTAAAGGGGCCATCTGATTGACACTCAGCCCTGCCTTACTCTTGGCTCAATTTTCAGGGTAGTACTTGCCATCAATGTAGGCAGAAAACACTGGACACTAAGACGGTGTGTAGGAACCCCAAATGCATGGGTATAACAGGGCGGTTCTGTGGGCCCTGTCTGAAGAACCGATATGGCGAAGAAATCCGTACTGCGCTGATGGATTCTGTAAGAGTTTTTGCCTCTTAAATCAATGAGCCTGGAAAGCTTGCCCCCTTTTTTCTCAAGGTGTCATTTAAGAATGGCTGACAAATACCTGTCATTTCTGTAAGTCCTGATTTGCCCCTCCCCCAGATGTGGGTGTGTCCTCCATGTCGGGGTATATGTAATTGCAGCCTGTGTCGCAAGCGGGACGGACACTGTGCTACCGGCATACTCATCCACTTGGCCAAGTTCCAAGGCCACACCAACGTCAAGGACTACTTGGACAGGTGAGCAGACTGTCAGAAGGTGCCAGAGTAACAATCCAGGATCATTTCTGTGTTACTTTAATTACTCATTACAACAATACTACATTTGTTGTTTAAAATCCATGGTTTTAATGAATATATATATTCTTGTACATTTTTAAATGCATTAAATTGATAATGATGTAATGTAGTGTTCTTTGAAGTAATACTTACGATATACAGCTATAAAGTAACAGAGTATCACAGTGCTTATGATGTGATGTCTTTCCCCTTCTCTTCCCAGCCTTCAGAAAGAATGTTAAATCTGTCGACTGTGTCTTCATTCTTTGTGCTTGTATTTTACTATGCCTGGATATTTATATTTTATAATTTTTGTTTGTACTTCAAGCTCCTTTAGGCCTGTAGGTTTATCACTGTTTGCATCCACGTGTAAAGTGAAATTATTAGTGGCAAAATTGTTCACTCTTACTGTAGTTACTTGAGGACTGTTTGAAAAAAGAGGATATTTTCGTTGTATTTAAAATAAATGTTCTTCTGCAGAAATCATGTTCAAAGTCTTTTCCATCATGGAATGCTACTGTTTTTAATAGGTGCTTGTGTTTACTGTAAAACTAACTTAATTTAGGCACTGATTTAATGTATTTATTTAAACATGTTCCTATAAAGGAATCTCACAAAGGATTGCTAATCTGGAGACTCTGGATTCTCACAGTGGCTACACACACTGGACTGTTTTTCTGCGTCCCATGTGCACATCTGCCCAGAAATGTGTGCATTTCTGCAGTGCTGCCAGGTTAAAGTGAGTAGCTGTGCTGGCAGATAAGCGCACATGTGTGTCATTATGAGAAAGCAGCTGCGGTCTGAGCAGTACCATCCTAATTTGAGATGCAAAGATCTCACACGGACAGCAGTAATGCTGCACCGGCCAGGATCCACTTTGCAGACGGGTCTCTGGTCCTGAGGGGGAAGGTCCAGACGTAGGTTGGTCCACGGAGCTTGGTCTTATACAGGGGGCACTCATAGGTGTTGCCTTGCTCTGGCTGATCGAACGGGGCAGCCCGGAGATACAGGACAGGCATCTGGGGGGCCAGCTCCTTGGGAAGCGCGTCTGTTATCATGCCATTCTGGATATCCCACCGCGCACCTGCAGAGACCACGGCCACCATTCTCAAAACTATCATCGAAGCAGGCTCCAGGTGTGTTTAATTGTCTGACACCTAGAGGCTCTTTATGAGTTAAAGGGTGAGTTTAAGTGGTGAATGTCTGCAGTACAGTTTGATACTGAAGTACTTATATGGTGAAAAATGTGGCTTTCAGTATGATGAATTCATATGCTCTTCTTACCTTCCATGTAAAGGCCATGTATATAAGCACCTTCTCGTGGAGGGTGTCCATAGTCGTCCTTAAATTTCTTTGTCACGTCCACGATTAGACGCACTGTTTCCAGAGGCCATGCATTCTTACGGGCGATGCTCTGCATTACAGCTACAGATTAAGAGGTGAGTAGCAGGACATGTCATCTCATTCAGGAAGCGGCCCCAAATCATCAAGAATACCAGATCAGCAGCATTATTGTGTGAGAGGATGTTACAAAGACATGATGAAGTGAAGCTGACCTGTAAGGAAGGACTGAGGGTTGAAGAAACCTGAAAGCCACACCACTGGAGGGAGAGTCAGGTCCTGCGTCCAGATGTCCAGTTCTTGACATCGGGACAAGAGATCCTTGAACCTGGTGGATGATAGATTGTGTTTGTCTGTTTTGGGAAAGATTCTGTCGAGTTTTTACAATTAAAGTGGATTATTTTAAGTGATGCTTTTTGTGGGAAACTGCCATAAGTGATTTACCATTGGGCGAGAGTCGATATGGAGGGGTAGGCCAGTTTGGTCCAAGATTCTGGGACATTATTGCAGCTTAATGGTGACTGTAGGGCCTCCATTTTTGGTGAGACAGTCAGCTGTCCCTGGGAAGGGGCACATATGGATAATTAAAGATGACTAATTTCCTGACATCTCTGGAGGATTTTATCGTATATGCACATTAATGTGCATTTAAGGAAAAACAATCAGGGACCAAAACTAAAGATTTTATAGCAAATGTCAAACTGGAGAGAGAAAATGATTTTTCAACTCACTTTCAGTCCCATGTCCAGCTCCTTCAAAGATCTGAATATTTCACCAATCAACAAATTCATCCGTTCACATTCCTGGAGACACACCAGGACATAGGGACTCCGTTCTGTAGATTTTGCCATTATTTCTAACATATTGAATTCCTCTGGGAGCTTCTCCAAAATATCATCCAGGATACTTTTCACCTGGACAGAAAACAAAATTAGTAGCCTACAGTATCTGATGTTGCTGCTGTTTTTATCACCGGGATAGTTTAGGGAGGTATAACTTGTTGGATGACCAGTCCTCACATTGAAGTTTACAAGTTCACAGCTTGCATAGTTGTCATTATCGTTACTATGTAGCTCCATTAATTTAGAATATAACTATTTCTATTGGGCAGTGTTGTAGCCGAATCTTCAGGAATGTGGCTTTCCTGCCTCAGCCTGCTTTTGCATTTTTGTGATGTGGCTGAAAATACATCTATGCCTCTTTTGTATGTGTGATTCCATCCTTGTGATGGCCTGGCATCCTGTATTGGATTAGCAGATCTAGAACATGGGACAGATAGAGATTGGCCACTTGAATTTGAATAAAATTAATTTAACCATGCCGTGATCATCATCTCCTAATCATGAAGTAGACGATTCAAAACTGGTGCCATTTTACAATAAGGCTACCCCAATAAAGGGAATATAAATGGATTATAAGTAGGTAATTAATTACATTTAATTAATTACAAATCATCAATATACTATTATAAACAAGTTATACCACAGTTCTTCTTATTAATTAGTTAGTACTGTTTTTAAGTGGCAAAGGATAGCCCTATTGTAAAGTGGTACCTCAAAAGCTTGAACCTAGAATAATGTGACACATTGCGATTATTTGCCTACGCAGCTCCTGACCTTGTCTTCATTCTGTCTTCCAGTGTCACCTAGTACCCGGTCTCCAGGCTGTAGTTCCATCAGTGTCCTGAAGAGGGCGTTGGATGTGCTGGTCAGGAACTCGGTCTCAGCATTCGAGTGTAAGCCATATAGGGATGGATTTTCTGTGGGAAGGTGCTTGTCCACGTAGTTGTGGTAATCACTGTAGTCCAGGCTAGGAGGGGCCAAAAACCCAGGGCAGAGAGACAGCTCCCCTTCAAACTGGGGAGAAAATGAAGACTTGGATTTATGCTTATTTCTGGCGATCTGAAGCCGATTGCACAATGCCAGACTATCATAAAGAAACTTTTTATATAAAAGTGATTAGCTGTTATTGTTGACACAGCACACGACGACGAATTGTGCATTTAACCTTGTCATCGTGACATAACAGGGGGCAGCTAATTCAGCACCTGGGGAGCAGTGTTTGGGGGCAGTAACGCAGGGTACCTTAGTGGTACTTTGTTGGTTGAGCAATCGAACCAGCACACTTTCGACTTCAAGTAATCATTGCGCTACCACTTAAGTGCTTTAACTGGTACCATGTTGGTATTACCAACCCATCTTACATTCTTGAATAGAGTGTAAACTAAAGTGACCATGACATAACTAAAATGTACCATATCTTAAGAAGGACATTGAGGCCTTAGAAAAGGTGCAGCGTAGGGCCACAAGAATGATTCCTGGTCTTAGAGGAATGTCATACGA
>JAABNX020000151.1:19139158-19163244 GCA_015163995.2 Mormyrus lacerda | reverse complement strand
CTCCCCAAGCGAGCTTGATGGGCCGAATGGCCTCCTCTCGTTTGTATATTTCTTATGTTCTTATGTTCTTATGTTCTAAAACATGGGGATAACTTACAGATTCATGCACAGAGCTGGGCCCTACTTCGAAACCTTTACTTCTCAATGTTAATCCATGGTCTATCCACTAGGTGGCAGCAGTTACCTTTCAGAATCGTTGATTAAGAACATATGATACAGTTCATTGGCCATAGAAGTACAGTAAAATTTTGCCATTAAACATGCCGAATACTTTGTCAGGGCTCCGAAATGTCGATGGACAAATAAAATGCTTAATATAAACAAGAGTGGATAAAATACTGTCTAGTTGGGTATATATTTACCATGCTGGGCTGCATGTACTCTTGCAGGTAGGTATGACACAGTCTTCTGTCCCAGTCATCAGTGATGTGTCCTCCATACATTATCTCCCCAAAGAGGTAGTGAAGGTCTTCCCAGGGCATCTATGGGTGAGCAGGCAGGCCAGGCGGAGTCAGTACAGACGTCCACCTACTATGTTACCTCCTTAAGAAGATTCTGGCAGCCGGGCCATCTTACACTGCATAGACGTGGAAGCCTGTAAATCTGCATTCATTTGCAGACTCTTCAATTTTTCATTAGATTATATTTCAGGTGTATCTGTTTCATTGAGTAGACACATGCTTGGCTGCAAGCAGGAGTCTTTTATACACCCCTATAATCTTGATGAGTTTAAAATGACTTATAATCCCAAGATAAAATCACATCTTACAAAGCATCCTCATTATAAACAATAAGCAGCTACATAAATATAGGAAACATGTCAGGCTTTTTGGATAAGTAATTTTATCTGTGAAAAAAATGAATCCGCTTACTTGCCTCATTGTAAGTTGATGGTATCAACGAGAGCCTCCAATCTAAGCCAAACTAATCTGTGACCATAAAGCACAGTGAAATACACCCACCCCAGAAATGACAAATCCTACAAGTTTACAACCATTTGTACCTGTATTGTTCTACAAATTGCTTCTATCAGCAATACTAATTACAGTGATCACTTACACTGTGCTGTGCACTGTCGCACAGGCTGTATGCAATTACATTTTGGGCAATGCTTCATTGCCTACCTAATGAATTCTGCGTATATGATCTTACAGGTTGATATTTTGTTAATAAAATGAAGGGCATTTATTTTTGGGAAAAAATACTATAGTAAAATAAGTTGATATGCTCGGAATTATATTAGATTGGATAAGGAGACACCGCAATCTTGCCTGTTTGTCATGAAAAGGAAGAGAGTGAATTTTTCATTACTGTTTTAGAACGTTGCACCAGCTATGCAATAATTTCACTATGAAGGTATGACATCACTACCATATGAAAGTCTGCAGGCCGCACCTTGGAGTTGATTTCCAGGCAGTTGTAGAGCACATTTGCAGAGATGGTGAGATCTCCTGTGCTGAAAGGGTAAGCATGATTCCAACCCAGGGGGCCAAATTTTCGTCTCTCAATGACACAGGCATGGAAGAAGCAGAGCGAGAAGAGGATCCCATTAAACTCTCGCTCCCGTGAGCACATCTCCAGCATCTCCTTCAGGGAAACAGAAAAGCAGAGTGTGACCGAACAAGCACGTGGGCATTGTACACACTTCCTTAATTGTACTGGCGTATTCCTGCACTCCGTTTGGTGTTTTATGCCTAGGTCATCTTATGGGTCCCAGTGTAGCTCAGTCTCACCTGGTTGAAGTTGCAGAGAGCTGCATGCAGGTTAGCCTGCATGCCTGAAGGTGGTTCGTTTGTAATCTTGATGGCATTCTCCAGGATGCCTTGAGGGATGATGTGTTCTTCTGGGGTTGATGCAGGCTCGGCGCTAATGAAGACTCTGTAGTCTGGGTGGCTCCCTTCCCCAGTCTTTTCTAGAAGTTCCTCTAGAGTGTTTAGCCACTGAGCCACCAGGTGAATGTTCTAAAACAAGAAACCCAAAGAATATAATCACTTTACTGTTCAGTTGAAACCTGCTTTAAGTAACAACTATACAAAAACAGCACGTAGTGTTGCACTTGCATGTGTCTTCAAAGGTTACCATCCCAAAGCTCTAATTATCTTTTCAGAATGAAAGATTTTGCAATACCTGTAGAATTACCCAGTGACCATTTCTGGATGCTCTCTCTAGAATCCGTCCTGCGATCTCCTCCTGACCTTGTCCCAGAGACAGGCTGTGCAGCCTCCCATGGTCAACGGTATATCCCATCTTCTGTCCTGGAAGACAGAATATTAATTAAGGATTAACATAAGGTTCAAAGATGCTTATTTTCTGAAGGACCTTTTTACTATCACATATAATTACCTTTCTCAACATGTAAAGCATTTAGAGAGATTCCAATGAGGAAATTATGAAGTAGACAGAGCCATTCAATGTGTAATACAAAATCCACAATTCAGTTACCAGTTTGACTCACATACTGACCTCACTCATAGGGTTTAATAATATATGTTTTAAAAACATGCAGCCTTTTACAAACCAAGGATCTCTACGTCTTTGAGTGGGTTGACCCCAGGTGACAGGATAAACAACACTGGACTGGCAGGATTGGTCTCCTCAAAGCACTTCTCAAATTCTGTCCTTGGTGCATTCACATATCGGGATCCGAGGCTCTCCTCTACAAAGTTCCTATCATAATACAACCACAAAAAAACAACAACAACACCACAGCGTGATCCAAACGACCTTGACAACAACAGCCACTTTCAACCATGCTCAGCATTACCAGGAAATGAGAATCATATTGCACATGAGCAATCTGATGTTACGGCACACTGACCTGAGAGTGTAGGTCATCCGATCTGGCCGTAGGGCTCGTAGAATGATGAGCTTCTGCATGGGCGTCTTAGTCTTCCAGTCATGGGGAAATCTCTCTTTCTCAGGCCACTCTGATTCTACCACCTTTCTCCAGGGCTTCGCAGACCCCTCCACATCTCTATCAAGCCCCCGGAATTCATCCAGGCTGGCTATAGTCTGGGCATATAAAAAAACAGCTGTATGTGCATACTGTCCCAAAGGTCAAACGAAGTCAGCGAGTATATCACCTATTATATGAAACAGCTTACCTTAATGGCCCCCCAAGCTTGTGGAGAGAGAAAATTTACTGGAGAGGTAGAACTAGACTCCACAGGGAAGCTCAGCAGGAAGTCCATCTCCTGGGCATTGATGGAGCCGCTCTTTAGGAGAATCTAGCAGAAAAGGAGTCAAGCAAGACAGGGAGTGAAGCAATGAGGTAAAAACTGTGATGCTGTATAAAACTATACTGTTAAATTTTTAATTATTAGGTCAAAATTTTTGGGTTTACATAAGCATAAATAAACGCAACAAAATGAACTGAAAAGGAGAAAAGCATGATACAACAATTCAGCTACTACAATTAAACTAGTCCTTCATCCTCATTCTGCAATGTCAGATCTTGTGTGCATATGCATGTGGAAAAGGACCTTACAGAAAGGAAAAAAGATGTGACATGAGCCATAGTTCCATTATTCCTGTAGGACACGCCCACTGCAGATGCCACTGCTTGTGAAGAGATGGGGAATGGAGTAGTTTGAAGAATTATCAATAGATGGGACAGAAAGTGTTATGGAACGTTTGACATAAAGCTAATGTTGAATCAGGAAATTGTAGTGACTGATGGGGGTTATGCAAGACCACGGCCACAGAGAGGTGCTCAGCCTCTCACCTGGAATGTCATGTGTGACAGGAAGGTCAGTTTGTCCCTCTCAAACAGGCCTCGACTGGTATAAAGGAAGACAGAGTAGGTGATGGCCTCCGTGAGGTTGAGCACTCTCTCTGCCACCTCCTCGGCCCTCTCCGCTTGCTCGATGGCCTTGAGGAACACTCCGTTAAAGGTCTGAAACGAAGCCCAAAGCGGTGTTGCCCATGCAGCATGTTAACGGAAGGCACTCCAGTCACAGTACCTGTGTTACTCAGTCTCAGTGTGACATCTCTGAACTGCCAATTTAATGACTAATTTTCCGGCAGATAATTCTTCAAAGCCAAATACCCCACTGTCCATAGGTCTCCACACTGACTGATTCCATCTGGTCACATGAACGGAAAAGCAATTCTGCCAGGATAAAAGGAAAACGCTCCTAGACCGCAGGGATTCACCTATTGCATTTCTTTTCCCTAACACAAATACCTATATTCTTAGATTCCTAATATTACAGATTTACAACAACTTAATAATAACTTGATAATAGTGACTACCATGTCTGGAAATACATTACAAGGTCTGAACACATATCAGGGGTAGAACAAAATTATGACAAAAAGCTTTATATCGATATAGAACACCTCATAAGGCACTGCCCCCCCCCCTTTCCTTCATAATAGTTTCAGTCCTTCTTGGAATGCTGTCTTACGGGTCCAGAGCTGTGTGTGGTGCGATATCAGGCAATTTTTCAAGAAATCCACCAGTTCTTTAAGGGATAAATGTCATGGAAATGTACTTCACAGTACTTTATATAATGATTCATAGAGGCAGTGGAAGGTGTCTGACTTTATCCTAGTGTTTATGAAAATGCTCACGTTTTTTTGAGAAGTGTGTAGGGACATGATCGTATAGGAACACCTGGTCCTGTAGAATGGTCTGCTCCTCAGCAGTTAGAGCACCATACTGAGCGATCATCGGACCTGATGGCTCCCATGGGGATGGCTGTATGGACCCCCACTGTGTTTAACAGTCGGTGACAGATGTGGGCTGAAGGCATCCTTCAGCTTCCTCCAAATGTGAATTCACCCGGATATTAATCCATCTGGCTGTGTTTGTATCAGCACTTTTTTTGTCAATTTGCTGCTGTACGCAACTGAATTGTCCCTCGAGATCAATAAAGTAAATCAATTTATCTATAGTAAAAAGGGTGAGGATGAGCTATCCAATCACATTACTTTATCCTTTGGACAGGGCTCCAGGGTTTGTGTTGCTTACATCCAGTCACATTACTTTCTGCACTGGCCTTGTATACAGTACATGTGCATTCTGAATGGTCCTGCTAAAAATTCCAGCTCTGTGGACCTTATTATGTATAGTTTTTTTTTGAGGCTGCACCACTGTTGCTGATTCAGGTCTGTGGTCATTTTTGGACCTGTACTTAATGACTGCCTATCCTTCTTAATGGACTTTGACTTTGGACAGTTCCATTTTGCCAATAAAATTTGCCCATATTTGGCTTTCATGGTTTGACACATTAAATGATTTAGCAATTTTTTTTGATCTGCTGCCTCCAACTATTTGGGCTCTTTGAACCTGTCTTAAGTACCTCATGTTGCCTTGAAGACACAAATACAATTCAATTCAAATTTTACTTATATAGCGCTTTTAATAACAGTCAAAGTGTTGATTGTCAGACCTGTTCTAGGCTGAGCACATAATAGTAATTGTCATTTTGACAAATATGTGTCAATTTCATAGCTGTGTTTGTATGTTTGCAATTTCATTTTTATATGGTGTTTCTGATACTTTGTCCACTCCCTATATCTGTCAAACAAACTACTGATGTTAAGTGAAATTTCGTTAATTCAGTAATTTCTTGTAATTATTTTGTTAAAAGTATGTTTTTTTCATTACCACACAGTAGCATAAGAATTATGATCCCTTGTAAATTAAGTGATAAGAAGCTCACCTTGAGAGAGAACTGGTACATTGGGTTGATGCGATGAAGGCTTTTGATGATGAAGAAGAGGAGCGACGCCCTCTCAGCAGCTGGGCGGTACAGCTCCCGCATCGCGTTGATCTCTGTCTCATTTTCTTTGGCTTCCACCACCTGTGTGTGGCCGACAGGGAGTCAGGAAGTGGGTCAGAACATTCATTCATGCTGCTGTGATGGTTGTGGCAGAGGAAGTTTGTTTTTGCAAACATTCATAGCATCGCAACCTGTATCACCTTAGATGAAAATCCATGGACGCTTTCTAATTTACAGTCTGATAGGACCTCAATTAAAATATATCCACCTTGCATATGATTCTCAAATTTACTTCAAGCACCAAATTCTGCTTTGAGCAGCAAGATGTGGTTACGCTCCTTCATGACTGTGGTGTGTAGCAGCTAAAACCTCTTGCTCTGTAACCTTTGCAAGCTTGGCCGCCTTTCACCTTGTTTTTGATATTTGTCACGGTCTGCTTAGTGTCCTCAAGCTTCTCCACCAGGGCAGTGTCATCCAGGAAACTGCCCTCAGCGGCTGAGATGCGGGTCAACAACTCATCCTCCAGCTGTTTCAGTTCAATCTGGAAGTGATTCTGTTGCGCGGTGACCACACACTGTGTACAAGACCAATCGGCAGCAAACTGAGTGTCTCTCACAGCACTGGAAGATATTTTTATGCCAGTGTAAAAGGCCAAACCGCTGAAACAGACACCAAGACAATTTCTTTGACGGGGAAACAAAATACTGTGGACAAAGAAAAAAGAGATTCCACTTGCGGAATGACCTTCTGTATCTCCAGGTCAGGTCTCTCCTGGGTGACCACCTTCCTCAGCAGCTGATCCTCCAGGCCGGCCTGAGTCACCGTGAAGTTGATGAGGGTGACGTGAGCCTGAAGCTCTGGGGAATAGTGGGGAGCTGGCAGCTTGGTGTGGAGAAGCAGCCGGAAACCTCTGTTGTACTCACACTCCTTACCCGCCATTTGGATGTACCTGGGTTCATACACATACAGGTATTTTATACAAGTTAATATCATGCACACAAAAACAGATATATTCTGAAAGCTGTTCAATACAGAATATCAGATGATTATCCTTTTACATAACATGTAAATTATCTTAACATTAGTCTTTATCAAACCTATAAGCAATTTATAGGCATCTTCATAACCATTTAGCCAAACTGAACTGAGAAGCTAGGTAACAATCTCCAAGGCAGCTAGTGTTAAAAAAAATCAATGGCATCTCTTAAATAAAACTTGGGAAATAATCTTCCCAGTAGCCAATATTTATTTGCATCCGCATTTCAATTAAAGCACTACTAAGCAGATGAACTCTGCCATTTACCTCCTTTTAAATTACCCCGTGGCTGTCAGCCAATGTGTCGATTAGTTCCGCCTTTTTTTTTTAACACGGGCATTTGTGGTCCAGTCTGGTTCAACTCTATATCTTCAAAAGATGGAATTAATGTACTATTGATAGAATCATTACTCTACCAAATTAAAGTCACAGCTGATGGATTGGCTTGCGGGGCAACGCCCGACACGAAAGGAATAATTAGTATTCATTACTTCACACGCTACAACATTCCAATTATTAATGAACTTCAGCTGCTGGGCCACAGCGAATCCATCATGGCTACCCCAGCCGGCCATATTCATCATTGCAAGGAGCAAGTGTGATGGTCAACTACAGTACAAGGAGCAGTATTGCTGTCAATGTCCCATAGCAGTCTGTCAGGGTTTAGAGGACGGAGCTCTAGAGAACATGTCCATTCACATATTTCATATTCGTTCTTGTGCACCGACTATGCAAGTTTTACATTATATCGGAGCCAGTGTTAACTTTCTGTATCAGATTTCTTTCTTATTGGACCAGATGGAAACAGATCGTGAGTAGAAGCAATATATAATTTACAACATTAATAATTTAAACCAGAAATATATCCAGCACACATGTTTTCTTTCAATGTTATAATGTCCTAATTCCAAAAGTCTTCACTGTACCCCTAATAAGCCAAATTATACAACACTGATGATTTGACATATAATATATTCCCTACATGCCTAGAATCTCACTCTAGCTGCTACTTGAAATAGGACTCCCAAGACAAAACGAACATTCTTTCCCATAAAAATAACATAAAAAGCATATTCCATGTACTACTGAGTGCGTTCAACATTTTTCTGTCTGCATAAATGTCACTAAATCACAATGGAACGCCAATAAAATGTAGCAACGGCAACATACCTTTCTTTCTTAATTGTATTTCTTGCAAGAAGGGGATCAAGAATTGGGTCAAGCATCTCCCCCAGGTTTTCAATCAGGACTTTTTCTCCAGTGGCCATAGCTTGCTCAATAGTGTCCAAATATCTGGAAATAATCAAGATCCAAAATAAGGGATTAGTCGCTCAGAAATGTCATTGAAGTTTCCTAAACATTGCTTGTCATACATACAGATGTTATTTACTTCCAATTGACATCTTGCAAAAAACATTACCACATATAAACTTCCATAATCGTAAAAAAAAAAAAAAAAAGATTGTGGTTATTAGGTTTCAAATGATCTACATTTAAATGTGATTTATATTACTACAGCTGTTTGTGAGACTTGAGCTAAATGTTAAGATCTGAGATTTTTTCCAAGTATCTACCTAAATGTTATGCTTGATCTAAAACGTAAGGAAGAAAAAGAAAAGAATAGAACATTAAACATCCCTTCAGATCTAAAAAAATCTCACCCCTTTTGGCCCTGTTGCACCACTCTCAGGTCGGGTCCACTCCAGTTGCGGACCCATTTGATTCCCTGCTGTTGTGGATCGATCATGAGCGGCCAGCGCTCACAGTTTGCCAGGATGGCAGCATTCTCCAAGGACATCCTGTCGCTTGGCAACCCCTCACTGCTCCAGGCTGCCATGGTGGCATCGTCCATGAGTATGAGGATGGGGTCCAGGCCGTCTGTTAGGGGGATGGGATGCTGGAGCAGGAAGAGTAAACAGGAGGTACCATAAACCCAGAGGAACCCAACTGTCTATGTGACAGATCTACTCAAGCACTTAGGCAGAAATTAAAAGCTGATCATTGGGATAATATTACTGTTACCTCTGCTACTGAAACAATATTAGAATTTAAATTCCCATAATAAATGCTTAAATATGGAGCACTTATAACTAATGATGAATATACTTCTCAAAGTGTTAGATGTGCAACAAAACGCTGACTTTACCTTCAAGGATGTGAGGAACGGGATCCATGAGTTTTGTAGGAGTTCCTGGCGATACGGTCTAGTGAAGTAGCCAAGGTAGGAGACAAACGCAGTGGCCAGGAGGACGTCTCCGCAGAGCGTTTTCTGTTGGGCCTCAAATTGCTCCACGGCCTCCGTCCAGCGAGCATTCTCTGACTGCAAAAAATACACACAGATTGCTCAGTGCCCTCCAACTACAACTGGGGACGGCTAATCATCAGGACATATCACAGCCTTTAGTCATTTACATCAAATAAATCAGATATTTTTAAATATTAATGAAACTACTGATTCTTATAAAGCTACTCTTTAATTGAGAAAAGTCCTCACAACCACCACACCTGTGGTACAAATGTGACTTGAGGCTGTTGTTCTGATGAACATCTGTAGATGGGCCGCTAAATGTTTAAGCACACCCGGTGTGCATTTTAATGCCCATCTATTATAATTCAGGGAAACCTACTTGGGATGAAAATTGACCACATTGACCTATCACCTCCTTACAGTCATTACATGAAAATGGTCTGTAAAATGGATTGACTACTGTGTTCTGTAAAATAGCTTGTTAACATCTTTACATCTTTAAGCTTAGCTGTGAATTCCACAGAACAACGTGCATTCTCCACTTTCTGTCCCCATTGTCCACTTTCTCTGAAGTGATGTTTCTATAAAGAACATATGTTCATTTGGCACACATTCTGCTACAGCTTTAAATCTTGGGTATTATTACCAACCGTTTTTTTTTTTTTAAATTTACACATAACAATTGCAATAAATTTGTACAACTTCACCATTCAGAGTTTATATTAAAGTCTTCATTCTTCAAATATTTTAGTAGAACATCAGAAATGTGGTTTTTACTCTCGCTATAATGCCAAACGTATATTAATCACAAAGAAAATCAGATTAAATGGGACAAATATGTTGCACACTGGACAACATTTGTTTGTTTTGTTTTATTTAAAACATTTATTTATTTAGGTGAATTTACAGTATTATGTATTTTTGGTGTCTGGATAACTTTCTGTATGAGGGATATTTATCTATATTTATTTATATCTATATATATTTATACAGAGTGCAACATAAAATGCAGATTATGCACACTTGCCTTAATTTTCTGTTCACAAAACTTCTTAACAGCATGACATTGATTCTTATTAAGACAACAGTTTACACATTTAAATACATTAAAATTCAGTAGTTCTCAACTCAACAATGCGTGGAGAAGACTTTATGAAATGTGCAAATGGAGTCACATTTCTCACTTTTGGTGCAAATCCGTGTAAAAGACAGGTGTTTTAGATGCAAAACACCCTCTTAGCAAACACGCCTTACACTGCTAACGACTCCCTCCTGGGAGAGGTTTTCAGCTACGGCATGCTTTGCTACCAAGCCTAAAAGAAGACAATTAAAGATGGATTTCACTTATTATATATATTGACACAGCTAGAAAAAAACTCTCAGAAACCTTGCTGGAGACTTAGGACAAAAGCTCTCACTAGACAAAATGCAAGAAAAATTTGCACCATTTATGTGTCTCATACTATTGCTAGTTAATGAGTTAGATAATGTTTTTAATTTTCAGTACCACACACAAATGACACATACGCAAATATGGGAAAGGACAAGGCCTGGTCACTAGGATTGGAGATAAGAACAAGGATGTATCCAAGTGCAAATCCACCACGACTAGCTTTAAAAAAGTTAAGGTAAAATTTCAGAATCAATTTAGCATCCAGTTTTGACTTCAATAATGTTACTCTGACCTCTTTCAAACAATAAATCATGCATAGCATTGCCTTACAAGGGCCCTAGAGCTGGAAAACATGTAATAAATTCCAAGACAGTTAAAAATCACTATCATTTTTCCCTAATGTATTATGGATTGCCTGTAATATCACTCAGTCTGGGGTGAACCATTTTTAATTTCCAACAGCTGTTGAGGTTTTGAAGTAAGTTAATGATTAAATATAGACTGTCTGATTTATTAGTCTAAACACCATTGCTTCCAGGTCAATGGCATGAAGACAATTCATTTATCTTGATATGTTTAAAAGCCCTGCTTCCCTACTCTAATATTCCTTTTTCCCCAAGCCAGAAAGCTTAAAGCTTACAGTAACTGCTTAAAAATGTATTACATTTATACATTCCTACCTTTTATGTTATTTTATTCTAATTCTGGTACAGAGTAGTCATCCGCATGAAATTTATGTCAAAATTAACACCAGTCTGAAAAACTTTATTTATACTGGACATATTTTAAAATGTCAACTTCATTTTTAAATGCCTATGATTTTATCAGTTTCGCTGCCCATTTAATGGCTGCAATCATATTAATATTAATATTTGCCCACACATTTATCATACGCTTATAAAAATGACTGTGATGCATTTGCCATTTTGTCAGTGTCTAACACCGGAGCAGAGGTGTATGAATTGTAGAAAACAGCATGAGAGCCCAGTCTTAAATTTTCATATATCACTCTGTGGTCATTCTGTCACTTTTTTCCCCCTTTACCAGTCTGTTGGCAAGAACAAATGCTGATGAACCCCCCCTGTGCGTCCTGCCCTAAACTATCATTTTCCACCTGGATCCTGACCAGCAGGTTATCCAGTTCAATGATGCATTGGCTGAGGGTCACTACTTCCTTCCCAGCCTCCCTCTCGCTGGTCGGCATCTTCCCTCATGCCTTCCTAAAGGTGCTAGTTCCGCCCACGCCTCTGTAAACCCAGCGCCCTCCTCCCGTCAGCCAGCCGGCCACAGCGACGAGGTCCTGCCACCCCCACCTCCACTCATCTCCAGGCATTTGACCGGCTGCTAGGCCAATGAAGCGGGTGCCGCTCTCCCCCGTACCTGGAGGCCCTCGACCAGCCGGTTGGCGAGCTCAATGGTGAGGCTGCTGCGCCTTACTTCCTCCTGGCAGTGCAGCTTCTCTGCCGAGGCCTTCTCAAACCGAGCTGTGAGGCTTCGGAGGTTGGCATCCAAATCCTAGCCGAGGTCCAAATTTGCAGATGCACCGCAGAAAGACATGCCTAATGGTCAGCAGGCCAGGGACTGTTTCATTTCAAAGGACATTTATAACTATGCTCTACATGCTGTGTGTATATATAGCTCTGAAATCTAGTAGAATTTATTTAAAGATCAGCTTTGTGGTGCGTGAAATATTTTGCACTTTTTAAAGTCCACGTATGTTCCAGGGGTGGAAAGGCACTTACGAGCAGCTTCTTGCGGATGGTAGTGAGCTTTCCCGTGGCCACCTCAAGCTCGCTGTTGGCCTGGGTCAAGGCCTGTCTCTTCGGTGCAACTTCACAGTATACCTACGGGCATCACGGCAGATGAAAACGAGCCAGGAGGACCATCCTGAATAAATGCACATTACCCACTTGTGTCCATCTGAACAAATGATTAAATATGAGATTGAATATCATTAAAGATATCAAAAATTATCTATATGATTTGATTACATTCTTGAAAATTACAGCATGAAATCAGTCTGTTCTTTAGGTAAAAGATAATTTTCATAGTAATATACATACATAATGCACAGTGTGAACTATGAGCTATATTTTTTGTCTAAAGCATTTGGCTTTACAATAACTGCACCTTGATAATACATTCATTATGTATTCATAGAAGATTCAGTGCTCATTCATAATGCATTAATTATTCATAGAAGATTCAGTGCTCATTCATAATGCATTCAGAGAACATTCATAAGCAGCATGTAAGGATACCTTAACATCCTAACATATTTTAACAGCTTCAAAATATATTAATAACAAATATTATATAATTATATGATTATAAAGTTTATTATTATCATTTAATGTTTCGTATTCATTAGGTTGTTATGCTTACATGCTGCTCATGAATATTCTATAAATGCATTATAAAGACATTATGAAGGTGCAGAAAATGTAAAGCGTTTCCACATATTTTACAGTTACCATTAACAAACATGGGTTAGGGTCCCACCTCATAGTAGCGAACAATGTTAATGGTCCAGGCACACAGTCCAGCGGCCGCAAAGGACTTGGTGCGGACCAGGTCCGGGTGAAACTCAGGGTTACTCAAGTACTCCTCTTTGACCACCTTCAGGCATGCTTCCGGAATGTGCTCCTTGTCATAACTCATCAAAGCCTGCAGGAAGTCATCTGCCTGGGAGGGTTAAAAAAAGTACTTCATCAGCATTTCTGCTGTCCTCTGCATAAGAAAGTATAATTTAAAAAAAAAACAAGGTTTACGTGTAGTATGTAAATGACCATTTTTAAATGTAACTATGAGCATTACCAAATTTTATCAAATGAAATTATAAAGAAGCCAATATCAATCTCAAATGAGACATCAAAACACACCATCAAGGCTTAAGAAAAGCTCAGTATGCTTGAGGATGCTGTGACCGACTCGACGACAGGCTACCTTTCCCATGAAGACGCGGGCTGCCTTCCAGCTCCGGTCTCTGGGCACCCGGCCTCGGGGCGCCAGTAGCACCATAACAGCACCCATCACATTGCTCACAGCTGCTGGTGGGTTGGGAAACGACTTCAGCTCTGTCAGGTTTACCTTCGGAGATCAATTAAGCAACACTCAGGCGAGGAAGGCTGACATACTGCCAGTGGTAATTTTGTGCCGTTTCCTGCTGTTCCAAAAGTGGTCACTGGAGTACCTTGTTCAGGGTGTCCAGGGCTGCTGTGGCGGCCTCTAAGGAAGGTTCAGCCTTGGCCAGTTCTGTTTCACAGTCCTTTCGTTTTAGTGACACCTCTGCTTGCATGGCTGTGACCTGCCATCAAAGGAACACAGTTACCTCAGGACACAAATTGGTTAATTCTCTGGTGAACAGCTTTTGTAGCTGAGGCCTACAGTCAATAAACAATGAAAGTTAGCTAGTCTCTCAAAATCCAACACTTAGGTTAGGCACTACAGAAGCATAGGCACCTAGGAATCAAGCCGTTCTTTAGAAAAAACTAGTCTACCTTCCTTTCCTCTTCATCCACAGTCTCCCTTTTGTTGCTCACAATTTCTGTCTGGTAGCCAATCTTTCCAATTAGAGCTTCTGCATCTTGATTCTTCAAGTTTAGCTCTACTTCTTGTGAGCTCAGTTTGGCCTTCAGATTGTCCACCTGCAATGCAGGGGTTTTTGAAAAATGCAAATACACTGTGCCAGAGCTAAATCAGGCACCCATATGTTCACAAGAAATGACAAATCTGCTGCTGTCAACTAAATTTTCATTTAGTCCATTTTTTAAAGACTCACGGGCTCAGAAGTTACAACCGACCATATGGGAGATCAAAAGAGTAGAAAAGTTAATGACTAACTTTTAGCTACATTAGAAAATCACAATATGCAAAAAACTTGTACTGGTAATCCAGGAAAATGAGAGTCTGCTTGTAGTACCTGCGAGGCAGTGGTCTGAAGCTTCTGCAAACCGTTGACTACTCTCTCCATCCGACGTGCAAGCTCTTCTCTCTTCTTACCCAGAAGGTTCCGGTACAGTGCGACTTGCTGAAGAAAGCTCTTGGGGGTGGTGTAATTGTACCTCTTCTCATTACGGCGGTATTTTTCACTCGCCTGCTTGACGCTGGTGTGAGCGTAGGCCATGAAACGACTGATGGATTCTTGGATGTGTGGCTGTAAAAGCCGGGAAGGCCCATGGAACAGGCCAGATTGAGCAGAGTTTAACACTCACAGCTGATGGCTTCTGAAATATTATCTTCATAAATTCAGAATTCATCTACAAGTTTTCCTATTTTACTCAGTCTGGTCAGACTTACTCAATCGGAAATTTAGGTGCTGCAACCAGAAATGATTATGCTTTGAAACCACTGCAAAAATAATACATTTGAGCCACTGACACATGGATTTTAAAGCAGGATCACTTTTTATGTTACCCGTCACACCTCAGTTTCCTAACTCCTGTGGAAAAAAATTGCTATAAATTTGTCATGTTACTTATTATGTGCAGTTCTGCTACAAAGCAGTTTATTTTGTCCCCATCTACTAGGTTTCGATTAATACATAAATGAATTATTTACACAGGCAGGAACCAAACCACAACATAATGCACATTTAAAAAGAGTGAAAATGACTTTCAACATATTAGGCAATGGAAAAATAGACAAATTGTATGGTGACTGCATTTAATTCCACACACTTTCTATACTGTCATATATGAGATGAGCAAGATGATAATGATGCTCATTGTTCCAACACTTTCCCTGTGCCAATACCGTGCTGCTCCTGTTGGGCTTCAGAAAGCTTTACTTCATCTGGGTATTAAATACCTGAAAGCCATCAACTGTCCATGGCGTCCATATACATATGGGCTAAGTCTACCATAGACACATGGTGGCGTGTCTGTTTTTAGGTGAATATAATGCACTCATTCAGTGGCCACACTGTACCACAACTGTGACATATCTGCATCCTGAGCATCTATTCACGGTCCAAACACCAGAGCTTGCGGTGACTCCCACCCTGGCAGACCGCGGGCTCTCTTAGCCAGGCAGCAGCTGGTCATATGTCAACCAGGCTCTGGAAAGGGCCCGCCCCCCAGCCTGTCACTTCTCCTCAGAGAAGGTCACCAGCAGACAACGCTTCCTGCCTCAAACAGCTGTGCCACCTAAGAGGGTCGTCTCGCTGTTGTTAATTACTTGTTTTATTAGCATAAATGATCCTGGCTAGTGATCGTTCCACTGCCAAAGAGTAAATAATAACAGAGAGAGAGACTCATTCTGTCACCAAACTTAATGTGCATCTAATTGCTCATTTGTTTCTTTGTTAGTGGAGAACTAATTATGAGAAATCTAGTAAGAAATTTAATTTATCTGCATTGTATAAATTAAAAGAATTAGTGAAGTAACAGAGAATGAGCCTGCTTCTGAAATACTGTGAAAATATCGTCGAACACAAACCTATGGAAGAATATTTTGGAAAACATGAATGCCAAAAAAGAAATATCATTGTAACACTAAGAAACTCGTAGCCAAGAGATGAGACAAATGCAAAATTGACAGTAGGGGGCAGTGTTGTAAGTGGGACAGCGAGGAATGATACACTTGTAGATCTCACCTCAATTCCGTCCATCTCCTGCAGAAACCTTCGGCTGACGGACTGCAAGGCTGCCGGGGGCCACTCGTGAAACCAGTCAATAGTTGTGCAGCTGAAAAGGGTGGGGAAGCGCCGGGCCCGGACTCTAAGTGTGGTGCCCACTGGGGAAAAACACAGCACCACCTAGTGGTAGAGAAAGAATGACGCACCCTTTAACTGTACCCTGCTTCTTTAATCATTCCCCATGTAATTTATCTGACATAATCTTATTAAGAATTAACATGGATCATAATTGTATCTCCAAAGAAATGAAAACCTCAGTAGACGCAAAATTCTGCCATTTACAAATATTAGACAAATACCTTTATACAAATAGTTATTCCGATAAAAATGACATAACATCAGTCACACATTCAGTGGAAGAAACATCAAAATTAGTTATCAGTCACTAAAATATCTCTCCAATAAGGGGCGCTATATGCCTGGAAGTGAGTAATATGCCTTAAACGCTCTTTCATTGAACACATACTTGATAGATGAGACATGATGAAATGCAGTACTGCCCATGATTGTTGTGTGAAAGAACCCGTAATTTCCGTAAACTAGATAAGGTCTTTTTAGAGAAGCTGTAATATGTGGTTTCAGTAAACCGCACACTACAAAATTATTGCTCTTATTCTACAGTGTAGGGGTATTTAGCTTCCTGCTTGACAGTATTCTTCAAACAATACAGCTTTGATCAAATGCCCTTATAATACTAAACATTAAGCAAAGTATATAGTAATCCTTACTCCAGGTCTGATCATGAGACACTTAAGTAACACCAACCTTGAGGTGACGATGGACCTGGTCAATGAAGAACCTCCAGCAGTTCTCCCTAGAGTCCAGCAGACCCAGCCCCCGAACCTCATTCTTAACTGTTGCCAAGATCTGATCCACCTCCTCATCACTGAACAGGTCAGGAAGCTCACCTGGGCAGGCAGGCAGAGAAAAGGTCACATTAATGAATAAGGTGGACAGATTTTTAAAGTCATTACATAAACATCAGGTCTACTCAGCTTTTAGTCCTCTTTTTGTTCTTTAGCACTGGATGTTATGGCCTGAATCCACTAAATGCCCTTTCTGTGCTCAAACTAGTATAATGAGAGCAGAAAACCTCTGTATTCTGCTCCCCAGCACTGCTGAAGGCTCATCATTTACGTGATTATTACACACTCATTTGAAAGTAAGATTTGCTTTCAGATTCCCAGTTTATTTTTTTTTACATGCCCCTGAATTTCTGTGATGTAAGTGACAGGTTGTGTAAATCAGCATTTCAAGCCTGGCCATGAAAATCTAAGAGAGCAAAGAGCTGATTCCAGAATAATGCCATCATTCTTTTTTGCAGACAATAATTTAAGTTCATTAAGAGCATTCATTTCATTTTAAAAGAGTTCCTGACTATCATGACACTGATGCTTAGAAGACAGCTTGCAAAGCAGCTGCATTATATTAGAACTCTTCTGTTTACGCAGTGCTTGTTGCCTGCCCAGAATTAAATCCAAATTAACACCACTATTATGTCTTTTGTCAGAATTATCCCATGCAAAGAATAATTAGACATAAATATGGGTACCAATGACTAATGTTAAGGGAAATGTACTGCAGTTATTTTTTCCATTAGTAGAAAAAAAGGTACTATGATAAAAAAAACAGTTATCATGCAATCAAGGAAAACAAACACAAAGGTTAAGAATATTGAAATAAATAATAGCTGAGTGTATGATGGTGATTGCAGGCATCTTGTTTAAAGGAAAATGTCCTTAGAAGATGGTGGCAGTTTGTTAGAATTTAACTCTAGCACAGAGACAAGAGAGACAGGAATTCAAGACAGAATGTATGACAGACATTCCAGAATTATGTCACATGAAGAGTCGTAGAGGAGAAGAAGCAGGAGAAGTGAGGTAGGAGTGCCCAGACCCTGTTTAAGGTTATGGTGACAGTGGAATTGGGGACTGCGGTGGCAATGGGCACATAAGTAAACAAAAGAGAAACAGACCAATGATGAGAGGGAGTCGTTAATCAATACCAGAGTTTGTATTTTCCTCATAGAGACAATATACCTAATAAGGTAAGACATGGAGAAATCCAGAGGGTACTCACCTGAGGCCAGAAGGTCACTGACAGGCACCAGGAAATGTTCTTCTGGGATCTGAGTGTCTGTCAGTAGTAGAACTGTTGGGATGTTCTTGGTGCCAGTTTTGATATACAAACTGGCTAGATCCATCTAAATAACAGAATGGAGGACAATCACCATACTATCCTTGTTCGAAAGAATCTTAACTGAAATGGACTTAAATTTTATAATTTAATCTGCATAAATAATATATGCATAAATTTTGAGGTTCTGAGGAATCATTCCTTCACTAATAAAATAAAAAATGGTTAACTGGTTAGTGAAGCTGCCACTGAAATAGGACACTCATGACGTGTAACCCTAAAGTCATTCACTTGCATAGATTACAATACCATCCTCAACAGTCAGTGAAAGAGTAACAAACCCAAGAGAGATCAATATCCTGCAAGTTAAGATTCAACTGGTGTGGGCAACACTGTCTAAAAGAAGCTTTGATCTGTGCTGATTAATCAGGTGGAGAATAGCAGACCTGACCTGTAGCATGCTAAATGACACTACAATCTAGACTTTGTGGATTCAGTATGACAAAGACATAATAATGTAATTTTCATTGCACCAGTAATAAATGTGAAATTATGCAAAAATACAAAACAGAAATTCATAGTCATTCCAGTCACATTCTTTCCCCATTTTCCATTAAACTGTCATGTACCATATTCACTAGAGCTATATCTTGTATCTCTGATACTCATCAACATACATGGTCAATGACACAAAATGATAGCATTAAACATGTGGCAATTTGATACAATTTGATCTGGTTTAAAAATGAAACAAAAAATTTTATTAGATTAAATCCTGATTGAATATGCTTTAGACCAATTGAATAATAATTGATGTGTCCTAGTTTTGTGAAAAACACACACACACATATACACATCTGTAAAAATTTAAGAGACCACAGAAAAATTCATTTTCACTCATTTCTCAATTTATGGGTATGCATCTGTGTACTGTAAAATATGCATTTTTTGCAAACTCCAGCTTGGCTCTTCCATGCTTCTCATTGATGAAGGGCTTCTTCCTTGCTTTATGGGTCTATAGTCCTGCTTCTTGGAGCCTGTTATGAATTGCACTCGCAGTGCACTTCACACCACTTAATGTTTCCCATTCTTTTTGAAGGTCACTTAAGGTCATCCTCTGATTTATGAGGCACTGTCAGATAAGCTGACGGTCATCTCTGGCATTAGAAAGTTGCCTCTGCCCTCTACCTGGCTGGTTTTTGGTTATTGACAGTATCTCCTGTTTCACCTTATTCTTGTTTACTGCTGCCTTAGAAACTTTGAGCCTGGAGCCAGCCTTTCTCTCAGTGTAGCCTTCTGCCAGCAAAACCACGATTAAACAAACAGATTTTTTTAAAATATAAAGTGGTCTCTTAAGTTTTCCTAGAGCTGTACATGTATACACACACAGGTTTACAATTATATCCTTGTGGGCACTCTCCATTCTTTTTTTTTTCAGAAGGAGTCCTTAATGATTCTGAAGTAGTTTTTGAAAAAAGGGTGAAGTTTTGTTTATCATATTTAGCTAGCTGTGGAAATTCTGCATCCATCCAAGTCCGTCATCTAATGACAGTTATTTATTTAAGTTACCTTCAGGTCCTGTAAGCTGTAGCCCTTGTGCAAGGTGACTTGGAACACACTGATAGAGGACAGATAAGCTGCCAGGCGAGCCAAGCTCTGTTTGCCGCTGCCTCCAACACCCACCAGCAGGGCATGCCCCCGAGGGCTCTCCAAGACGCGACTTATCCGGCACCTGCCGACAGAGTGGCATTTAAATACAGCAAGATGTTAACTCAACATTTAAGGGTGAGGAGGTCAGAGATCTGGAAGGACATCAAAATAGAGCAGTCACTCTTTTAGATCGAGTGGAGTCAGCTGAGTTGGTTCAGGCATCTTATAAAGATGAGACTGGTTGACTCCCAACTGAACAGTTTTGGGCACCTCCTGCTGGGTGGAGGCTCAGGGAAAGACCCCAGACCAGCTGGGGGGAGCGTATCTCCCAGCTGGCTAGAGTCCACTGGCTCAGAAAGGGGGCGCAGGCTGACCTGCCTGGCATGCTGACACCACAAGCCTCACCAAGAAAAGCAGTGTGAAGATCTCCATTAACAGAGTCCACTTACAGCACATTCAGATTTTTATCATGACCTAAAATGCATGCAAACCAGTAAATGCTATTGCTGGCCTTGGTTTCTCAGGATGTTCAGGCACTTCAGCACTTTCATGTCAAACCAGCATGCAGAATTATCATTTGCACTCCTATAGCTGCGTAAGGTTATGAGCTTGAAGTATCTGCTCATGAAGGACATGGACAACACCTTCTGAACCATAGGCTTTCATCATGCCTGTGCTTGGAGTGCAGCACTGGACTCACACATGCTGCATGGCATCCTCAAACATAACCAGGTTCATGGCTGCATGCAGCTCATTGTAGCTCTCAAGTGCTTCTGTCAAGATGCTCCTGAGTGTGGCCCAGTCCTTAACAGGCATGTAGTGGTGCTTCCCTGGTCCTTGGCTGAAGTGGCAGTAGATAAGGGGCTCTCTCAGCATGATGTGGTCCTCCAGCCCCTACAAACACACCAACCGTCAGGCAGCTGAAAACAAGCCTGTCAGTATGTAAGAGACATTGCAAAAATATCTACCGTTAGCTACTTTAATTATACTATCCTACTCAAGCACATAAAAGTCAGAGGTAGAAAGTTCAGTTCAGACCATATGTGACCAACCCACACCTGATACTTATTTAGTTTTCGGCACTCCCTAAACAGACAGCTCCTATTTGTTAGCGTGGTAACATCTGCCTGTTGTGATGTTATGTGCTAACCCTTTGTAGCAGGAGAAGATAATTTTTTGAAAATCCCCGAAACAATGCGCACGCAACTATGAGAGAGAACGTATACATAAAAAGTAATACAAAGAAAGCAACGGATGATTTGTGAGTGGCTATCTTGGGGTGTTTCGCGCATTCGCTACAGATTGTGAGACAGGAATTAGTGAGTCTGCAGCAATGAAGTGTAAGCGATGCTGTTGCCAGAGTGAGAAACAATATGGGGCATTTTAAGCATTTTGCCACTTGCATGTCCTCACTTGGAAGATATTCAAATAGAACTGTAAATGCCTCAAAGACGCTTAAAACATGATGTACAAACAAGGTGGAACAGTACATTATGTATGTTTCTAGTAGTCTAATTAAGGATTTCTTGGCATATATTTTTTCATTTGCTTTTACTAGTTTAAAAATATTAATTATATATAAATATTTATATCATATATTTATTATATTCAAATATTGAAGTAGAAAGCTCTTCTATCGGAATCTGTATCAGTATCGGTAGTTGTGTAATATTTGACATCCAGATGTGCTCAGATAAATACTTTTAATACTTTTAATTTTTGTTAAAAAGTAGAATGAGGCAGAATGTTATTGCCAAAATTTCTTCATTGCCTAAGCTTCTTGCGGCTGACCTCAAAATGCTTGTGAGCTGCCTCCGACAGCAGCTTGCGGAACATTTCATGATCTCGTGGCTCCAGAAGCTTGTCGGAGTACACCCTGGAAGACTCATGGAGCCAGAGCTGCACCAAGTCTGTTCTGTGCTTCAAAGAGTCTGCAGTAGAGAGGAGCAGTCCCTAAAAGCACAACAATCAATTTAGTCAGTAATAAAACGTGTTCATCAAGCACAAAATCAAGTGAACAAAAACAATACGACACTCTGTAGGTAAATACCTGGAAGGTGCTGGAGAGATCACGGAGGTTAAATGTGTAGTGGAATTTGACAGCAGTGGGTAGGAAGTTCTGAACCATCCTGTGATGGAGCCACATGGCAGCCTGAACCACTTGGGCGCCTGCAGCCAGAACGGGTGGGCTGAAGGAGTACTGCTGAAAGTAGACACCCAGGATCTGACCATAGATGCGCTCCAGAGCATCAGAAGATGGAAAATTCACTGCAAACACTGAAAAATGCCTCTGGGGAAATAAAGGATTACCAAAAATGCTTGATCAGTCTTACATAATGACTCAGTAATATAAATATAAAATCTGCTGTGAGCATATCTTATAGGATACCTCCAGAAAAGAAAAATGTGTAAAAATGTTAATCTCTATATATGAGGTCATGATTTGGTATGAATCTACTGTAAAGAAAAATAAAAATAGATTAGCACCTGGAGTCTTGGGTTGACTGTAAAGTTACCAGAGGATGGGTTCATGCAGGCCACATACTGACAACAGCCGACCTCTTTGAGCGACAGGTTATGTCTGTCATACCTAAAGCAAGCAGCAGCAATGAACAGCACAAGTAGGTTTACATTTAACATGAACAAAAATCAGTATTATTTTAAAGAATTTATTATTAGCTTATCTACTGCTATTTAACTTTACAGGAAGGAAAACATACTTTAGTTATGACTAAAGATATGATTTTCCACCCTGTATTCTTCAATCCCCCCCCCCATTACCCCTTTACTTCAGTGTGAAAGGTCACATGATTACCAGTGCCCATAATCCAGGTGCTGCCGGATAAGCGAATGTGGCTGCACTGTCCCATAGCTGTCCGGTGCTGGCATATTCATGTCATCAATGACGTAGATAAGCTTCCATTTCCCCGGGGGGCCATACCTTCTGCCCGCCTTCTTCTCCAGCGGCTTCTCTAATACTTCTGAGATAAGAAAATACCAGCATTATTCTTAAGCATATGGGAAGATAGCATTGACTCTGTTGGCATTCATGTTTTCTGAATGTGTTGTTCCCAGTACAGTTGGAGTAGTACCAGTATCTTTGGGGAGGAAAGAAAACCATGTCCTGTCGGAAGACCTACTCTGCAGCATGGCCGATGTGGTGTAGTAGTTAAAGGCCAATTTGGCCACCATGTAGCTCTCGGAAAGATCATCCATCTTGTTCCCCACCAAAGCGGTCTTCCCCACTCCTGCATTCCCCACCAACATCAAGGGCTGAGCCCTAGCCAGCAGCAGGTCCATGAAGTACCCCAAGCGCACAGTCTCCACGGTATGGACTAAGACATCCTGCACATGAGCACCACATCCATTGCACATTAATATATATCAAATATCCTTGGCCATTGCGTCATATAAGCTTCACAGTTACATTTGCAGCTATTTTTAGAACAGTTTTTTAAAGTTATTAATAAGCAGCATTTATTGATCTCAATTTTGTGACAAGCAGCTAATTTTACCTGGGATTTAAAAAAAATGTCCAGGTAGAATATACTGCAATCATTTTATACTCCACCATAAGAAATATTGTATGATTGTCTGATGTATCTACCTGCAATGGTGTTTTGGCCTCCATTTCAAACTTGGGCACTTTGTCATTCCAAGGTAGAAACTTCTTGGTCACCGGGTCGATGTAATAGTCAAAGACAGTGCCCTGGGCCGGGAACTTGACAGACTTCATTTCCTTGGCCCACCACTGGCTGAACTCTGCCCGATAGTCATGGAGCTGCTCCATAAAAAGTTTAAGGAAAAA
The DNA here is from genome assembly GCA_015163995.2 of Mormyrus lacerda. Classification (NCBI taxonomy): domain Eukaryota; kingdom Metazoa; phylum Chordata; class Actinopteri; order Osteoglossiformes; family Mormyridae; genus Mormyrus; species Mormyrus lacerda. Next base: position 19,139,606 of record JAABNX020000151.1, on the reverse strand, counting down.
CACAATCATGACTGACTCCTGGGATACATCATTTCACACATCGTTGATTTGCCTTTATGGCGCTCTCTGTTATGGTTTAGAAGATCTACAGTACAGAGCTGCCCATTGGACTCCGGCTAGTAGATCTACAGTACGTAGCTGTCCATAAGACTGAGGCTGGTAGATCTACAGTATGCTGCTGCCCGTAGGACTGAGGTTGGTAGATCTACAGTAAGCAGCTACCCGTAGGACTGAGGCTGGTAGATCTACAGTATGCAACTGCCCATAGGACTGAGGCTGGTAGATCTACAGTATGCAGCTGCCGCAGGACTGAGGCTAATGCTGCAGCATTGTGTTCTTCATGTTTCCAGGGACTGTGGTCAATCGCCACATTTTTCCCGCTCCGGCAGTAGCCTGCTGCGAGGGGGTTTTTGTGGTTTTTCGACCTCCCAAGAGCAACTTTAAAGCT
>JAABNX020000151.1:19113675-19139058 GCA_015163995.2 Mormyrus lacerda | reverse complement strand
GTTCTCCCCAAGCGAGCTTGATGGGCCGAATGGCCTCCTCTCGTTTGTATATTTCTTATGTTCTTATGTTCTTATATTGCTTCTGTGAATGTCAAAATGACACCTGCACTTAAAATAAAAATTTATTTCAGATTATAGGTGACTGTGCGGTACCATAAGGCATAGTATCCCTCGGGGAGCGTACCTGGTCCTGGCAGAGGGCTCCACCAAAGGCCCAAATGCTGGCGAAGGTGAAGTACATCTCATAAAGCTCTCGCGGTGAGTCAGGGGGCACGTTCTCTGGGGTCAGGAGACAGTCCAGCAGGGCACACAGAGTCTGTGAGGTAGATTTGCATGCAGACATACATCAGGGACAGAAAACACGACATTGGTTTATCAGTAGAAAGTGAGAGAAGGCATCTAGAAACTCTCTCATGTGTATCCTCATTGCCATTAATATGTGATGCATTATACACATTATAATACAGGCTCTTCACCAATTAAACTTATATAGCTCATACTTGATTGATAAAGGGTAGATACTTACTGGGTGAAAGTGCTTAACAGAATCTTTCATTCAGAGATCTGAAGTGTAATCACATAGCTGTGGGACCAATTGTTTGCTTTGCCTTCTGAGCCATCCCACGTAAAATTTACCTGCACCATGCTGTTTTCAGAAACCAGGGTAACGGTCCTAAAAGCACCCCTCAGCACCTCCAGGCAGCGTGGGATGTACTTGTCAAACAGGATAGTCAGGTTGGCTTTTTCTGATTGGTGGGTCCTAGAATCAATCCAGCTGACCACATATCTGTCAGACACAAAAATTAAAATGAAGCCAAAATGTGACTTTAATAACAACCATCACTGCTGCCCGGCCTTGCAAACATTTTCTGCAAGAACGTGATGTAATTAACAACTTAAACCAATTATCCCCTTCTGAAGCACTTATCCATAGGACAGATTTTTACAGTGGATATAGCTGATACTTGACTGATGTGTCTAATTCAAGTCAAACCACCTTTATTCTGTCATGAGAATAACCTGCTAAAGGCACGACGCGTTTAAGCCATTTAAGTCAAGAATGTTTTTTCTCTTCTTTTTCACTAGAAGTCAAATAAGTAAGTGTTTTTAAGCATCCAGTTTTTAAAATCAAAGCATTACTGCCAGAGATGAATGTTCATTATACAAAAGAAAGGCTAAAAGTGTTCTTTAGAAGTCAAATGCTTGCCTTGAATACTGGCTCAGTTTAAATTACAGTAATTCTATTTTCGCTGTTATTGTTCATAACTTGGAATGCCCTGCTGTGGCATTCCGCATAATAAATGCATAAAATCATACTGTTCTCTTTAAGCTATAATATATTACAATGTTAGTTTGCAAGAATCCTATATGTGTATCATTTTGCAGTGAAAGTGAAAATTAGGGGTAATTGATAAGAATTCAATCAGGTCACTAATGTTCAGTTTCACTCCTGGCAAAGCATATGCTGTTCTTCCTAAAACAAAAAACCAAACAGTCTAAAGTTTCTAGTAATTCTGAGATTTTAGAATGAAGCCAGAGACATTTGGGGTTTCAAGATCACCTAAAGCTACAACGATGCCTATGTGTGGCATCACCACAGTGACTCACGGGCTCCAGCATTGGTCCTGGGGGTTGATGTAAAGGACTCCAGCTCGTGAGACTGTGGCGGGCGTGGCAACGCTCAGGTGGCCGACCTCAAACACCAACCTCATAGATGGGGTAAGGGGGACACGCTCATTGCTGGCCAGAGTAAGGACCTTCAAAGCACAAGAGGCATTTTTCTGTTACAATTCCAAAAAACACTTTGAAATTAATATAATACTCAAAAATAAAAATGCAAAATAGACTTTTTGTGACCGTTTTGCTTTTAAATTTTCTATGTGTTAATCTGTGATTTATAATTATTCAGGACAGATTGACATATGCCATTCCTTCATTTCTGTCACGACGCCAACCCTTACAAGGACGAGCACGACATCAGTAACAAAGTGCAAATGTGGCATCCTGTCACCTTGTTATCATCCATCACGGTGTTTAGCGACTCAATCCACATGGGATCGATGTCCCCATCCAGGACGATCCACTTGGGCCTTGGGTGTGAGATGTTGGCCTGTTCTCTCATCAGACAGGATAGGAGACCTTAGACAGGGAATTCAAGCTTTTTAGGATTAAACAAAAAAAAACTACATTGCAATAAACAAGCAAATCAGTCACGACAGCCTGATGAAAGTATTTTATACGTTAATCAAGGTAGAGTACATTAGAATGTTACAGCAACAACAATGGTAAAAATATTTTCTGAAATCTCAAATCCTAGAAAAATCTATGCGTAACAAAAACAATGGCAGAAATGAATGGCCAATGACTTATGGATCTACCATCTTTCCACTCTCGGGTGATGGGGTCAATCAGGCCAAACAGCTCATCCGTGCTCAGGACTTTTGGATTTAGGTCATTCCACACTGGCTCTCTTTGCAAATTAATGTAGGTCTTATGCAATGTTCTCAATATCTAGTCAAAAAAAGGAATCAAATAAGCAAATGTAACATCAATTGAGGTTTTGAAATCAGCTGACCCACACACATACACACACACCAGCTACCTTGCTTTTTCCTGTCCCAGCATTTCCAACCACAAATACTGAGTGATGCACAGCCAGAAGCTCCTCCAATTGTACCACCTGATATAGAGATGGAAAGGCAGACCAGTGTCATGTTTAAAGATACGTTCTATCATTGAGTTAACATTAGATCAGCCTGACATGACACTGACAACATCGCGAGGACATTCGGATTGACCGTAATAGAGATGTCCACAGCAGAAGGGTACCTTTTAAGGACAAGGGGCTGCTTCATCAAGGATGCCATATTTAAGAAAGCACAATATTAATTAGACACACTTCATAAAGACCCCCTTCATAAAGATCATACTTTAACAAGGTTCAATTAAAATTTGTCAATAAGCACAGCTAGCAAGTTCCTAGTTTGGTAAACATAGCATTTAGGGACTAAAAGAATAATCCTTGGGAAAAAAAGACCTTCATTAGAGCAGGACACCTGAAGGGGAATTTTGAAAATGATCTTAGCACCTATTGGCAGTGCAGTGGGATTCCTGACAGGAGCTTCATCTTCCCTATTCTAATTGATGTTAACTTCAAAGCGGGCAGAGCCGAGGTTGTGCGGCCCGACACAGGACAGGGCTGTGAGCGGGCAGTGGTACAACGTGACACATGATTAGTGGCGTTGGAGCTGATGGAATTTTAATGAGGGCAGTGCTGCTGAGAAGCCTGGGAGAGTGGCACGTGCTGGTCGAGCGACCTGGAGCATAGCCAGATATAGAGCCAGGGACACAGGGACTAAAAAGAAACACTGCCACTCATTAGCATACAATGAGCGTCTGACAGAAGCATTAACCCAGGCTAAAACTCATTAACACATGCTTATATTGGCGTAACAGAGTTATACCAGGCTTATTATGTAGCGTATGTGAATTTTTCAAGAAAATTTTAACAACAGGTCTTCAAATTTAGAATATCACATCAAAAGTAATTTCTTTTAAACTTACATGTGTTATTGTTTAATGAGGATGCTTTTGTCATTACATGTTACCTGCGAGGAGTAGAGAGAATACTACGGTATACATATGCAGGTGGACGTGTTTGTTATGTGTGATGAAGATTTCTCTATTTAACTGAAAGCAATAGAAATTCTCGTCCACCATTTGAAATAGAAGAAAAGAGTCTGAGTGTGAAAAACACAGGAGACCATACTGACATGGAGATGATCTCTCACCTTGAGGATAAAGGTCTCTTCAGGTTGTAGACAAAGGTCCAAACTGGCCTGAATTACCATCTTCTCAAACTCAAGATCCCGCTTCCGCTCAACTGCCACAGCAGGGAAGAGATCATCAATCAAGCCCATGAAGATTGGTACGTCATCCGTGACAATCTTAGGCATATTGAAGTCTCTCAGGGCACACATTAAGACCTGGCCAATGAGGAAGAACAATAATGTCAAACTCATCTGGGATTCTTTTGACGATCAGTACATCTGCTTCATGACAAATTAATTAGTTGCAATGCAACTGCTCAAGATCATTCACCTGAGCTTCGGGTCTGGGTTTGTCTTCTCTTTTGAGCATACCTGCTACCATCAGGACTGATTTTATGCCACGCAGACCCCAATCGTAATGATCCTATGAATGAAGAAAAGTTCATAATATTGAGTTTTCTATCCTGCCCTTTGCATACGTATCTTGCATTTTCAGTGAGATTTTCAGCAGCAGATCATACCTTTATTTGTGGAAAACAAATTATACACAAAAATATGGTGAAACACAAACAACTTCTGAATTTCAAAGTTTCTCACCTGCCTTGGCAGTGTGAGCTGAAATACACTATGCTACCTGATGTCAGACAAAAAGGTGTCATACCTTTCTGGTGATATATCACTGTTAAATCTCATGTCTTGGACAACAGAAAGTGTATACTAACAGATACAGAAACCATGGTATTCTCAGGCCAGTAAGACTGCAGCGTTTGGCGCTTTTCCACTGCAACAGGTAACAAACTAAAAAATCAGTACTCTCCTTTTTTCATTGATTTCCAGTCCAGTATCTAAGTACCAAACCAGCTGGGATTCTCCTTTGGTACTTTTGCTTGACAAGAAATAAAAAGGTTTGAATGATATTGGAAAAATTTCAAATCTTGTAATGATTTTTTAGTGACAAATATTGCAATATTTATAAAAGCAAAAAAAATAAATTTCTCACAAATCCATCTATGAGTGATTTATATAGCAAGGATGAAAATGATCATTTTCTAACATATACTAGATAATGGTGAGAAGAAACAATCACTAAAATTGCAAAGCTTGCCAAGTTTTGTTTCAAATTATGGAATAAAAATGTTTTAGCTAAACATAACCCCCCACGCTATAATATCTGAACAGTACAAAGGTGTAAAAAAGCGTGATTTCAGCACAGATTCAAGATCAAGATACAAGATCCAAAGAGTTTATTGTCATATGTATAGTAGAAAAGTACATTTCTCTGTGCAATGAAATTCTTACTTTGTTGTCCACACAAAATGCCGAGGTACAATATAATAGAAAAAAATAGAAAATAAATACGTTGTAGTGTAATGTGCAAAAACCCAGCTGACTATCAAGGTCTTTGTAATGTAAGAATTGCACGTCCATAACGTACAATGTTGATATTAATATAGGCCAGTCCTATTAAAGTCAATACATAACACCGCATCTTGAGTTTTTATTATGTCATTCTGCGCTGGTACCAGTTTTTCACACCAGTGGAAGAGAACGAGAAATACTATTCACTTTGGTACTGCTTTGAAGTACCAAAAGTTTGGAACCTGGAGCAGTGGAAAAGTGCCCTTTGTGTTCTTAATTGAAATTCATGGTATAATACAATGTTACAAAAAATACTCCTTCAACAAACCCTTCAAATCCAACTTAGAGGACTTTAAGAGAACATGGGAATATTATAAGTGCAGTAGCATATTTATGTTGTCAGTATTCCTGGTGTTCTGGTGAACATTATCATTAATCATGAGGTACCTTAACTACATGGAGAAAGTAATTTGCAATATTTTTCTTTGATTTTCATGTTTTGTACCTGTTTAGATAGTAGTTCTTGGCAAAGCTTGTAAAGTTTGATGAACTTTCTCGCAAGCACCCGAGCTGTCTGGAAACCCTCAGCCACCAGCATTATCTCACAGATGAGCTCGGTTTCCGGAACCACCATAGCGCAGGGTCTGAGCGAGAAAGACAGCGAAAGTATTACAGCTGCTGCGTTTACAAATTAAACTTGTCTGAGAAAATCAAAAGAACCCAACCTGAAAAGGGCCTTGAGGTTCTCAGGCAGTTCTGTGCGACCAGCATATCCTGGATTCATGGTGATGAAGATACCGACAGATGGCTTCAAAGGGATTTCCTCCTCCAAGAAAAAAAACCTGAGAAGATTTAATGCAGAAAAACAGGAACAATATATATGTCCCATAAGATTTTTTTTTTTGGAAGTGTACTCAACCTTTCACTTGATCTCCTCGATATGACGTAATATGACACAAAGACAACATATATAAATGTTACTATGGCAACATTTGTAAATATAAATGCTGTACAGTCAGTACCATTACATATTCCTATTACATATCACATGTATCATACATAAATCATATTGCCTCACACCTTCAGGCTTGGCAGCTTGAAAGTCCAATATGAAAAACTAAGTAGCTGCCATTTTGAAGGGGTGGCAGTAAATTGGCAAAAATCCACCAAGCAGGGGCAGTTATGGCCACAGGTAAAAAAACAAAAACCATAGACTTATCAAGTACTTGCATGCTACCTTTTGTCAACACACTTAAAACTGGCACTTGTTCTCTGTCATAGTATGAAACTCATAAATCTGGGCAAGAAACTGACAATATAATTTGCCTTCAAGGTACCGAGACAGAGTGAAAAATTTAAAATCCTTCAATCTTATAGCAAATGATCCAGTACATGGTTACGGGGAAAATCTGAAGCTGAAGATGACTTCAGAAGATTAAAATTTTTATAGTACAAATTCACTGCTGACACAGGAACCAAACCTGAGTCAATCACAGATGAAACAGCCTCACCTGTTCTTCTTTTTGCGAAGGGCATCCTGTATGGTCTTCACCTGCACCGCAACAACAGACAGCACCTCCACGGGGATGCGGTTGAACTCGTCGAAGCAGCCCCACGCCCCTGTCTGAGTGAGGCCTTTGTATATGTTCCCTATGGACTGGGAGTTCAGACATTTCCTCATTAACAGGAAACTTGTGCCTCTGACAGCTCCTCTGACGGCCCCTCCGGGCCCCTGCGCTGGCTCATTACATCCGCTTAATACTGTAATTAGCTTTTCTGGGACGCCGCTCCATATGGTGAGTGCTGCTATTTGCTGTGATCTGCAGGTGTCGCCCTGGGTGTCTTGCAGCAGCACATAAACATGCCATGAGAAAGTGACGATTGTGACAGCTGAGGCTTCAGGGAAAGGCACACTTCCAGCATATGGCCAAATCGAATGACACCTGAGTATTATGGTGCTGTAAAAGACATCGCCCGTTTCTTCTGGGGCATCTCACCTTGTAGTCCATCTGCTCAGAGCAGTTAAAGACGTAGACCATGACGCCCAAGGCCTTGCCGAGATCCTTAGTGGTCTCCGTCTTCCCGGTTCCTGCTGGCCCTGTCGGTGCTCCACTCATTGTCAGGTGCAAGGACTGAGTCAGTGTGATGTAACACCTGTGCAAAATGCCCACCTATCACCATTAGGGGGACCACCTAATCCATGTCAGGATGGACACTATGAGTTACGACACTGTTTGTAAACTACTATCTCAACCATTTCAATTAATAGGCCCCGGATTTCACGTAAGCACTGAGGCCTTGTAGTGTCCTGATTGGTCAGTCTCCTGCATATAAACCTGCATGTGCCACTATTGTCAATGTGAAACAGCTGGATGAGTCTTTCAATCAAGGAAACAAAGCAGTCAAAGCACAAGGTGAACTAATTAGCCAAACACAGGGACCTTTCAGTTTTAAAGTAGTTTGTAAATTAGCTCATAATGTCCCTCCTGACATGGATTAGTTGGCCACCTTAGTCACCTTACATAACTTACATAACACTCTTCACTGTTTAAAACCGAAGATCTGGGCACACCCTTAATTGATAGGCGACTTTCACAGGAATCTAAACTTAAAAACATGCCACGTGATTTGCTTTCAAAACTGTTCTTTACAGTGGAAGTACACGATGGAAGAAAAACAGTCAGACATAGTCATTGTGACTTTTATAGAATCTGGAGTGACTGAGTTAAAGGGTTAAAGGTCAGATACCTGTCCGTGAGGGGTGTTATGACCAAACGAGGCGTGTTTCCCAGGTATTCATAGGAATATAAGAACTGGGCGTCGCAGATGTTGGCAAAGCAGTGTCTGAGCTCTTCGTCCCAGCGGTGACGAAGTTGGTAGAACCAGGAGAATGCCTGAGTACTGGTTGCCTGGTCATACAGAAGGGGAAGCATTTCTCAAGCAGGATGAAAGCCTAGAGCTTAGCTAGATATGCATGTTTATTATAGTTAAACCAACTGCCTAAGTCTTAGGCAGTCAAACAAAACGATGTTTAAATGATCTTCATGTTCATGTAAAACTGTGATATTATGTCTGTCTAAATGTGTCGCCCATTTCAAAGCCTCTTCTAAAGTCTCCCCAGTATTTGCAGCAACCACCTAATGCACCAAAGTATTCTTTGACTCAACCACTGACACAACCTGCTTGGCAATTCAATACCTCACTGAGTTAATTAATTAATTAATTTGATGAAATGGCTGAGCTGATGGCAAATTTTAATAAACTCGTGGAATGGCTGGGGCTTCCTTGAGGGGAGGCCTGGAAAAGGAAAGCAGTGTTGTTCTATCTATCCAACAAGATATCAGTAACTTTTTAAAGAAAGGAAATGAAAAAAATCTTATTAATTTTTTTTAATTTTGTTACTCTTCATTTGCCTATGTTTTATTCTTAAACTGTGTTTTTTCTGAGCAAATTCCTTTTGACCTTTGCACAGCAATGTATAAAATAAATTTAAGTATAATAATGAGTTCTGATACCCAATCATAAATCCTTCTTTGCCCCCCCCCCCCCAACAACTTATTACCTATGTTTCTAACTTACTGTTTAAAAGATAACGTGTATTTTTTTAAAGCAGCTACTATGCGGTTCCATCAGATTATAAAACTATTATATGAAATACACATGAGTGAATGTAAGACCAGAAACCTTCTGGGCAAGAAGCTTGGACACAACATCTCTGGCATGGACATCTATTGTGCATATAGTCCTTATCTTCTGCCGGTCACCTGGCAACAGCTCCCCTAACAACAGGTTAATCAGTGAGTTGAGCTGAATGATCTAAAGAGAGAGAGAGAGAGAGAGAGAGAGAGAGAGAGAGAGACAAAGTGACGCAGCACAAAGCATGTTTAGATCACTGGTGGGTGATTTTGCCCACATTCTGTCTACTGCTAGTGAGCCCTCACAGTGCTTAAGTTTGGCTCTTCAGTATGAAGGGCTGGACACAAAGTCATTCATTAGCTTAGACAACTAAGTATCCAGAAGAGCCATTGTGCCTTTTAATCTCATGCAATCCTCTTAACAAAAACGTGACCTTCACAAATCCAAACAAAGCAATAAAGAAAGATTGCATTTTTTTGAGGTACTTTGCCGCTGTGGTTCTAATCACAGCTTGCATGATTCCTGTATCGTTACCTGCTTCTTATGGTAGTCTTTAAGGGCGGACTCGAAGCCTTCCTCCACCTTCCGAAATGCTATCCCTACATCCGTGCTCCACCAGATCTGAGAGCCGAGGAGGGCCACCTGGGCGGGCTGCTCCAGCACCCACTGCTCCCTCGGCTTCTCCTCATAGCTGCCCACAGCCTCTGCCACACGCCGCCGCACAGTCTCCCGCATGGAGTCCTCCAGATGGCTCAGCCACACCTCCACCTGTATGACATCATGGCTTTTAAAACCAGGGTACCTGTGACCTGATTTCTAGCAGGAAGTTCTCGCTTGAAAAACAGAGAACCACCTTCACCCAAACAAGCGATCCATTTACACATTTTCTGTAACCGCTTGGTCTATTCAGGGTTATGAGGGGTCCAGAGCCTATCCTGGAGGATATGGACGCAAGGAAAGGAACAACCCAGGATGGGGCTCCAACCCATTGCAGGACACATTTACACACCATTCACACATACGCACACCAATGGGATATTTAGCAACTGCAATTCAGCTCAGCGTGTTTTTCAACTGTGGGGGGGGGAATCTGGAGTACCCAGAGGAAACCCTATGATGACACGAGGAGAACATGCAAACTCCACACATGGAACACACATGGAGACTGGAAACATGGCCCCAGAGGTGTGAGCCAAAACAAGTAATCTTAATCATAATCTTGAGCATGAATAACAGAATACTTGACTCTCTGCTACTTATCTTACCGCTCCAATGCAATGGCAGGAATTCTGGAATGGAACATACTCCTGTTCCTTGCTAAGCATCCCTTGTGCTATGTTTGTCCTTTTGGATTCCTGTCGCCGTAGAAACTGCAGCTCAGCTATATTGTCAAACAATTTCGGTAGGTGTCGTGTCACCTGCAGGAAAGAAAATCACCAGAACTGTCACCCAACACAGCAGAGAAGAGGTGAAACGCAACAGAGAAGTAACAAAAAATAAGACATGGTACATTCTCTGTGCCACACTGTAACACACCTCGTCAGGTTGGCTTCCTTTGGATAGTATGTCTAATAAATCTGCCGATGACACAAAATAAAACCTGGGAAATAACAACCGCTTTGTCTCCAAATAGTGAGCCAATGCTTTTTCACACAGCGCCAATCTGTGGAAGAATCACAAGGAAAAAAAAATCATTTACATTTCTGCACCAATCTTATTATCTCCAATGTTACTTTTTGGAAATAGAAAAACTTCACAGACCGAGTTTGGAGGTCCTCCAGAGTATCGTAGAAAAAGTGCTTGCTGGTGACCTCTATAACATTCTTGGTTTTAGCACTTTCAAACATCAGCTTCTGCAAAAACACAAAACCACAGCATAGTTATATAAAAGTTGTATAGCTGAAATATTTTAAAAATCAACATATTTTAATATTTTTGCATATTACAATACAGGTCTTACCATAAACCATAATATTTATAGAGCTGTGTGGATATGAAGTTAGTAACATTGAAGTGGAAACAGAAATACATTTATATTGTCCGTCCGTCTGTCCATCCATCCATCCATCCATCCATCTATCCATCTTTCATAACTGTTTATTTCATACAGGGTCTCTGTTTACTTTCATACAGATTCATATGTATTTGCAAACCTAGCCTGTATTTTCTTAATATAACAGAAAAACCACAAGAAAGATTCTCTAGCTATATCTTGAATATTTTTTTACTGTATAGAAATCTTTCCTGATAGCCTAAAATGTAGACTCATCTGCAGCAAGGGAAACCAGCACAACATATACAGCAAACAAAGATGGATGCCGGGCACCTTAAAGTCTGCATCAATGTCCTGGAACCTGTGGGTGTGGTCAGGAAGCTGCTGGCTGATGTCCCCTGAGCCCATGAAGATCCTCTCCAGGTGGGCCCAGGTGCGCTGCACCTCCAGCCACAAACGCAGCACGGCGTCAGCCACCGTGAGGCGGTGCTGCCAGTCGGATACCTCAGACAGGAAGTAGTCCACATGTGTGCTCTGTAGGATCAGCTGCAACTGCACCTGCAAGAGGGGAAAACAGATGCTCTGGTGACATGGGAAGACAGGAAATTCCAAAAACAAAAAATTGCACATTAAAACTCAAAGCTACACTTTTGATAATTGACATTTAATTAAATTTTGTATTTTTCTATAATGAAGCCTATTACAAAGTAGCCTAATAATATTAAAGCTTTTAATTTCTACACTATGGGGGATTTCCATCCTATGGTGCACCTTAGCCTCGTGACCTGTGCTGCCTGGGATATGCTCCAGGAACTCACATCATCCTGAGCAGGACGGACGGATTTCCACACTTTTACCATGGATATATCATTGGACAAAAAAAATAACATTTGCATTTATCATTCTAAGCACAAAGTTTCTTTGGGATTAAAGACACCAAATGTTAGATCAAGTGAAAATGTGTAGATAAATCTAGGATGCATCTGGCATTATGCCAGGCTTCTCCTCCACCTAAACCGGTAGATGCATTACTCTGACAAAGGTATCAACATGGGAACAATGTCCAGTCAGCCACAGATGTTACAAATGAGAGGACTCAATACAGCTCCTTAAGTCAGATCAGTCTCTCCGCTGAGTTCAATGGGAAGAGAGCATCACCGGGAAGGCAGCCCAGCACCCTGCTTCCCTTTCTTGTCAGTGTTCGAGATGGTCTGATGTTAGAGATGGGTGAAAGTGCTTTTTATATGCAATTTATCATTTTGCATGAAATAAACATGGGAGGATTTTCAGTATAAAGTCATTATAAAGTAATTACAGTGTACCAGAAGAAGTGGATAATCCAAAAAGGATGTCAAATATCAATATTATTAACCACACCTGATTATCCTCTAGAGTGCCTATGAGCTTGTCGTCAGGTTTCAGAAGTGGAATGGATGTGCAATCGTGAATCTCATAGGTGAATTCCATTCTTGTCCATGTCTGACTGATTTCTGATAAAACCTAAAAAAAAAAAAAAAAAAAAGCAGAAGGACTGTTTTTGGAGATAATTAACAGATAGACCAAAGAGAAACCAATAAATCATAAGAATACAAACAACTTTACTACGCTGGTAAGAAAAAAATAAACACGGAAGCACTGTACAAAACCTTTTCAATAGCCATCTCCTTGACTGCCTTGTCCACAACACGGTGAACCTCATCCTCTACCCTGTACAGCTGCAGGGCCAGCAGCTCTGCCAAGGTGGTGCTTTCTGTCATGGTGAAGGTCACCTGCATGGGCCAAACATGGCTATAGTCAAGACAATTTGACGTACAATTTCATTTCGTTTACTTTCATTTCATTTCATTTTTTTTTAAATGTTCTTGCATCCACGTATATTACAATTGCAAGCTATACATAAACACTCATTCTCTCACCAAACAGAAGCACTGCACATTTAACTTCTTAGAAATTAAAATTCAATAATTATCAAGAAGATGGCTTTGTGCAAACATCTATGTTTATAGTCTTCTGTGTTCCGTTCGATTCCCATTCTGAGAATATAAACGTTATGCCAGAACACAAACATATTAAAGTGATGCTCTCCGCTCTTTTATTAAGGAACAGCAACAATCCACTTACACCAGTAGTCCTGATCAACTGGGACCAGTGACGATCTCGCATAGCCTGGTTTTGCAGTTCAGTCACTGCCCGCAGCGAAGTCGCAAGATTGTTCATTTCTGTATCCAGTCCTCTATAAACATCCCAGTTGCGAACCTCTTTGTCCAGCGCCTGCATTTCCTGATCAGACAAGAAACCAGGATAAAAAAAAACTCCACAATTTGCAGGACAGCCACATTTTATTATGGGGTGTCAAGGAAGATGGCACTCGCAGTCCAGTAGGTTACCTTACCCTTTTAAATCTCTTTAATTCCCCATCCATGTGGTCAACACTGATCTCTCTCCAGTGGGTCTTTGTCCAGCTCTCTATGCAGCACTATAATACAAAACAGTTGCTGGGAATTGAACTTGTGACACTGGATGAATGTATGGGAGGTGAGTAAGTGCTACATATTCTTTAACTAGTGGTTCATTTTACTCAGAATTGGCACTGATTATACAACAGCAGGAAAAAAAATATTAATAGCATGTAAGACGTATGCAGGTGCCTCAGATAGCACAGCAAGAGTGAGAACCTAGCTAGCTCTCGCTAGGTGCTCACCTGAACATAGATGACGATGTCCCACAGCGATTTGAGCAGCGTGATCTGTCTCCGGAAGAGCCTGAGTTGCCGATTCTCTGGAATACTCGCTTCAAACAGTTTGCTGGAGTCCTGTAGGGCTGCCATCTCACCCTCCAGTGCGCTTATTTGCTGGTGAGCCTGAGGGTATGATTTCCAAAAGAACTTTAATTGCCTTTTCCCAGCCAAATAGTTCATTATTATGCTTTTTGAGCCACGATAATGTATTTATGCGCCATTAAAATTATTCTGAAATCTACTGTCTGTAGACAAGATTTTTTTAAATTGTATGGTTCATCATAACATATTTCTCTTGATACTATTAAAGCATAAGACTCTCAGTTGTGCAATATTGTCACACATACCTACAGTAGTGACACACGTACTAGTACAATAGCAAGTAGTATAGCAGTATAGTATAACAAGTGTCAAGAATCTCTTCATTTTAAATCATTTATAATTTATATTAAAGTACTGTACAATACATACAGCATAGAGTATAACAGAAAATCGCTTTGTCTTACTGTGTCAAGCTTAGCATATGGTTTCATTGTGTTATAATGAAATGGGGCTTCTTTTCTGAAAATCGCTGTGAATTCATTCTGCTTCATCTGATGGACAAGAAAAACAGATATTCTCCATCAATATGAGAAAAACGTCTAGAACAGGACAGAGATTTCACAGAAGGTGTGAAAATTCCTTGTTATTACCAATGAATTAACAATGTCCACTTCAGGTCATGCAGAAGAAATGCTGGAGGTCTACTAAATCATGCCCTCACCTCAAACGCCACATATTTCCTGCGTATGATGGACACCTCAGCTGTCTGGAGAGGTGCAACCTCGTGCTTCACCGACACTGCCAGCTTCTTGGTGTTGTTCCACCTTTCAGGAAGCTCCTATTAAAAAAAGGTGTCACAATGCCTAGCAGAGCTTCAAGAGCTGGCTACCATCTCTATACCCGCTTGAGTTTCTTCATGTCTATGTATCCATGTTGAAGTTAAAATCTACTTTATGTCATTTTGTGCCTTGCACTTGTGACCATTTCACTGAATGCATTCTTCAGACAGCACTCTTTTTATGCACGGCCATAATATGGAATCCTCTTTGCTGATCAAAACAATATATGCTATTAATTTAACAGGTTGGTAGCACTTTTTTGGGTGCAATTTAAAGTAAAACTGAATAAATGTAGGACGTTTAGGGGCAATGGAACAATTCAGTGATAAGTTCCCCATTTCCCAACGTTTGCATCTCACCTCCAGGTGGGTATAAACATGACCAGGGATTGTCTGGTCATACCCTTCCAGTAGGGCAACAATGTCCTTCAGAGGCTCAAAGAGGCGGTCAGTCGTCACCTGACGTTCCTTCACAGAGAGCAGCAAGCCAGTCACCTCTACAAGGTGACTGTAGTCACCCTCAGTCAGGGGGCACTTAAGCCCTTTCTCAGTCGTCCTGACAAACTCATCCAGCTCATTCAGGCTGAAAAAAACAGACAAATATCACACTATATTAATGCTCAAGCTCATTTTGGAGGATGACAGTGTAGACTTCGTACAGTTATATACACCAGCTAATGTGTGATACAAGTGCTGCAAGATTCTTTGCAAAGGAACATTATAATAATGTGCTTATAGTGGTACCCAATCTAACAGGATTTATGTAATAAAAACTGAAGCTTTGTGATGTTTGTTGAAAAAGCAGTAATTGATAGCATGGACTTCACCTGTCAATGACATGCATCAAGAGGTGCTCCTTCAGCATCCAGCTCCACTGTTTAATGGTGTTTAAAAGGCTAATCTTGAAAGGTTTGATGTCCACTTTAAACCATCTATCAAATACCTTAAAGTCTTCAATTTGGCTTATGTGCACATACATGTTTTCAAAAATGTCAATCTAAAAAAGATCAAATGTTTTATTAAACATGACTGTAAAATATTGTCAATTTAGGACAGCTTTCTTAAAAGATGAACATCCAAAGTTAAATGCATAAATCTGCTAGCCCAGAAAAACAAATGAGATGATTCAGAACCAAAGTATTGCTCATTATTAACCTGCTCCTTGAATTGTTCAATGGTTGGTTGACTTTCTGGAAATAAGTCTGGCCTACAAGCGTCAACATCTTCTGTGGTGCAGATGTAGCCATACAGCAGGAAGTTCCTCATGAACGTGGCCTTGTCATTCAGCCACAGGTGGGCGTAAGAGTCAAATGCATGCTGGTAATGCAGGGCTTTCTCGATGGTATCATCGGCTCGTGCCATGATTTCCTGCAGTAACTCTGTGAGGTTGAACATGCTATCCATGTCACACTTTGAAGGCCGGAAAATGTGAAAAAGTATAGTTATATGCATGAAAAATGGGACACAGCAATATTTATTCACTGCATATCTTATTCTCTGCTCCTTAAAACAAGAATGAAAAGTGGATATATTTCAAATAATCACAAGATATGGCATGTTTATGGTCTCAGAACCTAAGTCCAATTTCATGGATGGACTATCTTCACCTATCTTTCTAAAACTATTAATTCAAAGTTCTCTACATAAACGGAATCTTTGATCATACCTGATAGTTCTCCAAATGAAGGTGGGATGCAACTCTCTCCACCTGAGCAGACATTTTGAAAATGTCCCCAAGCAGGTCCTTCATCAGATGATGCAAGCCATCCTTCGCTTCTCGATCAAGAGAAGGTCTGCAGATGATCAGTGGGGCATTGAGTGACATGTGTGCCTCTAACAGAGGAGCCTCCCTGGACTGGCTATTGGTGTTGTCCACAAAGAACTCCAGTGAGTGCATGATGGCACTGAAGAAACCGTCCATCACTGTTGCATCTAGGTATTCGAGATACGCATGCCATGCATCCGACGCAGGATCGGCATGGAACAGAGAACAGTTTTCCTGCAAAATCCAACAAAGGAAACTTTACCAGTCAACATTAAAACTTTGTAATGAGAATGATAGTGTGTAGAATTTAGAATTTTGTTTTATTTTGTCAATTAAAATCATTATCTATATGTTTTATACAATGATCGTGTATTCAAGTTCATATTTGCTCATATTTGTCAGTAACATGACAGCTACATAGTAAAAGGTACTGTTACATCTATAAGCTTGTGGATAAGTTGTCCATCTCTCTGAATGGCACCATATCTCTTAGCTAGTCGTTCAGCTCTGTCCTCCAGCTGAAGAAGGGCATCTTTTTTGTTGTCCTTCCTGCAGAAAAGGGGATGCTCACTCCATCCCTTTATCACTGTCTGTATGATTTCCACATTTTCCTTGGTCTTCTGAATCCGGAGCTCCAGGTTTTGAATAGTGTCTTTCAGAGCACAGATATAATCCCAACAGCTGTGGTGCTGCCATGTGAGCTCCGCCTGCGCCCTGAGCAGCTGCGCATCGATGTGCGAGAGCTCCGTGCCAACTAGGGGTACCTCCACCTCCAGTGCAGTCTGCTTTATGTTGTTATAAGCCTGGACCAGCAGTTTCAGAGTACTGATGTGCTGAAAACAAACAATAAATGTACGATAAAATGTACAGCAAAATATCACACATAGATTTAAAAAGACAGTGATGATTGCCTGAAGCTGTTTAGAAGCAATTTCCTTTTTAGAGTGCTAATAGCAAGGAAACTATTACATGAATCCCTGATGTTTCAATAGAGACCAATGTACTGTAATCTCCCTGTGGCAAATTGGAACAGATTTAGCACCAGCTGTACCACAGCACAGCAATAATTACAGAAATAAACTACAATCAATAAACATTACTTACAGCACAGGAAATGCAAATAAAAAGAAATATTAGCATTGACATAAGTTTTTGAGCTTCTTATCGTAGGACTTAGGTCTTTAACTCAAAAACAATCTTTGCTATGTACTACCAAAATACTTACTGTAATTAAGGTGCCTTTCTTTTTGAAGATGGCCAGTGCAACACTGGGAATTTTGGTATATTCCTGCAGTAGAAGGTACTTCACATCTCTCAGGACTGCTAACAGCTGGAATAAAAAAAAAGTGAGTTTGATGTAATACCCGAGGGCATGTAACAGTACATTAATACTTTAATAAACCTTAAAATTCAAATTTAATATGTATGTGTAACATTACAGTAAATTTTATATATAAGCACACTTAATAAAGATGATGAATTTAAATATAAATATACTTTTGAACTGAAGTTGACAGAAAGCAGGCCAGTGGTTTTATGTCTTCTGATGAGATTCTGGTCTAAGCTGAAATGGCAGACTTGGTCCAGATCACGGCACCAATCAGAGTAGACATCCCCTTCATACTTATCTAACAGAGCCAGCAGCTCAGAGTATCTCTGGCAGATTCTGTTCATGTCAGCATCATTCATCGAGCTAAAAAACAAGCCCACATTAATCATTCAAGCATCCACCTTCCAAACAGTACAGGGTCTCAGGTGCTCATTAATCAACGTGCACTGTTGTCCTGCCTATCATTTCTGCCTTATCCTCCTCTCTTCTCTGACGTGGCTCTGATGAGCCACGCCTGATCCTTGTTGCCCCTTGTTTGTGTTTGTATTTACATGCATACATACGTGACCCAGTCCGGTCACTAAAGTCAGTCCCCTTGCTCCCTGTTTATTCCCCATACTAGTCTTCCCATTTTAACCCCTTGTGGTCCCGCTTATTTCCCTGTTCCTGTTTCAATCCCAATGAATCCCCCTTTTTTTGCCACACGCCTGTCTTTGAGTACTTCTTCTCTCAGGCCATGACACTATCCTTGATGTTTGAATGTTTAAACACTGCACCAAAAAAGAAAATTGTATCCCACACAATGAGTTGCTTTAAGCCTGATTAATTAGATATCACATGATGACTTTGAATTTAGATTATTATGAAGTACACAGTCCTCATCAGCAGCAGAACTCACAATTTCTGGATAAATGTGAATGTGGCCCAAGGGGTCTCCAGTCTCTCTCTCAGCATCTTTGCCCATTTTAAGGACCCTGACATCAAAGGCATGTTCTTACTCACTAACCCCTTTCCACTCCTCATCTGCAGAACAAAAACAGCATATTTACCATTCAAGTTGCAAACACGTTTTTAATAGTGACTTCCTGCAAACAAAGAACCATATCTGAAAACATAGTTATTTATTATAAGAAACATAGACAATTTAAATTAAATTTCAGATTTAAAAAACTGTCTATAATATTCATATATTTCTCCTCATTAACCTGTCCGTATTTTTTCTTAGCTCTTGTATTGAAGAATGCATGTCTTATCAAATCTTATTGCCAGTATTTAATAACAGATCAGATGATCCTTTGATCTTGGTTACCTGATGAACGTGGGTGACATACAGCTGTCTACATTTCTCTAACTCCTGGCCAAACAGCTGTAGCACCAGTGAAAAATTGGGATAGAGGATTTCCTTTATAACTGCTCTTTCCAGGAAGGGTCCACAAACAGCCAGTAGCTTTATGTAAATGAAAAAACACACTTATTAACTCCATAATTATCTATAATTAAATTCATAAATGACATTAATAATTTGACACAATAAGGCTTAATTAGTGTTGATCACCAGACATTGCCATTTTCAGGCCCAGCATATTGCTGTAGAACCTGTGAGTAATGGTTAATATACTTACAAAAATATATCAAAAATGTAAACTTTGTATTTGTTCAGATCTTGCTGAAAGATGGTGTATCTATTCTGTGACAAATTGTTTTAGCAAAACAGCATCTGCATGCTATCACAGACAAAAATATATCTGTATGACTTTTTAATAAGGGTACAGTAGTATATAAAATATTAATATAACAATATTATCATAAAAAATGGACTATTGTCAGATGAAAAGTGATTTATATGCAGTTCAAATAAATTGTTTTACCAGCAAGAGATAGGAATAATATGATTAAATAATTAACAAAAGGCCAGTTTCTTACCTTGAAAGCTGATTCCAAACCAGAACAATCATTAAATGCCAGACACATGACTGTGGCAAGATGACATTCAAAGTTCAAGACTTTTTCTTTGAAATCATCATAGCGACCTTCAAATTCCTGATGGAACAGAAAACACAGTTTGGCTACTGAAAGATGCAGGAACTGCTAATTCTATACTGAATTTATCAAGATCCAAGATCCAATCGCCTTGCATGCAAGTACAAAACCCAAGTACAAATGTCAGTTAGACATTGTTACTGCAGAAAAACTTCTACCAGACTTTATGCATGTTCTGATGACACCACTGCCATCTTACTGACACACTGAAAAAGGATCTCAGTAAAAGGGAAGTTCCCAAGTTTCACACAGCTGAGCTGCTACAGAAAAAATATTTTTCAACACAGAATCTACTTTGAGTACATTCTGAAAAAAAACTCATACAGCATCTCTCATGTGGTTTAAATCACTTGCTGACATTCTTGGATGTTTTTTTTTTTTAAATTTTTGGTGGGAGCACAGTGACTGTGTGTACACATACAGTAAAGATTTTAAGTTACTAAACTGTGAAAGTGCCTGTTTTATGTTTTATCTCATCAGAAACGTTCAGAGATATGACACACATTAACAGTATCTCAGTTTCAGGCTTACGCACTAACATGTTGCCTACAACAAAATGATTACCCCTACTGACTTCAAGCTCTACTCCCTGTTACAGAGACATCCTATCTGTACATGCAGATCATATATCATGTATTTCCTTTTGTGAAGACCAGCACTGTTAATGCTCAAAGACTATTGATGTCTTAAAATCAGCAATAAAAAAGTGAAATACAATTTGATAGATGACAAGAATTTAAGAACTCTACAGCTTTTTGCCAGGATAGGTTTTTCAATGAAATGCTACTGATGTAGTCCAGACTGTTCAATTGCATGTTAATTTTCAGGATATTGTTTTCTCAAGAGAATAATATGAGTAAATGAGAGATAACTTTAGGTCATATAGATTAGAGAAAAACAGTACTGCAAACAATTGGACAGCAGCTATGGTTTAGTGACAGCGCAAACTAGCTTACCTCACAAGAGTTGTGAGTTCTATATAAATCTGATAGCAAGCCAATAGCTAGGTAATTTACTGTAAAGCAAAAATATTCATAATTCCTGCTATGTTTGTCATTACCTTAGTACTGAGACATAGGGGGCTGCATTCACTATTCTTGAACACCTTGCAATGTTCCTGGAATTCAGCGTAAATGGAAGAAACCTGCTCACTGTAGCCTTTGCCCCCGGTGCCCCCAAACTCCAGCTTCTCCAGCTTCTCAAACTCTAACATGGTGATAAACAGGTCCTGAAAAAAACAAAAGCATGACATTTTGTACCTGAATATTATAAAAATACCCTTCTGTAGAAATGCAATTATGGTGCTTATGGGAGTTTTATTTACACAAAAACATTCTGAGGGCAGAGTAAAAATGATTGGTTCAGTTTGTAGGAGGAGGTGTGTCCAATAACTAGAGGATGCAGGACCAGCCAATCAGATGTGAACATTTTTGTGTAGTAAAACTCCCATGAGCAATTATGGCACCCAACTCCAAAAAAGTAGTCTTATTTCAGAGTGAATCGAACCCAGCTTTCTCACCTGCAGCTGTTGCAGGCGTACAAGGAAATGGTCAAAACGCACAAACACCAGAGTGGAGGGAAAATCCCAGGGCTGACAAGCCTGCCAGGGACCCCTGCAATTGGCCAGCTTCTCCCTTTGTGTCTGGAAGGTCTCCTTAAAGTGCGTGAAGCATGTCACCACCACTTGGATCTTCTCCAGGGCTTCCTCAGTGTCCACTTTCAGAAGGTCCCTTGGTGAGAGGTACTCAGTAGCCTTGGGGAAGGAAGGATTCAACGATTGTTTATATAAAAAAATTACATTCCACACCACGCCCCAAAACAAAAATCCTGCTAATGGAACACTTATATATTTTTTAATTTATTTATTATAAATTATATTTATAAATTATTTATTATAATTTATTTTTATATTTTAAGTGTCCCCCGCCCATTGTTTCTGGGACAAACTCCAGGCTCCTTCTCACTGAAGTGGCTGTAGGGATGGGCCTGAGTCACCTGCTCTATGAAGAGGTTGCAGAGCTCCTGAAGCAGCAGCACAAGGCGAGGTGGCGATTGCAGGGCCTTGCAGTGACACCAGACCAGGCAAAGTACATGGAGGAGAGGGCCAACAAGTCGCTGCATATGAGGGAACTGCTTCTCCTGCAGCTGAGACACCAGTCGGACAAGTGGCCGCAGGTGGAGCTCTATGTCTCTGGCCTCCTGAAGAGCTTGAAGACAAACCAGGATCGTGGAATGTTACACAGATTCGGCTGAACTCGACTTATTTATCCTCTGCATTTATTCAGTCACTGTCCAAAACCATGCTTGAGAAAGCGAAGCGATTCATGTATGTGACAGATTCATACAAGTTGGACATAACAGACAACATAGTAAAAATATATGAGTAACTGAACATCAAAGTCTAGAAGTGAAGTCAAATGAAGGGATAGAATAATACCTTTAAATAAGTATGTCGAGCTTTAGTTGGCCCAATAACATTTGCCATTAAAAAAAGCAAAAAAAAAAGAAAAGTGAGAGCGATTCCTTTCTTAGAAACCATTTCTCAAAATGTTGTTGTGTCACTGCATCTATGTTAAGGACCTCCTTAGGAAATCTTCTGCCTTATTCATCCAGCAGGCTAAGTTAGGGGTGGCATAAGAATGCCTGTGACCTTCCCACTGTGCCTCAATCAGTATCAGAACTGCTAATCAACCATGTTTTGCTGTAAGAGTGAAACTGAGCCATTAATTGCTTACTTACCATAAAATACATCCATTAATGTTGTTTTGAAAGTTGGAAGGTAACTGCTCTCAGATACTTCCAAAATCTCCACCATCTTCTGAATAATAGGACTCTGAAGCTAATGCAGAAAATAAGTTCAACTCACCTGACAAAGTTGCAATCAATATATTGTCTATACTTTTGTACACAGAGCGCCAGAGAGACACACCTGTTCATAAATACTTTGCAAATTTTCCTTCCTAGATTTCCAGAATTCATATTCAGCAATTGGTCCCAGATCAGAACCCTTCTGGAGAAATGTCCCGGAATCTTCTTTCAAAACATCTCGGATCTGATGGGTCCAGTTGATGACCATGGACTCAATGACATATATCACTGTCCTGTTATGTCCATCTTGCCTGCAATATGTTTTAAAATAGAGATTCTTTTTAATGGTACCATGTTATTAAGAAGAATACCTTGCACTGAATGTAAACAACATACGTCAGTCAGCTGATGTTCTTACAGATTGAATCCAGAATATGAACGACTTTCAATTTCGGTTGTCACCGTGGGAATCGGAAGGTGGGTTTTTCCTAAGCAAAGACCCCTCAAAATGGACACCTTGCTCTGCAAGCTCTCCGCATGCTGACTGATATCTTGAGATACCACACGCGGCCATGTCCTGTGATTCTTCTTGTTTGTTAGCACTGGTACAAAAACCTTGGATAAAGCAGACACCAGATTTGTATGGAGAAATATCATCAAAACACTTCTGCTATTATGAATCTTCTTACAGTGAGCTAAATCTTAAGTGATGCTTTCATGCAAAATTAAGCTTTTGGGGAAGAATTTTGTATAAAAATTTGTTTATTACTTTAGTTTTTGAGATTTCCATTATTACATCAAAAGGGATATTTTGAAATTTGTTTAGAGTAGGCTGATGCTTTTTGTTATCAAACAAGACTATATGCATAGTGATACTGCAGTTACCAAATCAATATTGTAACAAATGCAAAATCTAATACAAAGTTTTCTAATTAAGTTACTCATTGGCATGCATTGTATCTTCAACCCCAATTCCAAAAAAGTTGGGACATTGTGTAAATTGTAAATAAAATCAGAATGCAATGACATAGAAATCTCATAAACCCATGGGCGTAAATTACAAGGGGGATGGGGGGTTGTAATAAATGAAAACCAGCTAATACAACCCCCCCAATAATCATGTTTCCCCCATAATGGGTGGAGACTTCAACCCCCGCAATGTTCCAGCCAAAGTTATGCCCTTGCATAAACCCAGATTTTATTCACAATAGAACATGAAATGTTAAAAGTGAGATATTTCGCTATTTAATGAAAAATATTGGCTCATATTGAATTTCATGACAGCAACATGTCTCAAAAAAGTGGCCAATAAGAGGCTGGGAAAGTTAGTGGTACAAAAAAGCAACAGCTAGAGGAATAATTTGCAACTAATTAGGTCAATTAGAAAAGGTCAGTAACATGATTGGGTATAAAAAAAATATCTAAGAGTTGCAGTGTCTCTCAGAAGTAAATATGGGCAGAGGATCACTACCCCCCCACCCCCCCAATACTGCATCGACAAATAGTGGAGCAATATCAGAAAAAAAATCCTCAGTGTAAAGTTAATCATCTACAGTACATAATATAATCAAAAGATTCCAAGAATCTGGAGAAATCTCTGTGAGTAAGGGAAAAGGCCACATAAACCATACTGGATGCCTGTGATCTTTGGGTCCTTAGGCGGCACTGCGTCACAAATAGGCATGATTCAGTAATGGAAATCACTATTGGATTCAGGAATATTGATAGAAAACATTGTCAGTGAACACAATTCGCCATGTCATCCGCAGATGCCAGTGAAAACTCTATCATTCCAAGAAAAAGCTGTATTTGAACATGATTCAGAAGCGGCGACGTCTTCTCTGGGCCAAAGCTAATTTAAAATGAACTGTGGCTAAGTGGAGAATTGTTCTGTGGTCAGATGAATCCAATTCTTTTTGGAAACTGGGGACACTGTGTCATCTGGACTAAAGAGGAGAAATACCACCCAGCATGCTGTCATTGTTCAGTTCAAAAGTCAGCATCTCTGATGGTATGGGGGTGCATTAGTACATAAAGCAGGGGCAGCTTGCATTTCTGAAAAGGCACCATGAATGCTAAAAGGTATATCCAGGTTCTAGAGCAACATATACAGTACTTCCATCCAGATGACGTTTCTTTAAGGGAAAACCTTGCATTTCCCAGCATGACAATGCCAAACCACACAATGCATAAATTAGGCCTACATCATCATGGCTATGTAGAAGAAGGATCTGGGTACTGAATTGACCTGCCACCGGTTCAGATCTTTCACCCATTGAGAACATTTGCTGCATCATAAAAAGAAAATTACGACACAGAAGACCTAGGACAGTTGAGCAACTAGAATTGTGTATCGGACAAGAATGGACAACATTCTTCTCCCAAAACTCAAGCAACTGATCTCCCTAGTCCCCAGACATTTACAGGCTGTTGTTAAAAGAAGAGGGGATGCCACACAGTGATAAACATGGCCTTGTGCCAACTTTTTTAGGACATGTTGCTGCCATGACATTCAAAATTACCATATTTTACCTTAAAATGATACATTTTCACAATTTAAACATTTAATATGTTTTCTATGTTCTGTTTTGAATTAAATATGGGTTTATGAGATTTCCATATCATTGCAATCTGTTTTTATTAATAATTTGCACAACATTTTGGAATTGGGGTTGAATTACTTGGTTGTATGCCTATGTTGTTAATAGCAAAGTCGTTCCATTAAACATACAAACATAATATTGTGAGTTTAATTACCTGATCCACTGCATGCAACAATTGTTCCAGCAAGAACAGTGACACTACACCAAAGGACAAATGTTCTCTGTAATTCACAGGAAGAAGGGTGACATCTTCCTTCTTCTGTACATAAACCCCGTTGGCAGCAGATGCCTAAAATGATCATACTTCATAGTACTTTGTCTGAAAGGGCAGCTATTACTTAATAAGTCAAATTACAAAACATGGGCGCGACTGCAACGTGTCTCATTTAAATTCAATTTAAACTTTAAACTTAAAACAAACAGAAAAAACGTATATATATATATATATATATATATATATAT
>JAABNX020000151.1:19087796-19113641 GCA_015163995.2 Mormyrus lacerda | reverse complement strand
TATATAAGCCAACACTGAGTGATACCTAACTTACCTGTTCACATGAAGTTAAAACACCACTTGACTGGATGCTGAAAATCAAAATCTTTGAGTTCTTCTCAAAAAAGTCTTGAAGAACGTTTTGACTGTTCTCTAAGGCTAAGTAATTATCCCACGTTTCCGGTTTTATCCTTAGAAACTGGCATATTTTATTTCCAATAAAGCGGACTCTTTCGTCTTCTGCAAACGAAGGAACGCTTTCCTCCTCGTCGGACATTTGTTGTTTTCGTTTATTAAAACACTCATACGTATTTATGTAAGCTATAGTTCAGAATTAAGTCTACCCCGCATGCAAAGCACTATCGCACTGGAGGAGTCCCGTTATTTTACGCTGACGTTGACCCAGTTAAAGGACATGCACAGACAACGCGCTTCCTTGGAAAGAAGCAAAATTTAACTTGCTTTAAAAATTGGGGGCGGTGCAGCGTTTGGTTTCCATGGCAACGACAGCAACTCGTAAATCTTGAAATCTTTTAAGTTGCAGTGAAAGACACAAACAATAATATAATTCTCAGCACCGTTCTTTTTCAGCACCCAGTGAAATGCGTACTTATATTATATTTTATAAAATTGCATTTCAGCAGGGGTTCGCTTGTGAGCAGTCTTTAAAAAGAGGACTTTTAAATTGTAAACAAGTGCAAATCAAAATGTCCTAACTGTTCTAAGAATAAGTACAAAAAAAATGTATACAGTAATTCCTCCCAAATATTATGCCTTAAGTTTTTATACAGGTTTCTCTACATAAGGGAACAATGATTGACAGTTTTTTATATATATGATTTTGAGTTAAGTCTCCCCATCACGATCCAGTAACTCAAACCGAGAGAATTGACTGGAAAATGGAGGAATGGAATTGTGGGTTTACACTACAATAAAATATATCACTAAACAAAAGAGAACACAAAACAATCCAGTACTTATTAATTTAGTCACTTGCAATTGCTGCAGGCAACTTTTTTATTTTTTCATCCACAAAACACTTTTGTACAAATTTATTGTTTTAAAAACGTCAATAAATTGAAGCCTTTGAGGCTTTTTAGCAAAAAATACATATTAAACATCATGGTGGCAAAGAAAAGCTTTTTTTTGTTCGTTTTTAGAAAAAGATTTACAAATGAGATGTCACTAGAAAATATTAACTGTCACACAAAATGTTACCAAAGCCATTTGAATTATTTTGGTTTCAATTATTATTAAAGTTCAAACATGTAAGAAAAAGCCTGATAAATTGGGATGCTGTGGTCACACGTACAAAAGTACCACGAGATTTAAAACTGATAAATTACAATAAGAAATTAAACATGCTGCAGTCTCATAAATTCTGTGTCTATCATACACTAAAATGTCAAGGCAAAGGCTTAGATTAAAAAAGATTAATCGTAAACAATAAATTAGCAACGTACAGTCATCTACTGGTTCACAATTATGAACAAGACAGGAAGAAAACCTGATGGCCAGATCAATGCAGAACTGATTTATCGCAATATCAAAGTGGCTGAATGGTCTGAAACCAAGCAGGGCAAGTGGCATCCATATTGCAATGGGAATTAAAAGGAATGACAAGGAGGACATAAAAAAGGTTGAGTTTGACATACAGTACGTTATTGCACACCTATTCCCTCAGATGTAACTGCAGCTTCTGTCGAATCAGACGCTGATTACCATGGCTTAGGAGATACAGCAGCTACTTCGCAGGTGTATAATTAGCTATGAAAAGCTCCCTCCCACACGTAAGGGAGCATGATTGATATTTGTATGCAGTATATATTAAGGCATTATAGTACATATGACGTCATCAAAATGGTCACAACAGACGTAAATAATTACATATACGTATGTATATGGAAGTGCCCAGATGTGCTATATATGTCGCACACACCTTTTATTCGGCTCAATAGAGCAATGCTTGTTTTCATCTAACAAAAGAACATATCTACTAATGTAAACATGGTTTCAAGATTGTCTTTATATCACCCACAAAATGCATCAAGTAGTACAATGTTATGGAAAAAAAACAGTATTTGTGAGATGCCTGTCTCTCCACACATCTAACAAGGTAATGTGTGCTTTTAATAAATTTAAAACTCAAAATTTTTACTTTCTATAAAATGAAACAAGTTCTCCTCAACACTCGCCCGAAGAGTTTTAGTAAGATTTTTTTCGATTCCCATCGTAAATTTATCATATAGCTGATAAGGAAAATCATAGGTTTACCGTAAAATCATAATTCTCCAAGATTCAATATTATGTACACTTTCTGAACACGAACATAAGGTTCCTGAAGACTGCGTGAAAACAGAGGCCAGATGCACTTTATACCTGAGTCGTTGCCCGCAGGGCCGGCCCTAGGGAGACGATTCAGGTGGTATATGTGCGTCCAGAGGGCACACCACCCCCCCAAATGTGTCACAATGCAGTAATTTCAAGAACTTGCGGAGGGTTGGCCAGTCTTGTCTCAGGCCCCAAAACTATGGACAAAACCCCATTCACCCACAAACTATGTTTAGCACCTGTCCAGGCCTTCAACTGTCCCATATCGATCAAACAACTCTCCTCACTCTGCACCTGTAGCATTTTACCTGATTAATGGCGAGATCCATCCTAATAATATGACCCCTACATAATATATCTCATGTTTTGTAGTGAAACGCAGAAATACATTCGGTGCATAGAAAAAAAAATTCGTTTACCTACAAAATGACTTTTCTTAGCAGGGTAGCTCTGTACACTCAACCATTCTCTTTGTGCTTATCCAGCGCATCATATAAACATCTCTTTTTTTTGCTATTGTTATTATTTTCATACTTTTAAGTCTTATAATTTATTTTCTCTAATGTGCATTGGTGTCTTTTTCCTTCCGTCCACTTTATTCTTCCGTCCTGAAAGGCTCGTGACAACTACGTGCAAAATGGTGAAGCAGGCCCCGCTTCTGGGGTAGCAGAGGTGGCTAAAAATCCTCCACGTTATTGGCAGTGTTTGGCGTGGCGGGGTCGGAATCCTGGGAGAGGGACACAGAGGCCACCATCGCCGGTGACCCGAGCACCTCATTGACGGTCTCCTCCATGTCCTCGGTGGTGACGATGGCCAGTGCTGCACCCCCTTTCTTGTTCTGGTGCGTCTTGATGTGCTTAGATAGGTGATCGCTCCTCATGAACCTCTTGGAACATTCCGGACATTCAAACCTTTTCTCACCTGTGAGCAAGAGCAGAAGACGACCATGTCAACATTCAATTTACCAGGAGCTACTGGGAAAATCGTGTGTCTGCCTCTTGTACCCGTGTGTGTCCGCCGGTGTCGCTGGAGCTCATCGCTCCTGGTGAACCTCTTCCCGCAGAAGATCCAGTTGCAGACAAAGGGCCGTTCGCCCGTGTGCCAGCGCAGGTGCGCCCGCAGGTGTGATGTCTTGCCGTAGACCTTCCCACAACCCTCGATGTGACACACGTGCTGTTTCTTCTTGCCCGGCTCGCTGCTGTTCCTGACAAGGGACACCGCGGTGAGTGAACCCCAACACTGACATTCCCACCCCCTTGGCTTCTAACCACTGAGAGTAGCCACGTTTTGTATATATTCCTGCACTTATAAGCTATTCTCTCAGCACAGAGATCGGTATTGTGAAAGCAGGTTTACTAAGGTAAACAGGTTAATGCTTAACCATATTCAAACCACCACATAGAATAACATAACCAACATCATAAACCCAAACATGTACCTATAAATAATGTTGGAGAACTGAAATTGATAAATTTCCCATTTGTTTGAAAAGACACATTCCGTGTTACATTGCCTTGTCTTCAACTTAGCCCTCCTGCCACAGAAACCCTACAGATATTTCAGAAGATAAGGTAAAATTGGGTTGCACTTGCCTCCCCTCTCCATCCCGGCAGTTTGGGCACGAGCAAGCGACCCGTCGGAGCCTCTTGCTAGGTTGGCCCTCCTGATCCGAGATGCCCTGGTTCTGTTGCAGTTGCACTTGGGCTATCTGGTCGGGACCGACTCCGCTCAAGGCTGCATTAGCAAGGTTTCCCATGGCAACAGTCACTGGGGTAGGCTGCACTTTCACGCCATCCTGACCTTGCTGTTGACCTGGAATGCAAAGAGCCAAAAATCACCTGTTGCATCATAAAGTTCCACAACTACAACATCTCTCGGCCACGAATAGGAAAATTATACCACAGTAATTTCCTGCACATGAAAGCTATGTCATTTTCAGTTTGCATCTACACGCTGCCATTTGTGTATGAGCACACAAAAGTGTCGCATGTCCAATTGCCATGCCTGCTGTCCAAATTGTCACTTCAAACACGATACAAAAACCACTTAAAACTAACCATCTATTTCAATATGTATAATACGACTTACAGGATTAATTGAGGCTTCATTTAAAATAGGAAGACTCCCAAAACAAAAAAGAGAAAATATGAATATGTTTTAAAAACATTTAAACCTGTGAAAACTGGTAAATGTGCACATGTACATGAGCCTGAGATCCTGCCCAGTTGCCGACCCACAAATAACCATAAATGGCCAATGCAAATGAACTGTATTATATGTATGAACATATATTGTATGAACTTATATAATAATGAAATCAAGCTGGTTTGGTTGCAACTATAACCGAAAAACCAAGAAGAATTTTGAACAGTGTGAGGTAGAGGCATGACATAATGTGTGTTTGTGTATATATATATATACATACATACATACACACAGAAATACACAAACACACACAGGTTTGTTATTATATCTTTGCGGAGACATTCATTTCTATGGGGAATACACTAATCCCAACACAACGACCATAACCCCTATACAGCCCGAACCAAACAAAATATGAGACCTTTGGCAATTTTAGTTTTTTGGTTGCATTCACAGACCTGAAAAATTGTCCCCACAATGTCTAAAATAAGAAGTTTTTATTACACTGTAGGGGACATTTGGTCCCCACAATGTAATATAAACATAAAATACACACACACACACACATACAAGCACTTGTGGACTGGATTTTATCAAGGTCCGTTGTGCAATGATCTTAAAAAGTCAATCTTAAAAAGTGTGCTGAATGGCAACACATCAGCACTGCAGTAATTCCGCCAGCTCTACCAAACACCCTAGGGCAAAAAGTGACTGGATCTTAAAATAGACAGAAAGAAACAACTTAGTGTGTACAGGGCCATTGTGACTGATTGTCAAAAGCAAACTAACATCTTCACTCCGTACGTGTAACTCAAAAGTGTGTCATTTTTAAAGCACTTTGTTGACTTAAGTGTTTGATAGGAGAATTGACTGTGTTTTTGGATTTCCTTGATGTTTTGGAGTTTCAATTAGTGTTTCCTTAATGTTTTGGTGTTTTCCTAGTTTTGCACTTGCACTCTAAATCCAGCTAACTAGTTCAAAACAGAAGTGCTTCAGGCCATGGTTTGTGGGGGGGGGGTCACCTAGTTTACTTTGTTTGTTTATCATGTTGGACAGTTAACCTTAAGTTTTATAGTGAATATAATACAGCTAGCAGTGCTACGCATGGGAGGGGTAATAGGAGGTAAAACTATATCCGGCAAGCAAGTTAAAAGACAAAAAAAACATGCTGGCTACAGTAGCTTGGTGGGATTTTGATTTCTCCAGGATAAACTGATACAGATTATAAATGGGGGCAAACTCAACCACTTCATCACAAAATGATTTGTTCAGCTATCTAGCACTTGACATGTTGACAAAATTGGTTTAATATGACTTTTATGGGTGGCAACCACAAATGATTTAAATCACTAGCTGAAAATCAGCTAAAAACCTTAATTGCCCCAATGTATACTGACCCCTCTTCCCCCTGGAGCACTTGCATTTGGAAAAGGCACCTGTGCCCAAAACACAACACATTAAAGAAACACAATTGAATTAAAAACAATTGTATTTTGAGTTTTATAATTTGTGATTTTTCAATGACTTATTTTTGTGATTTTTCAATTACTTATTTTTTATGTTCTTTAATTTTTGAATTTTTTTTTTTGCATTTTGTAAGGTGGTGTGTTTTGAACTTCAGCTTTAAAAGCACTCTTTGTTGCATTTTTGTGCAATATTACACCTCCTAATAGCACCTAACCACAACCACCAAACAGCTGAAGGCGTGGCTGCGAGAGCAACATCAATTCTGAAAGCTGGGCACTTCCTCACAGGTTGAAGGGTTTGCATTTTATTAAAACAAGGAAATGTTTAAAGATGGTTATCTGGGTACTAAGTATATATTTGCTTTGAACAAAAAATACAAAAAATGTTACTGATATTATATCAGTTCCCAAACCCCTCTTCAGGGGCACCTCAGCTATTCAGTGTATTCAATAAATTTTATCTGAAGTGCAATATTACTGTAAAACGTCAGTGATCTACTGATTAGCCATATGAGGTGTGCTAGTGGTCGAGTCAAAAAATACATGTGTGTATTGGATGGTTGCTGCAAATATTGGGATTAAATTAAGAGAGATGCTGAAATGGTTAAGGTAACACACTTATACAAAATAATATCAAATATGAAGATCAATCAAACATCATTTCCTTTGAATGCCAAAGCCTTAGCACAGTACTGTCTACACTCAGCAAGAGGCTGCTTCCAGGCTCCAAACTTCTAAGACCGCGGTACACAAGAACAATGTAAAACAGGAAATATAGGGAATTACCCAAAACTAGCTACGTAGAGGGCAGAATCAATTTTCTAATGCCAGAGATGACTGTCAACTTATCTGACAGTTGCCTCATAAATGGAAGGATGACCTCAAGTGACCTTCAAAAAGAATGGGAAACATTAAGTGGTGTGAAGTGCACTGCTAGGACAAGTTTGAAACAGGCTCCTAGAAGCAGGACTGAAGTCTCATAAAGCAAGGAAAAGCCCTTCATTAATGAGAAACAGAGAAAAGCCAGGCTGTAGTTTACAAAAAAAAATGTATATTTTACTGAACGTGTTGCTGCTGTTAATTTTTTCTAGAGCTGAATATTACAGAGATAAAGATGTTTCATTTTTCCATTTTTAGACTGAAAAAAAGTCATAATTCCTGACTGGCATGACAAGCGTTGAGACGACCTTGATGGTCCGGATGTGTGAAGCATTAAAGACCTAATAATTCAATGTGTCGTTACTAAGTGAACAGCAGCAGTGGTAGCGTAAGGAAAACAAATACATTGTGCAGGATTCAGCATAGGAAGAACCTGGAAACCCTGACAACTTTCTGAGGCTCCTGTATGTCATGCTCCCAATGGCCTTCCTAAGACTGGTATAAATAATTTCCACCATAAAAGAAACATATAAACTGCATGTATAATAAATAATAAGTTACTATGTCAATAGGCATGCATGAAATTATGCATCCACCTGCAAATACTGCATCTTCAAAGAAAAAGTAAAAGTAAACCAAATTTCTGACAGTTCTGTGTAATCTGTGGTGAAGATGAATTACTTTGCATTATATTATATTATATTTAAATATCAATTACAAAGAGTACACGAAGCGGACATAAACGATAAACTTACCTGGCATGCCCGTAATCGTTACCGGGACTCCCTGAACTTGCACTCCAGCAGCTCCAAGATTAGTGATGTTCAAGGGGATGTTTGGCACAGAGGTAAGCTGCGTGTTTAAGGTGATTGGCGCTCCGCCAAGGGTGAGCGGTGCAATCTGGGCAAACGCCGTACCGCCCGTGTTGGTTGTCACTGGGGCCAGGGTCAGCTGCTGTGGCATGCCGGCATTCTGCACCTGAATATTGTGCAGGCCCTGCAGGTTCTGTACCTGCACTGTCTGCCAACTTATTTGCCCCGAGGCAGTCAGGGTCGGCGCCCGGATGAACACCTGTGATGGACTCTGCACAGCCTGCAGCTGGACATTCTGTAAGGGCTGCTGCTGTAGTGCCTGTATAGTCTGCCCTGACTGCAGCTGTATTGCCTGCTGCTGAAGCCCCTGGAGGGGCTGGTGGATCTGGATCTGCTGCAGGACAGGTTGTCCCACAATCTGTACCTGCTGTATCTGGCCCGTCTGGTCCGGTACAGGAGGCAGCCCATTTGTCTGGACTTGATTCAAGCTTGAGGTTTCACACTCAGATGCCTGCGCATCCTGCGACTCTGCAGTGCTATCCGTAGCAGACGGTGTCAAGTTTAGCTGCCCTCCTTCGGTCATGGTCCCAGCCAGGGAATCACCTCTGGATAAGCCTGCAGTAGAACTGGATGTGGTGGGGGATTCCACTACTGTGGAACCAGATGTAGGTATAGGTGTGGAAACCAGCTGGCTCCCATTAGACATCCCAGTGTCAGCAGGCTGGACTAGTTGGACCGGCCCTCCTCCTGTGGCCACGTTGTTGATAACCGGCAAAGCCAAGGTAACCCCACCGATGTTAATCGGCAACGTGGTCATCAGTTGAGCTTGGGCACCCGGGATTGTCTGAAGCTGAAGAGGGAAAGAGACGCCCGGCCGAATTTGTAATGGGATCATCTGGTTTGGCACATTCTGAGAAACAACGTTAGTTGAACCTGCCCGGTTCGCTGTGGCAATTATTGCCTGATTATTTGTGCCGGGAATGAGCTGAATCTGATCCGACTGCATGCTGAGGGCAGTGGTGCTCACTGGATTTATCTGCATCTGGCCATCTACAGTCTGAATCTGCGGAATCACCTGATACTGGATGCTTCCTGAAGGATTGGACACATTTTGCACCTGGATGACCTGCAGTTGCTGCTGCTGTCCGATGGTCGCATTATTCGGTCCGACTGGTTTAGCCTTCCGGGTCGAGGTGCCGTCATTGCTGTTATCGGTGACGGTCACACCTGTTAGTCCAGACTGGGTACTGTTATCTTTAGACGCCGCCGTGACTATCTGCCACCCATTCCCCACAATCGGAGAGGTGACCAACTCAAGTGGCTGAGGCTGGTTCTGAAACTGCACAAGTCCCTGGCTTGGGTCGATGATTATCTGCTGCTGGCTCGCTGCCTGGCCGTCACCGGGCACACCGCCTATTTTGCTGCATGTGGCAGCAAGCAGCGCTAAGGGAGATGGTTGCGCGTCCTATCAAGGCAAGAGAAACAGAAAACAAATGTGGGCGGGCTTACTGGTTCAGGAGTGGGCGTGAATAAAATTTCTGTGCGAGAATGACAGTCTTCACTTTAAATAACTGGGTCATGGTATGATGAAACGTATGTCAAGTAAAAGACTCGACCTGGATTAATATTCATATATTTATCAGAAGTCTCAGTGCTCTAGATAACTTGCACAGAGAACGCTGTTAAAGTAATCGGTGACGTTTATTGAGGTTATGGCAGCAGTTATTCTATATGTAATATAACACATGGACTTTGGGTATGACTCGTTCTTATCTGTAACAGGTTTCTAGTGTTAATAAAAGGAACTCCAGCCATTAATGCTTTATTTCTTCATTTTGGCCACAATCGTGCTGTCATTATCGTTCGTAAGATAATAGCAGGAAGTGTTTCAGCTGCATGGGTGAAAGAAGTGCATCTCTGGTACTCCGCGTTAACTACCTGCGATCCAGAAGTTTTGCCTTTATTACCATAATCACCACCAGATGCATTCCCTCCCTCTGTCGCCATCGTTTCCTTCTTTTGATCTGGAAAAGAAATAACGCAACTATTACTGTAGATGAAACAGCATCTAACTGTCAAAGTCATAAAAGGGAAAAAATGAAAACTTAGCCAGAAATTAATATTACTCCTGGAATTACCGCTTAAGGATCAGCCAGCTGAGTAAAAATAGCCTAAGGTTGTACCAAGTGCCAAGCTAGGGCACCGAAAGGTGGTGCGCCTTTCGTGCCCCACAAAAACCCAACAAGTGCATCTAAAGAAATAAACTCAAGCACGATTATATACGACAATAGTAAATTGTGGATATGCAGAAAGATGGAGGGGTGGAGACGGATGGGAGGAGGGTAGCTAGATCGCTAACGTACCACTCATCCCGCATTAATGAGAAAAAAACGGAGAGGAGTTGTTCAAGAAAAAAAGGCCGGACGATATGGAATCAGAGGCTGGCTGAAGCCAGGAGAAGGACGGCCTATTTTCCACGAATGGCTGCTGCCGGGCTGTGGCGTAGCTCCTTCGGCCGCTATAATCAGATTCCTCTTTCTGCTGAAGGTCCCTCCTGTCAGGAAGGGCGGTACCAAACGCGGCGCAGTCAAACCCCGGAGTGATGCTGCCGAAAACTCTGCGCGACCCCGTCTCATCCCCGCTGGCGCGCGCCTCCTGCACGGTCCAGTTACTCGCGGCTAATCCTCGCACGCGAGCGTACTGCACGAGCGAATGTCATTTCAGTTAGCCACTGCCTTCGCGTGCAGACGCAGCTACAACAGCATCGCAGGCTAGCTTTATACATGGACACCCACTAAAAGGCTATAAGAAAATAAAATAATAAAATGTCGACTTTACTCGTATAATTTCTACGGTTACTGTCTCATCCGTACAATTAACTGTATGGACAACGCACACCTCCGCGTACACACAGATGTCACTGAATTTAAAGTAATCTGTATGAAAACAGAAAAGCCCCTACTGTTGTGTCAGTCGGACGTCCCTCCCCCATATTCAGATTGGATAAAAGGGCGTTTTATCTGCGAACGTTGATATGGGAGTTGTATTTGGTGAGGTTTCGAATTCTGGATGAGTACGGACTACAAAGGACTGCTGTTCCCGTGATGCAACGCAAAGAGTGGGCGGAGATTGGCAGTCAAGTTAGGTTGAGGAGTAAAGAAAGGGCGGTATTTCTAATGTCCCGAGGGCTGGGCAAATGTGAAGGAAGGGAGCAGGGGCGGTGTTTCTTTTTCGTTTTAACTTCAGCTTGGTCGCCGCGCAGTACGTACTTCAACGCTAAAAAAAACTTTTGGCTGTAATTAATTGCACATCAGCTGTTATGATAACTGAAAGATTACATTTGACCTATAGTACCTTGTTTATTTGTCAAATGCAAGATATCCGTCAGACTATAATCTGCAGTTAAATAAAAGGTTCATCCTACAGCTTTTAGGAATAAAGAATATTTAAGAATAATTTCCCCCATACTTTTGTGGAATAATAAAAGCTCAGTTACATATAGGAGATAAAATCTGAGTTTGTATGTATGACTTTAAAACTGCTAAGTTAGTAGACGATAAGGAGTTTATTAATTATTTTTTAATATCCATAAATCTATTTTCTGTCACTGTTTGTCTTATTCAGATTCATTGGAGGGCTGAAGTCTATGGGCACAAGGCCTGGACAACCAACCCATTATAGGGCACACTCACACACCATTCACTCACACATGCACACCTACGAGCAATTTGGTAACTCCCATTAGCCTTAGCATGTTCTTGAACCAGAGAAACCGCACAATGGATGAAACGTGCCAAATGCACACATGTGGAACCTTGGTGGAGACTTAATTGGACCCCGGTCCCAAATGTGTGAGGCACCAGGCTAACCACTGCGCCACCATGCCGCCGTCCCTCCTGAATTTGTTAGAGCTAATGAATAAAATGTTTGTTTTCATCATATCACTAAAACACAGTTGTAGTTGGACATTTCCTTCATAGCCTGTACTAAGATATAATGGCAATAATAGAAAAACATGTAGTTTGCATTTTTCAATGCTAGATTTGATTTAATCTGTATCATGAGCAGAGTCTACATGCTTTCTTTGGGTTTCACTTCAGGTATTTTCAATCCATTTTGTGCATGACATGGGGTTTACTTGATTACCCTAAATTGCCCAAATTTGGGCATCATAAACAAAATGTATCTTTAGATATTTGTTGCAACTAGTGAAGTCAATTTCCAATGAAAATAGAACATTTGAAGTTCATTGACTTGAGTCCAGGGAATGTCATTTAACCTAATATTTGAATTCCAACACATATCAGATATTCCTTAATATCCTTCTGAACACAATGTTTCGTAATTATTAAACAGAAAGTGATTTGTTATTCTAGATTGGAGCATATGAGGACAAACGGATGTTCCATTCTAAAAAAAACTAACTGTCCTTCTAGATTTCACTGTGAACTGTGTCAAGTACATTAATAATATTTTTATCTAAAGAGACATTTCTGGCAGAGTAGTTTCATGGATAGAAGAATTTAATGAACATTTCATAAAAATAATGATATGTACTTGCAAAAAGGCAAATAAAGTATGAGACAGACACAAGGGTCCAAGTGAAACCATGCATTCAGCTTGTCTGCAGCAGTACTCAGAGTTAAGGGCCTTGCTCAAGGATCCAACAGTGATATGATCACTCTGACAATTACAGGATTCAAAGTGGTGACCTTCCAGTCACAGAGGGGTAACCCACAGAGTTACACACTCAATTTCCAAGTACTATACTATATCCAGTAATGTCAAAATTTGTTCCCATCCATCCATCCATCCATCCATCCATTTTCTGCACTCAATTGACCTCTGTAGGATTGTCAGGCTGTGGAGCCCATCTGAAAATTACAGGTACAAGGCAGGATGGCGTGCCAACCTATAGTACGGTGCATACTCACAAACACACACACAAACACTCTACTAACAGCAGTGGGTAATTTGGCAACTCTAATACACATGATCATATTTCAAAATTGAAGAGGAAACCCCACTGGGACACTGGGAGAACATGCAAACTCCACACACATGGAACTGGGGCACTTGAACCCCAGTCCCAGTGCTGTGAGGCAGCAGTGCTCACCAGGGTGCCACTATCAAGATTTGTGCCTTATATTTAAATATAGGACTACACTTTTTATTAATGTAGCTAAGCTATCTATCCATCCATCCATCTTCCAACCTCTTAGCCTGACTGGGGGGGGGGGGTTGGGTAGTGCCTAACCCAAGCAGCACAAGGTGGGGAAACAGCTTGGACAGTGACTCCAGTCCATTGCCGTACACATACCGACACACCATGAACAATTTAGAGATTAGAGATAGCAGTTATCCTACCTGCATGTCTTCAGCCTGTGGGATGAAAGACACACAAACTCCCTGCACACCGAGCAGAAGTAGGATTTAAACCCAAAAGCAAGCAGTATCAGCCACAAACTGAGCCACCATACCTCACTGGTTAAATATGCACCGGAAGCTTCTCCATGCCATTTTAATCTGAACTCTGACATTACTACCGGTTTTGAATCACCGTTTCCAGTGGATATCTAGTGTGACCACAGACCTTCTTGACAGGCTCTCCTAAATCAACCCTCTTCCATTACGATTTTAAATCTTTTGATCTTTTTTAAATCTATGATTTTATGATTGTTAAACCTTTCCCACATTTTACCCATTTTCAACTTAGTGGTAAGATTATAGGAACTCTATTTTACTTTAATCTTCTTTTCAATTTAGTACAATTTTGAGGTCAGTTATATCTAAACAATTTCATACATGAACTATTTTCATTAACCTAATAATCCCAGTTCTTTACAAAACCTACCTATTAATTAATATGATATATTTCCAATTATTAATACAACCTGAACATGCTGCATTAGAAACGTTCTGTCTTTATTTCCTTCTAAAACTTGAATATATATATTCACAGACACACATGCATAAATTGAGAAATGTATGAAACAAAAATCGTGCTATGGTCTCTTAATTTCTTTCATGGCTGTATATACACCCAGTAGACATTGTACTTGATACACCTGCTCTTTAGCATAAACAGCCTGCGCCTACAAAACCGTTAATCTTATGGTGGCAACTGAACACAAATACAGCCCACAAACAGGGCCATGAGGCTGACTTACCATGCAACTAAGCATTGTCAGACACACACGGCAAGTGAATTTAAGCATGGCATGATTGTTGATGCCAGCAATAGCCACCCCCCTAGGATTTTCATGCACTGCAGTTTCTGCAGTTTACAGGGAGTGGAGCAATAAGAAAATAATATCCAGTTATGTGCAGTTTCTGGATGAAAACACCTTATAATTGCACTGTAGGGGCCAGCCAACTAATCTCAACTGTATTTTAATAATAAAACACAGAGCAAATTTCTACTCCAAACCATTTATATCACAGTTTTGGTTAAGATATCATAATCTATAACAATATATCGTAAATCTGGCTGCCTGATCCCCAATCCCCAATCAGTGAATTTTACCAATAGCACTCCTACCCCCACCCTGATCAATAAGTTTTACCACTGGCAACTTGCACTTCGATTCATATATTATTGGTGTTCCATCGCTTTTAATTCCCTCTTGTTTCTCTCTCGGCTCCAAAAAAATAGTTTGAATTGCCCCCTTAGGGGCCCCAAGGGAAGTTAATTAGTAGAAGCTGACAGGAAGTTCAAAGGTAACAGCTCATACAACAGTGATGTGACGAAAGGCTTCTCTACATGCAAAACTCTCTCTATTGTCTGAAGTGGCTCTGGAGGCAAAAGGGGGACCTACCGGGAACTGCCCAGGAGGACCTAATAAAATGAACCCTCTGTGAGTGTGTGTGTATGTATTTAAACAGACACGCTGCTATAAACATCAATCTGCAAAGCTATCAGTAACTGTGTATTTATATATCTAGTTTGTTTATATAGTTTACTTATATACTCCTTTTTCAATACACCACAAAAGTTTTCCTTATTTGAAGAACAGTAACCCTGGATCAATGTAAGGAAATTAATGTTTGACTGACACATGAAGAGAAATACTTGGTTTTCTGCAGCCTAGCAGAAGTAGAAGATGGTAAGGGAGAAGCCAGATATGTAATATGTGATATCTTTACACATGAGCTTAAGGTATGAACCTTATTTAGAAAATGAGTTTTAAAGCTCTTGTGCCTATACAGGTACTTTGAACAGTGTCGATGTGTTTGGGTAATACATATTCTAATATATATATGGGGGGGGCACTTTGAGCACATCTGAATATTGGGGGGACTTGTCTCCCCAATATATATTATAATTACGGATTTTTGTAATGTTTAATTCTGTTTGTATTTTATACTCATATTTTTACTCACAGGTAATGAAGGAAAACTGCACTGCAGCCCTTATGGCACGTTATTAGTAATGCATCGCTTCTTTTTCTATAGCTTACCGTATGTTATTCTGCACAGTCACATAAATCCCCAAAATTCGTCCGCATATTTTGGATTACTGACGGTAACGTGCAGGACAGAAGTAGAAACAGTATACACACCAAACGCCCAGATAGGAGCTGGATTCGAGCTCCCATTTCTGGTGGGGTTAGCGGGAGGCTGTACCCACTGATCTGCCGAACGACTCCGGGCACCGATACAGCAGTTCATTTAATGGCGACAATAAATTGGTCATGCCGGAAAAGCGTATTATATTTACTATTACAGTCTATAATAAAATGTTTCTATCACTCGCACAGAGGTGCAAAAAAGAACTCAGTATTCCGGGGATATTAGAACTGTTTCTGCTTTATTACTTAGGCTTTAAAAGTTTTCATTCAATCCTACAACAGAAGTGCTTCATATTGTATTGGTGTCGCCTAAATGTAACCTAAAACGCTATGGTGTACAACTCCAAAGGAGTCTGGAAGTAAGAAAGGCATTTTATATACCTAAATTAAAAATAAGATCGATATGTGGGGGATAAAGGTGCTGCAACACTGCCCTCTAGTGGTTTTACGCAGATATGTGTTCAATCCCAAAAAAATGTACCTTAATTATATTAAACTTCTCAGTAGTGGTTGTTAGTAATACATATTTTGATCACATTTCTTGCATTTTCTTTATATTTTTTCTTAAGACCTAAATCTTATGTTTAGTTATGATACACATTAATGTTCATTAATGTTCGGTTTATGGTATGAAATTCTCAGGGCCCTCAGTTTCCTTTTCAAGTCTAAAGCATTGCCCGTAGTGTGCAGACGTGAATGTTTGTTACTTGTAAAACCAGTCCGTCGTACACATCTTTGATCTTTGTATGTTTAATCACAAAAAATATTCAAATATACGCAGGTATGCATATATACGCTTAGGTGATTTCAAAAGAGTTTCTCACGAATTTTAATAAAAAACACCACCGACAACCTGAAGTTGTCGTTTAGTATGTAAGAAGCGGTTTCCAACAATCATCTGGGCGTCCCCAAACGAACCCTTGGCCGTCAACCTAATTTTGTAGTCAAATGTTATTGGACATAGATAGGTATAACATAGGCTTATTTTTGTTACGTCGTATATCATGAATTGTTTGTTCCACCTCTACATGACGTTGTTTACAAAAGTTCTAAAAAAAACACTTCCAGGTTATCCGAATCTAGGTTTTGTGCGAGGCCTCTAGTCCAATAGTCCTGCTGTAGGTAAGTATGCCTAGATTAATTTAATTTTAAGCGCTCCAAGATTAAAGCCATGAAAGAAGTTTTCATGAAAGAAAAGTTCATGAAATAAAATAAAAGACGTAAACAACATTCCTAGTTTAAAATTAAAGTTCTCTCAGTATGCCTGTGGCAGAATTTTCCATTTTTCTCACCTGTGCGTTTGGAAGCTTGGGAACCGGAGGGAACAGCATGACTCTGGAGAGTAACGAATGAGACACAGCATTGATGAAGACCATAGGTATATGCTCTTTAGCTTATTTTACATTATTATGTGACAGTAAACCCACGAAGTATTTTTATTCACTGTTTTTTAAATTAGCACCGTGTACACAAAACGTGTACTAATTGAGGGTAAAGAAAATTTACGTTTTTTGTTATTTATAATTTTTAAGTGCGTAAATTCAAAACGAAACCGGTAAATAAATAGAAATTATACTATAATTTCACGTACAGTGGTGTTCATATGGACTTTTTACACACTAGAATTCCAGACATAACTGTAAAACCGCATTCAATAGTAATCTGGCTTTAGCTGTGTTAATGCTAAAACCTCCCAGTAAGAGCCATGCCTATGGCCAGCTGCATT
Source organism: Mormyrus lacerda (assembly GCA_015163995.2). Classification (NCBI taxonomy): domain Eukaryota; kingdom Metazoa; phylum Chordata; class Actinopteri; order Osteoglossiformes; family Mormyridae; genus Mormyrus; species Mormyrus lacerda. The sequence goes on along the minus strand of JAABNX020000151.1, from coordinate 19,096,732 downwards.
TCAGCTGTGCTCCTTAAGGGGTCCCTGTAAGCACCCTTGATCAGCTACCGCTTGTAATCGCCATAGACGTGTAACTGATTATATACCTGCAGCATATCAATAAGGTATTAGTGCAAGACAGTCAATGTTGACCTGAAATTTGTTAACAAATGTAAGTGAAAGAAATGCAGTAAATATATTTGGATGCACGTCCGTTAATTAATAAAGTAATTTATTATATAGCAGTGAAATATAACAAGTTATTGACATTGCGTCTGTCGTATTAATGAAAATTTTCTGGACTTTCTGTGAGTTATGTTGCCATTAGATTATTTGAAACTGCATTCAGATCACACTGGTGTGCAAACAGTCTGGATTTGTTTAATAGTTTAAGTCAGCAATTAACAGTCTATAGTAATTTAATAATCACACTCGAGTCTCTTGTGAGATTTTGGAGCCTGTTATGCTTGTAAGTGTGCTGTTGTGATTTAGTAACAGCATCAGCCGTGGAGTACTCGCGTTCGTCGAGACATTCTAGTCACAGACAATGATTTATATCTCTGCGGTCTATAGTTCAGTGCTATGGGAGATTGCAAGTGTCGACTAGACGTGTAGAGGTCTTAATACGTACATCTCATGGTTATGTGCAGAATTATGCATGCAGATTGCTGAACACTAGAGATCCGTCTACAGATTTATAAACACCTACAGGGCTGTAATACGTTTTAGTTGAATCACTACATTAATAAAACAATATCGAATTTTGTGTTTTCATTGCATGGTATTTTTATACAGTATAATCTTGCACATTTTACTATTGTTCAGTACTGCTCAATATAAGGAATTCTGAATTTTCTGAATCAATGACGTATACTGGATCATGAATAATGTATTTTTTACGCCATTACAACTTCATTTCAATGAATTTAACATGTTGATTTTAAAACATGATCGTGACGTATATTCGGTTATTCAACTTCAAGTTAAGATGAAGGCAATATATATATGCCGAACCAGCATGTGAACTACAAAAGTCAAAATCTTATATTCAAAGTATTACTTTAATAAGTTTAGAAATAAATCGTTTGCCTGTATCGCATCAAGTCACGGTAAATTGATAATGGAGAGCTCTGAATTGTCGAAATTAAATAATCTTTCGCCATACATCATAATGTCATGGAATGTCAGTGACGAAGTGCGGTAAACATTCCACAGCGTGTTCTCCAGGTGAACGCAGCGAACCGCCGAACCGCTATAAGACAGCGCTCCTGCAGCAGCGTGTCGGCTCAGGTTCAAATGGGAGCGTTTTCGTACAAATTCACTGCTGAATAGAGCCAGTTCTGTACTGGCTACCCCGCTGAGCATGTGGATTTCTGTAACAAAGAACACAGTACAAAGGCTTCCATTTTACATAAGTCACCAACACAAAAAAATGTGTTTCTTTAAATTTTAGCTTAGTGTTAGAATATTTTTTCCTATATAAAAACTTACCTTAAAAAGAGATGACGCATGAAAAACTCCTGCCGAAATAAAACTTCACAATGAAACGTGAGATCTATAACACGTGTAATTGTACAATTACTAAATTATGTTTATTAAAGAGACTGCTTTGTGTGCCAGTGTTTGTCAAAGTATTGCAAGAACGATGTCTTATCGCTCTTTTAGTATTTTGTTCTTACATTATGGCAGTGTATTTTAATATTTATTACAACAAATTAATACGTTTTATATTATATATAAGTAATATATCTAGGTTTACATTCATATTTATCTGAACCCAACCAACGGAAAACAAACCTCTGAAAACAGGAGAGGAAACATACGGAGATGAACGCACTCACAATTTCAAACAGAAAGAAAGGTTTGTTGTTTGGTGGTGGTAGATATTCTCTGAAAGGCAAGGTCAAAGACAAAGTATTTTTTCTCTGGAAAAAAATGCAGATGTGCTTTCTGAATGAAAGATTAAAATTCTCTCTGTTTATAACTGTATAATGACAAAAACTAGAAAACTGTCTATACATACGTGGTTATTCTGAACTTATAGCACTACAGAAATACAAACCATAGTACAATGCATAATGACAATTTCCAGTAATTACACAGGCTAACAATGAAAGTTATTATATGACAGGCATTCCAATCATTATGAGTTTTTCATGAGTCACAATGCAGGAACTCAAACTTTTGTTGTTGTTTAACAAAATGGTTATTACAAACCCGGTATTAAGACTTTTTTAATTAAAAAATTAAATTAAAAAAACTTTTACAGCCACGTCTAGTAAGTTAGTCAAGGAACATGACCTCTCTCAGTCTCTTGATTGATCAGACTTTGTCAGCAGTAGTTTTGAAAACAATGAAAGGACATCTCAGGGAATAATTGTGACTGTTGCTTATGTTCCTTTAAATGTATATATAATATATATACACACACACATATATTATTTCTTTAAAGGCAGGTGCATACAATAGACTAGATTTTAGGTGTATTGTCTTGAATTTTCCCCAGAAAAGTCACTGTGAATGGTAACCTTTCACCTTCAATTGGCCTTTCTGCACCACCACAATATAATGGGTGGATCATGGTAGATTTTGCAGTTTCACATGGTCTTCAAGATGGGGACCCCATCAATGGGGCTCTAATAGAGCCACTGGGATTTCTATAGATTTCTTTACACAAAAAGTTGAACGGTTTAATATAATGGCATTATATATAAGCCCTTCATGCAAACTGCATTTCTTTCCTGTCTGGCTATTGGTGTGGAGTTTTATGGCTGTAGGGAATACACTGCATTGTTTTCAACTCCTATTTTCATTTTGATATTCAGATCAATAGCAGATATGTGTTTGTGCCATTAAGGATATTGACAGCGTTCTCTCAGTTCCTCACTTTTCTCTGGATGCTTCAACTCCGTCTCCTCTGTTGTGATAGATTGCTGTTGTAGAAGCCAGGCTGTAAAATGCAGCACACCTGTCTGACGACACAGTAATAGATGCATTACTGCTCTCTCCTCCTGCCTTTAACAGCACGGGTCAGTGTAGTTCTGCATGGCCCCTGGCTATATTGCTGGTTTGTCTCTTCTAAAGAGCCTGAATCGTTGTAGATACATGTCATTTGACACTATCCGGTCCCGCCTGTCTACTCATTGCTTTCCTTCAGTTTAGAATTAGAATTTAGATTAAAATATTTATGTCACATTGCACACATAATTTAGTTTTTTATTTTTGTATGGTTCTGAAGATAAAGTATTTTACTTATGCATGATGATGATATATAATTTGTATATTGTATTTATTGTATGTTCCTTTGTTATTGTTCACTGTTATTGCTGTTTAGTGTTCTTGGTCGATATATGTTGTATACATTTGCGCAGGGAGGTACGCAAGCACATATTTCATTGCACTTGTATGAATGACAATAATGCTTTTGAATCCTTGAATTGTGTATGACAATAATTAACAACAAACATGGTTTTCCTTTTTTTCAAAGTAATATTTATTTTACCTTATTTCGCCTTATCTTATTTCAATCAGTTTCACTGTTTCGATAAAAACTGATTTGTTGAAGGGGTTTAGGTTGCTGTGGTGAGAGAAGTTTCTATTGGGAAATGGAGGAATGATAGCTAAATGTAAAGAAGAGGCAGACATGCTATATTGTGGGCTTGTGAGCCTAATATAGTGGAGCGTGATATCTCTCCCTTAATTTGATGGTCATCGTTGTACCCTCACCTCCGTCACATTGCTTAATGCAAGGAAGAAAACCAGAAAGCAACATATTACTGGACAGGCTGAAAGAATGATGTTATTTTTACTGTTGGCAGAGTTTTAAGTTTTACGCCCCGTTCGCCTTTAACGCATTTGTATCGCTCTTAACATTCCGTTTGGCAGGTTAAACGAAATGAAGTATAAACTTCTCCGCTAAACCAAATTGCTTTTCACTGACGCCCGTACAATAGAGAATAATCAAGGGGAATCCTGCTCATAAATTCCGCTCCCTTAACTCTTTGACCCTTTTTGGAGCATTATTTAAGCGGCATGCTTGCTATTCCCCTCTCTCATTATAGTAATAAATTTACCGGATTACAGAAATCAGCCGGGAGAGATGAGGGGGTGGGGGGTCCTGAGCACACTTTTCTGCCCTGTAACAGGAAAGCAGACAAGCTGCAGTCGCTGATTCACTTCGCTCTGTATTTACCAAGATTAGACATTTATCGTCGGACAGTTACGGAGTCCTGTTCCTGTTCACGCAGGTATTTCACTTGCGGGCACTCCTGAGAAAACAGTCAGTGAAATACGAGTTGGTGAAAAGCCTAAATTGGTTATTGATTTTATTTATTTATTTTCAATAGTAATATAATGCTTTTATTTTTTTTAGGTCGTAATGGTCTCCACAGGTATTCTCTGCAATCACGATCCTGGATTATGGTGTGAAATTTTACTGGCGGCGTATAGCGGCAGCATTTCGCCCCCACGCCACGCGCCCTCTCTCTCTCCATCTCTGCTCTTTTCTTCTTGGGTCCATTAAACGGCGCAGACTAATCGAGCAGCACTGCTCACTCCCGCGGTGAGATCATTAAGTAAATTATTTTAAGATCAAACGGCCATTGGCCACAATGAAGCCCCGTTTAATGGTAATAGCTTCAAAGGGTCCCCTCTCTCAAATTAAAGTCGGACGGATGGCTCTCTGCACCTCTCAGGTAGATGCCGGACCATTAGGCGTCTTTAAGCTGCAGGCAAAGGCATGGTTTGTTAATTGGCCCCTGGCAGGATCAGACCTGCATGGAGTTTAAAGAGAAAGAAAATAGAGAGGGCTAAAGACTCAGAGATGTTAGAAGCCATTTTGGCCGCTGGTCATTACATGTGGTGAATTTGTGGCTGTGTAGCACTTAAAATAAAGTACAAATAGAATGATCCCCACCTCTGGGATACTTTTCCATGCCTGTGTGTTCTCCATTGAGCCAAAATAGTTGTGAAGAGTTGAAGAGTAGATTTTTGAGTAGTGGGTCTGGAGAAGGTTTTGGAGCAGACTATGAGTGTGCTGGTGTACAGTAGCCCAATGGACCAAAGCAGCATTGTACATCTCTCTGCGGTAGATGTGTCATGTGGAAAACAGGATGCACTCAGTCTATTTCCTTATTTAAATTGTAATGCATTCCAAAGCTTTAGGGTCAAACCTGTGTAGTTTAATGAAGCAAGACTTATCTAGAAGGCTTATTCAGGTAAAACCATATATAGACAGTATTCATGATTTATTGTTTAGACTACTGAGTAAGAAACAGATTGATTCTGAAAAATACAGGGGTTAACACAAACAAAACTGCATTTGAATAGTTCACAATAAGACATAATTTGCCGTTCAGATGTATGACTTTTGCAAAGCACTTCTCTGATTTCCATCTTCCCAAATCGCTATCAGAAAGCAATTTGAAGTGGTCCTGTCTTGCCCTAATAGCTCAACGTCTACAGCCTGCTTTGATGCCCGCGAGACAGAGGAGGCGCAGAGGAGCTTGCCTGCAATTAGAGAGAAAGCAGCAGGTACAGGGAGTAAGTGAGATGGAGCTGCGGTGATGTCTGGGCCAGCATGTCAGCTCACCAGCCATTAGACAGCGATTACACACAGGGCGCCGTCGAAGGCTGCTGGCTTTCAAAGCTCGTCATCTCATACGAGGTCCAGTGAAAATGACAGCATGTAAAAAGCATGCCACAACTTAACACAAACAACATACATCGGACTTATAATCAGTGCTGAAACTTAGATTCAAACAAACATCAAATAAGCAAATAAGCAATGCACTATATGCATTTTGGTATACTGTTACCCACTGTAGCCCGACAGCAGGGTTTTTTTTATATGTATACACAAGGACACACACACACCCTGCACAGGATAAGTAGATGGAAAATGGTTGGGTGAATGGACATTTTTAAATCTATAAATATTGTATGTGCATATTACACACACACACAAACAAACAAACAAATTCAGACGTTCTAATTCAGGATTATATGCAATATCTTTGAACATCTCTGTTTTGCGTGGAGGACACCTTCAACTGCAAAAATTGCTGTCATTTCTCAGAATGGACTGCTTTAAAGATTTCAAGGGAAAAGAAGAATATTCATCAGCATTAAGAAGACACCATTTGGAAGACAATTCTCCAAAATATGATCTGTTGTTCCATATTCTGAGGCAAAGGGGGCCGTAAAAAGGTGGACAAACTAAGGGTTCGAAGTTGACTGTAAACACCATTAATCAATAAAAATGAGCAGAGGAACCATCATAGAGTGGTGTACATTGTCCTGGTTGCCGATCCCTGCCAGGAACAGGAAATGAACGTCTATGCACAGCAGTCCGCCGATTTGCCCTCATTTTCTCAACAAATAGATGCATGTAAAATGACAGGCCAAGGAACACTGACCGCTGATATTTTTGCGGGTGACTAGTTCCAAATATAAAAGCCTTTGGCAGCTCCCTAATAGTGTTGGCATTTTCCTGGGCTTGGCCTGGTCCCACTTGCTGCATTAGAAGGCAGACTTAATGTTTCGATCATCTGCATCCTACGGTTGTCTGGCTGGCAGAAGGGAGGCTTTTAGGACAATAGTGCTCTGGTCTAATGTGCGTTGTGAACAAGAGAAAAGAGAGACATCTACTCCAGTGGCCTCAATCTCTATCGGGCTGCAAGGTTCTGCAGAGTTTCTGGCAGTAGCCAGATGCTAGATTGTAAAAGAATAGTTTCACACCCTTCAGATATTTTTTATGTCCCTCCTTGTTCTGCTTATTACTCAAACAAATCATAGCAAATACTGTAATATGCAGGTGGTGGTAAACATCACTTTGTAAAAAAAAAAATGTAGTCTGGGCAGAAAGGGGGCAATTCAGTAACAAAATGTACTTAACATAAACCCACACTTACTTTGTCTTTATTAAAAACAAATATAATAGTCCAAAACTCATCAGTTGCAACATTGTTGTGTTTTGAAACTTTTTTTTCAGAATGCTTTTACATAAATTGAAAGCTATGAAAAATAGGTTCTTGTATGGCTCCAGTCTGGTGCATTGACTGTTTATCCATTGACTTTCAAGACACCAGATTATAGTGATGCATTACCTTCATTTAAGCCATCAGTGACCTTTGTAAATCGTTGTGAATACTTTGATTTCTAATGCGAAATGGATTATAATTGTTGACCTTTATTGTGATTATTAATTTGACACTCAATTGTATGCTTTCTGTACTTCTCCTTACCCTTTTCCTGTCTGAAATGCTCTCTGAACAATTTGTCTTTCTCTCAACACTAAGAGAATACAACATTGACGTGGTGTTCATATTTTAAACAGCAAGTTTCAGATGCATAACCTTCTTAGGAGCATTCGTAGAACCTTAAGAAATTATTGCATTTCATATTGGTTGCAATTAACCTCTGGCTGATTTGCAGGGCTGAACATTTTTAATGAATCGGTGAGCCCAATTGTGAAGTAATGATACACACTACCTACAAAATGCATAGATGCACTGTTCGGATTCCTGCAATATCGCAGGATATTCTACATTTCTAATGTAGAAACACGCTCAGTTTCACCAACAACACTCCAAAGATAGTCACCTCACTATATCTGACTATCTCTGAAACCAGAGATACTTGGTGACTGGGACTGACATGATTGTGTCCCAGCAAAAGATTTTGATTTTTTTTGTCTTTAGCATAGTAGTGGTAATTTGAAGCTTCCTGCAGCCACATTAAACACAGCAGATTTCACCAAATCCAGTCCTGAAGGGCCAGACTCCAAAATAGTTTGCAGATTTCCCTACTCAAATGCACTTAAAAAACCTGGAAATTAGTGGACTGATATGTGTTTGAGGAGGGAAATTTGCAAACCGTTTTGGAGAACCCTGAAATACAGGATAATGACAAGATAAGGGTTCAGAAACATGTGTGGGGAACTTCACTTTCAGAGTTTGGAGCTAAAGTGAAGAGATAATAGTCAGAACAGATCATTTGCCATCTTTCGCAATTAGACGTAGACTGTATAGCATAAACCAGGAGTATGGGGTAGATTGCACTGATCTGGAACTGATTTTTCTGATTCTGTGTGGGTATATGAAGATTGTAATCATACTCTGTGCAATCATATTTATGTTTAAATAGTCCATTAGACAGTGACGGGAGAATACAGTAATCACGACGATGAAATCCATCCTCTTTTGTGGGACACATAGATAGGGCCTCCCTCTCCTAATTAATATGCTCCACCTTGGATTTCCTCATCAGTGCGACACTTCACATGCATCAGGATAAGTGGACATAAGAAAAGTTAAGTGTCCATTGAGATGCAAAAAAATGGCTAATTACACAGCACTGATAAAATGTTGGGGCAGTCTTCTCTAAATCGCTTTAATGTAAAATGCCAAGTTGTTGTGATCACACTTCAGGGAGACCATCTGTTGTCCTAGAGAGGGAGTCTGTGGATGAGCTTTAAGATTCAGTTTAATGCTCAAGAAAAAGCAACTTGGAGCATGTTCGCCTTTCAGTACGTATAAATATCACTGAGTACAGCAGTTGCTGAACAGCATTGAAAATTGATTTGAAAGCTGAATGACTGACAATATAACATAAAGCTATAAAACACAGCAGCAAATTATGTTTGACTGACATGGTGTTTTTTTTGTTTTACCTTTAGGGGAAAAAAATGCAGTAACTTCCATTATGGGGTTATAAATCCCAAGAAATGTTCCTCTCAGCCATGTTTGAACACGTCCAAGATGCATTCCTCCAAGCACAAAGATTTAAACTTTCATCTTCCGCTTTCTATTTTACTGTTGGAAGGTCCTACCATTTAGTTGTATGTAATTTTCTTATTTCCAACACAACACCAGTTACAGGGGATTTCTATATTCTCCATACCCAGTTGTTTAATACTAACGGGAAATTATTAAAGTTTGAGACATATAAATATCTAT
>JAABNX020000151.1:19045539-19071288 GCA_015163995.2 Mormyrus lacerda | reverse complement strand
ATATTATGCATTTGATGGCACCTCCAATAATCATTTTTGAAAAATACATTAATATTCAAGTATTTGTTATATAATGCTTAAATGCTTAAGTTTGTTGTAACTGGGGCAAACAAGGAACACGTGTAAGGCAATCAATTAACCAATCAACAAACACTGGCACAAGGGGCAACAGGTGGAACTAATAACAACTAATAGGCACAGAAACTAAGAAACCTACAAGACCTAAACCTCAGAAAATACACATATTCCACTGGAAAAAGAAACAAAAAAACAAAGTACAACCAAAGCACAAGAAAGGCAAACTTAGAACAGGAAAACTCAAAATGGAAAACAGAAAAGGCTAGGGAACAAAACAATAAATATAAAATAACAGATGAGTCTAGCCTAAGCCCACCTTGAACCCAAGACCACAGGCCCCATGATCTCTAAGCCACACACTCAACTCCATAAGCTATGCAGTGGAACAGGCAAGAGGGCAAACACACAAGGGTGAAGGACAGAGAGGGGGAAAGGCAGGATGACCAGCAGTGCCTGGTGGTCAAAGGGGAAAGAACCCAGGAGATGGGACCAGAGGGCACCGACCCTGACAACACCGGGTGGCAATTTCAAGACCCACATTTCAGCCAATGATTCAGTGACGATATTCACTTCCAGAAAAATAACAGAGTTAATGTTGTTGCCAAGTGCAGAATCCAGGGGAAGTGGGGCCCAGACCACACCAGCAATCTGTGGAAGCTCCGGTATCCAATCTAATGAATAAGAAAAGCCCCCGTTTAAAAAAAGCGGGACCGGCCTGTGGCTACGTGGGCTGATTCATTCAACCTTCGAAATGAGCTGAAGTGATTGATAAACCGCGGCCTGCCTCAGCCCCCCTCCGAGCCTGTGACCTCAGAGTCACCGCATACAATGCGTCTCACCGTAACGTTCCAGAAAAACAGAGCGAGCGAATTTGTGGCTATTATGGCAGCTTTGACGTGCATTTAACAGGGGTGTTATAACGAGCTGGAGACTCAGCAGGCTACTGGCCGCTAACTGTGCTTGTAAAAAAGTTTTTATTCTCCCATTGACCTGGGTCCCCCCCCCCCACACCCACCATGCAACAACAGCCTGTGCAGCATCAAAACACTTCTAGGTTCCCATTCGTGGTGTTGCTTATATCCCCGCTTCTTGCCACTGGGCAATGGAAGCATCTCTTAGTGCACTGTTCACCAATAACCACAGACCATCCCGTCTTGTCTCCGCCCCTCTGCCCTTATTTATTATAAGGCCCTGTTTGTGGGGTCTTTGTAACTCTGCAATAATTTAAGAAAAAGGAACGGGGAGGGGGGATGGGGGGAGCAAGGGAGGAGGATAACATGGCTCGGGGGAGGGGGTGCAGGATGACTTTTAAACACATTTTCTTCCTTTTGCTGCAATTAAACAAAGTAGGGCTGTGATTAGTGCAGTGCGGGGGGAAAAAGGAGAGAAAAAGACACCCTTGAATCCAAATGGGGGGGCCTGACTGACCATTATTGCCTGACAATGGCAGAGTTTATTGCTAAGACCTGCTTACTCTCCTGCACGGCACACCATGGGAACTGCACTCAGGTGGAAACGTCTCTCTTTCTCTCTCACTTGCTGCCTCCCTGCCTGCTGTGACAGTGGAAGCCCCTGAGCAGAGTGGGGGCAGCTAAGGCCAGCCAAAATCCCCCCTCGTAACTGAGACGTTTCACATAATCTTCCCAGGTTGTGCTTGTCTGCCGTTGTTAAAACACAGTTAATGATGAGCTTCCTCTGTTTTTTTTCCCCTTCATCCTTACCATCTCCTCCTCCTCCTCCTCCTCCTGCGTTCCTCTCTTCTATCTTTCTCATTCTAAGCTGAGCGCCTGGTTAAGTGGAGTACACCTCCTATCTCCAGCCCATGGGAGAGCATCCAAGGGGACTCTGCTTGGCTCTGTGTTCATGACACATAATGAAAACAATTTTATGCTGCCGAGGGAAGTATGGGGCAATTACGGATGTGATAGCCACCTGCAGAAGCCCCCCTGCCTGACGGGCGACTTCATGAATATTTGGTGGTGGGATGTTATTATGAATAGACAGGGCAGGTGATTTTGGAGGGGCAATAAATCGCTCAGCTGGAGGCTATGTTACAGCCCTGTCACCCTGCGGCAGTCCTTACAGCCGCCCCCGCTGGGAACAGTGACCCCGGAGCGGCACGCGGGGGGGTGGGGGGGTTATGTCACAAGGGCTCTCTGGGTGCCAGCCCAGATCTCTTGTTGGCCAATTTTACACATCACGCTTGGCCCAATAGCTGAGTGGCAGACCTGTCACTCCACTGATTTCATTTGATATCCTGTGTATTCAAAAGGAATTAAAAGAGTATTTCACTTACAAATGACCCTCCCCTTCCCCCAGCTACTGAAAATACCCAGTCCTGTGTTTTGGTAAAATTGTCCTGTTCCACTAGCAACAATTTACGGATTATTAAAATGTGCAGCCCATAAAACAAATTACTGTTAACTTATAATAGCAAACAAATTGTTACCATTAAGTGCTAAAGGGCTGGTATTATTAATACTTAAAGTAATTTTTTTCAGTTAGTCTTATTAATTGTCATGAGTGATGAAGCCCTTTGCAGTGAATGATGCTATGTGAGTGGTTTCCGTAACCAGTGCTGCAGGATTGTGCTCTAAGTTTACAGCTGAGGTCTGCAGCTGACCTACTTTCACTAGGGGTGATCTTTCCAGCCACCCAAGAACAGCTTTTTGAGAACTATTAGTATTAGTACAGAAGTATTTTAGTTATGGATACATTCCTGGAGACTGCTGCAGAAACACTAATTTCATTACCAGAATCATCACTTTGGCTTCAATAAATTCTCATCACTATTCCATAATTAAATTTGCCATTGATTTCCAAAGAAAGATTACATAAACCTGCAAATTTATTGTGGGTTTAAGGAGACACAGACAGAGAACATTTGAAGTGCATATCCAAGCAGATTGGATACAGATGAAAACATCATTCCGTGGTATAATTCATAACATCGGTGTTGATCCACTAAAGCATGCACAAAAAACAAAAGTGGCAATTAAAAACCATGTGTCTAGTTACGTAATACAAATGATTTAATTAAGCTGAAAACAATAAGTTGCTGGAATCTTTAAAAAAAAGCTTTTGATGAAATACTACATGTCTCACACCAGGATGGGATGCCATGCTGGGCGCCTCCAGGGGGTAAGGTGTTTGGAGTGAGCATTGCATTCTGGGAATAAACATCAAAAGCACAATAAAAATAAAAGAAGAACAGAGTAATGCAGACAAGTTGTAACCTACTTCTTTAAAAAAAAATTTAGTACTATGTTTCCACTTTGTGTGTGTGTCTGTGGGGGGGGGTTCCATAGATCACATTTGGAATGTGATCTATGGAATCAAAGTGTGGTAAAACCTGAAACATTTTTCAGGTTGCCATTTGGATAAGCTCAGTTTTATAAAAGTCTGTTAAGGCAATAAAAAAAAGTTCAAATGCCAAATGTCTTGTATTTTGGTTGGTTCTTATGGTTGCCTTAGCTATATTTTTCATGTGAGTGACTGGGTAGGGGTTAAGGGTGTTGTGATTGGGATTGGGTTTTCTCTCATGGAAATTAATTGAAAGTCCCCATTTAGATAGGTATGGCAACGTATGTGTGTGTGTGTTTGTGTGTGTGCGTGTGTGTGTGTGTGTGTGTGCGAGCAGGTTTACCTATCCTTATGGGGACACAATGTCCCCATAACGTGATAAATATCCATTTTTTTTTCTTATGGGGATCGGTTTCCTGGTCCCCATAAGGGAAAACTCAATTTCATTAAAATCGGTGACTGCTATGAAAAAACTACAAATGCAAAAACTCTTGTATTTTTTTGGTTACTTATGGTTATGGTTAGGGCTGGGTATGGGTAGGGGTTAAGGTTGTCAAAGTTTGCGCTGGCATTTTTCCCATTGAAATGAATGAGCGGTCCCCATAAGGATATGTTTACCCTACAGGTGCATGTGTGTGTGCCGCGTCCTGTAGAAAATGGATGGATGGACCCTGTATTAATTAGCAGGGATTTATTGCTGTAAATAGATTCATGTTGTTTAGTATCATGGCTTGAAAAAACTGTGATGAAAATGTATAATTTAACATTCATACTTTAAAGGTTAGTTTAATAATAACTACTCATGAAATCATAAGAGTACCTTGTGGCCCTGTAACAGGTAAATGGCTGGGAGATAGATGATCAGAGATAGATGATCATAGAAATATTGTGTTGAATAACTAATCTTCTGTAGTGGTGATCCCTGTACCCCAGTACTTTCACAGTAGGTGTGTTCTATTACAGTGACGGCACTGATGTGTTGTGACACCTGGCTGTGCTTGCTGTAAGTCCCCTATGGGTGCTGTTCTGGCTCCTATACATTACTTAGCCAGAGTGCATCTTTGATCTTTGGGGACAGACATAAAGCAACAGTAGGGTCCTGCTTGTGTTTCCCGTGACCTGACCTGACCTCAGGTATATAAAAACTGCAGTCTGAATGGGTCATCTGTACCAGCGGGTGAAGGGCTCTCTTGAATGCCGGTCTTGATGTATCCTCCAGCTTTGCGAATCACCTCAGGAAGCAGCGAGACAGGACAAGGCTTGGACAGACTCGGGAGTTGCTCACAGCCAAACCACCTAATGACCGCCATTGAGATAACAATCACCCAGCTTCCCCTTGGTAGCTTGAGGCAAAAAGGAAAAGCTCTAAGAGCTTCCTTCAGAGAGCCCTGATGTCACCCGAATGACGGTGGAGGTCATTAAGGCTGAATGCAGGCCGTCATGAACATGTAGACATATGCACCTGTGTGCGCACCTCACAACTTACTATGGCTGGAGATCACATGATGAAGAATCAGGCAATGGATTGCTGCAACCTCATGTTGCAATCACATGGTGTAAAACCATCCAATGGAGTGATGATAGTTACATCAAATTCCTATATGCCAATCCAATATAGCCCAGGGGGCAGGTTTTGAGCAATCCATGTATAAAAATTACAAGACTAAATGGGAATGTTTAACTAGGAAAACAATACATTCAAGGAAGATAAATAGACACGGAAGGAGAATGAAGGGCAATGAATCTTAGTGTAATATCTCACTGCAGGGCAAAAGCATGCCAGTCTTTAACAACTTGGGGTAAATGAGAACAGTCGCTTTATTATGAGATCATGGGTGAGAAGACAATGTCTACTCATAAGCCGTCTGTGTGATATATTTCTGCAAACGATGAAACGGATCAGTCAAGAATGAAAACTGGCTGTAGATGGAACATTGTAACACAAACCGGCCGCGAGTCCATCAGAGATCCTGCGCTGTACTGAATTAACAGGTCCACCTCCCAGCCTGTCCGCCTGGTCCAGGGACTCTCATTTTATTTGCCTTACATGGCTCATCTTTTAGGAAAATGACAGCGTCCACTTATTGATTATACCTGTGGAGGTCAATCAACCCCAGGGCTCTGACTCAGGCCATATTTAGGGCATCCCTGGATGCCGCTGGTAGCGTGGGAATTAAGGGGCTAATGTGCAAGACGCATCATTCGAGCATCAATTGAACCACAAGCTAAAATAAGCTAATCTGTCTGGGGGGGATTCAATTCATCCAATGTGGTATACGGAGACCCTTGTCTTCTTTGTGATGGATTTCTGTTCCAGGGTGCTCAGTTAACCCCTGGTGGTAAAAGTACAGAGGCCAGAACTGTTTCGGCTCCTATGAGCAGGTCATCTTGCCTCATCTCCAGATTCACATGTCGAGGACAGTGGATGGGATCAGGACTAATGAAAAAGTTTGTCTCGGGGACCCTGCACAAGCCATGCGCCGAAGCAGTGATCACTGCGATGATTATAGCTCATATGACGTTATACATCTAAAACAATGTATAGATTCTTTCAATATCATCCGAAAATATACAGCCACCTTTAGGAAATGAGGGGCGTAGTCAGGTTTACTATTGCCCCCAAAAGAACCAATATCAATATCTAGAGTTGCTACAAACATGACATACCTGGCACACAACACAAATTTGTACCACAAGAAACTAAAAGCAGTGGATGCCATATTCCTTATTTTATATTACTTTAGTTTTAATTATGGTGTTGTTAGCCTTCATTTTACTTCCTGCACAGCTAGTCTGCACAGGTATAGGCCTGAGTCACCCCAGGCCATAGATGATGACTTACCAAGCCCTACACTATACAAAAGCACAAGTCAGCCACTCCTGCCTTCAGACACAGAACAAAACCAGACTCGGTTCACTTTAATGCACGGGAAAAGCATCATTGAGAGATACACTCCCTTAACGATGACCCATTCATGAATGCAGTCGAAGATCACAGTTAGTCTGGAACCTATCCCAGAAAACATTAGCCATGACACAAGGGAACACCCTGGATTCTCTGAACCACGCTGTGTTAGCCTGCGCAGTAACGATGTGGTGCATTTATATGCTAAGATGACTTACATGTGGTGTCTCTGGAATCATTGAGGAGAAGCACACAGCAAACAATACCGGAGCCCTCTGTCAGAAGTACCCAGGTGATGAACACGGGCGGAGATCTGTATTCCTGTACAGCCACAGCAAGGCATCGTGGGCTAGCTTGTGTTGCCCAGGAAATGTTGGGGTCACGCTGCCCTCAGATCCTCCCCCCAGGCGGGGAATGTCATTGCAGAGGGGGCTACCTGGCAGCAGTCAGGCATATTATCCAACCCCATTACCTTGTGCCCAGGCCGTCTGTCCTAATTATGGGTTTGTTCCGTCAGGGGCTACTGCGGCTGCTTACAAACCTGCGTGTGCGTGTTTTTATGTGTGCGTGATGCTGGAAGAGGAGGACGAGGATGGGAATGCTTTTCGTTCGGTATTCTGAGCCTGGTTTCAGAATTAGGTGCCGCATCAGAGTGTTCCTAAGTAAAGAGGGAATAATTAGCATTTTTTCAGTGTGGTTTTGGACCATTTTTACATTCAGCCTACCATTGTAGTACAGATGTGTTGACTGTATTACAATCTTCTCTCTCTACCATTTTCATTTAATTTCATTTCGTTCATTTTATTTCAATAGAAAAGATTTTGTATGAATTAAGAGAATTAAGCTACATATTATTCATTTTTTGTAGTCAATAATGGGCATATGCCTGCACTTTCAAACACCAATAGATAAATACACACAATCCCATGTATCTGGGACCACATCGCCACCCTCCAAGTCACACGTGAGCATTTTCAATTCACTTCATTTTTGGTGGAAAAGGAACAGAAAGTTCAGAATAAGATGATTAATTTTTATAAAGTTTGCGACAAAAACTAATTCTTTTGTATTTTCACTAGTAATCCGTTATTGATTATTGGCATGTTAATACATAATTAGCTTTTGTCTAAGATAAACTGAACGCAATGGATTCAATACACTGTCATAACTGACAATGGATACCTTTTAAGTTTAAACTAGTAATGATTATGTTTTTCTTGGTTTTATCAAATCATTTTTTATCTGAACACTGAACGCTGACACATTTTTCATCATATACCATCAGTTATTTTCCATAATATAACTATCCATGCAATTTTAGGTTACTTTTTTGCACTGATTGTTAACAAAAATTGCTTTTACTCTTATGTACTTATATATGGGGTTTGTTCCCATAAAAAGGCATTGTAATATTGTCAATATTGATACCTCTGGTTCTTTGTTACTGACCAGGTGACAAAATATTTTCCCATTCCATCCGAAATTGGTCACTCACATGAAAAAGACAGCTAAGGCAAACACTGACAGTAGTAGCAGGCAGGTACACAATGACTTCAAAACAGTGGCCTTTCTGACAACCTATTACAACACATAACATCATACTAGATATATGACACTTTTTTTAATCTGTTGTTTTCTTTTTTAAATCATTAAAATCAGAAAGCTCATTTACAAAGGACTTGCCTTTGCAATCACAGGAATAATGTAGCGGTGGGTAAAATGGGGGTAATTGGTTTGGTAAGGATCGCTTTCCATCACACCATAAAGCTCTAAACAAAAGAAAAGGTCGCCAATTAAGGCATCGTGAATACCAAGTACCGCGGCTGATGAAAACAGGCCAGTGGTTTAAATAGATTTGCAAGCAATTTACCTTTTCACAATGTTGGCAATCTGATGCAATTTGCTCGCAATTTTGCCGGCTTTCAGTAGCACACCGAGCTGACACTATACAGACCAAATGGCACCAAGGACCACATAGAAAATGTAAAACTATCTTGGCTGCATCAAGGTACCAGAATGGCGCTTCATCAGGAAAATTACAACAATTAGCATAAGTGCTGAAAAAAAAAACAACACTAAATGTCAGCGGCAAAGGTTCAGCCAGCGATGGATGCGGACGCGAAATGTCCTCGTGGACAGACTCCTTGCGAAACCCGAGGCAATCACCCTCCATCCGCAGTGGCTGATGGGTCCACAATTGCTGTGACATTCTCTAAGACGCAGACCTGTCATTCTCTCCCACAAAACTATTTTTTCCCCCTCCTGCTTGCGATTTTCTCTCTGTAGAATCATGACATTCCCTACAATCAAGAAATACGTTTTACTTTCATGTCTCTACTCTGTCTTAAGCGGGCACCAGATGTGGTCATGCTGCAGCATCAGGCGCCTCTGTAGTAAATTGAATGGCGGGCAGAGAGGGGGGTGATCTTTGTCACAAATTAAATGCATTTAGTACATTGACCATGACATCAAAATATCAAGATACCTATGTCTAGTCTGAACATGCGGATGTATTGCAACCATGAACAGAAAGGGAAGACGCAAATACCAGGCATTATCATTTTCAGGTGTGTGATAATTTCCATTCCTTCTCCACTAATTTTCCTTCATGGATGTGAAATGATCTAATTATATGCTAAAAACCATGAATTTATAACTTTGGTTATAAATAGCAATGGGCACGAGGCAGGGAACAACCCTGGCCAGGGGGGTAGTCCATCACAGGACACACTGTTACCATTCACTCACACATGCACACCTATGAGCAATTTATTAACTCCAATTAGCCTCAGCAGGTCTTTGGACTGTGGGGGGAAACCAGAGTACGCGGAGGAAACCCCATGACGACACGGGGAGAACATGCACACACACGTAACCCAGGCAGAGACTTGAACCCGGGTCCCCGAGGTGTGAGGCAACAGTGCTAACCACTGTACCACCATGCCACCCCTTCAGAATATCCCAAAACAAAAAAAAAAATTTACAAAAAAAATCCAAGTAACGATGCATGCAATTAATGTGAAAATGCTTTTCTATAAAAGACATTATCACCTTTGAATTTGTAAGCATCAAACTACATGCAAAAGAAGCAGTTTTGGCCTTGGTAGTAGCTGATAACGGAATAGCGATCCGCAGTGCTTCACCTCGAGCAAGCAGCAGCATGGTTAGCGGAGGGAATGAGAACAAGCTGACAGTGCCAACTCGCAGATTTGTCGTGATGGCTTTCTGTCATATGTTTGCTTCAACATGTGGCTACTGCCTAAGATTTCTCAGTGCTAACTGATAATTCATGTAACTGCTAATTTGTTGCAAGACTTGAAAATTAGGGAGACCATACGTCCTGTTTTTTCTCGGACGTTTCCTCACTTTTGGGACTTAAAATTGCTTGAAATGGATTTCACCTTGTTTCATGTTGACATTTGTTTTCTACAGTCAGAATACTTTCTGGGTGCATATTTGCGGTGCTTTGATGCTTCTCTTCTTTTGTCCTGCCCCTACTCTTCTTTTGTTGCAAACCAAAATATGGTCACCCTCTGAGAATATAAAGTGGATAGTCACTTACATTCACTGCATTTCATCAGTTTAATTTAGATTTATGTAACCTGTTTAAAAAAAAACAGTGCTCATACTGCATAAAAAAATTCCTGCCTAAAAATTACTAATGATGAACAGTAATTTATCACACTGTATCACAGCTCATTATACTTCCTTTGTAACACGTTTTAACCCTGACGGAGATTCACTGAACAAAACAGTAAACAAAAAACCACACATACCATACATGTACATCAGAAAATAGTAGCTTCTGACAATCCATCTATCCATTCATCTTCCAACATGCATATTTCTGAAGGATATAGGAGGGGGGGGGCATCCCAGGCAGAATATGGCACAAGGCAGCAGTACGCCCTGGGCAGGATGGTTTTTGACAGTTCTTCTTGTGGGAAAAGCACAGTAAATTATACTTATGGAAGGCAGGTTTATTTGGGGAGTGTAAGGTATCAAGGACATCCTCCCTTTCTTACAGGGGTGGGGGTGTTTGGGGCTTGAATATTAGAGCAGGTATGGGTCAAGGGGCACATGGTGGCGATGCTGAGCCTTTAGGGGCCCTTTCAGGGGGCAGCCGCTGTCCTAGGCTGAGGGGCAACAAGGATGAGGGGCTATACAGATGGGCGCAGTGATGACACCAGCCTTCCACATGCAGCCTGGCCTTTAATTACAACTGATTGCTGGGAGAGGGAGTTTGGGGGGGTGGGGGGTCCCAGGGGGGGAGGGGGACAGACAGGTGACGGGACGGGGAGAGGAACCTGTGGCAGATCGCGGTGCCATCAGGCAGGACGCGCCTCAGCCTGACAGCTAATTAGGAGCGACACGGATTCCTCCCAGTGTAACAGATGTTCCCTAATCAGTGCAGCCTGGGAGGATGCAGTGCCAGCAACATTTCATGCACAATTTAACTATCTAAAAGGAGCAAATACTTAATGCATTGTCAGACCCCCGCAGCTGTTTCCCTCAGCTGAGACCCTCGCCGTCTGAAATGTGACGTTTTATGTAACGCTAACAGAGTGTTTATAATACATTAATAGCTGTAAAAAAAAAAAACAAAAAAGGTCATGCATTTGCAAGAAAACTGTGCCCTGTTAGATGTGGTCACACGATTCTTAGTTGGGATGAAACACCCGGCACTCTGATGTTTCGAAAATGTGCCTGAATAGAAGCCACTGTTTTAAAACACTCTCCTTCAACATTAATGTTAACATACAGCAGATAAATAAATAAACACCCTCAGTGCTTGTCATTTGGGTAAAGTGCCATGTCCTTAAGGTTTAATCTTCAATTTGTAATCTTTACTGCAGCTAGCATATGAATTTCACTTTTTTATGGTTTATACAGTATATTTATTTGTAATTTGGCACAACAGATGTTTTAAATGTGCTATACACATAAAGACACGCACACGCAGGTTTCTAATTATATCTTTGTGTGTCTCTCTGTTCATTTCTATGGGGAAAACTCTAATCCCAACATGACAACCTTTACCCCTACCCAGCCCTTACCTTAACTATACGTAACCAAATTAAATTTTTGGCATTTTTAGTTTTTGAAAATGCCCCCACAATATCAAAATAACAGGTTTTAATTACATTGTGGGGGACCTAATCCACACACACACACTCATTGGCTGCTTTATTATGTACACCTTGCTAGTACAGCGTTAAGCCCCCTTTTGCCCTCTGAACTGCCTTAATTCTTCATGCTGTAGATTTAGTAAGGTGCTTGGAGCTTTCCTCAGAGTCTCTGGTCCATGCTGACCTGATAGCATAATGCAGTTGTTGGAGATTTGTCAGCTGCACCTTCATGACGCAAATCTCTCGTCCACCACAACCCATAGGTTATCTATTGGATTGAGATATAGTGACTGTGAAGGCCTTTTGAGTACAGGGAACTGATTGTCATGTTCAAGAAACCAGAATGACATGTTTTGAGCTTTGTGGAATGGTGCGTTATACTGCTCGAAGTAGCCATTAGAAGCTGGGTAAACTGTGGCCAAAGCGAGATGTAGATGGTCAATGACAATACCCAGGAAAGGTGCAGCATTAACACGATGCTGAGTTGGTACTAAGGGGTCCAAAATATGCCAAGAAAATACCCCCCCACACACACCATTACACCACTAATAGCCTGAATTGTTGATACAAAGCAGGATGGATCACTGCTTTCATGTTGTTTATGCCAAATTCTGACCTTTCTACCTGAACGCTGCAGCAGGAAATGAGACTCATGTGACCAGGCAACATTTTTGGAGCCCGTACCCACTGTGTCCTGTTTGACGGGTTATACATTCAGAGATGCTCCCCTGTATACCTTGGTTGTAATAATAATGAAGTGGCCAATGAGTGTGTGTGTGTGTGTGTGTGTGTATACACAGTATGTACAGTGTAGTTTTACGACCAGGGCCTGAAATTCACTTGTCAATCTGGGGGGGATTTATAAAATAGGGGTGGGGGGAATACTTAGGATACATAAAGGCCTATTCATAACATTAGCGATAACATTCTTTGCTGATTCTGCCTCAAACTTTATTTTCAAAGCTGCTGTGTGAGAAACGCAATCTGCATGGCGACTTAAAGTTGAAGTTTTGTAACTTCAGCTGGTAAATGGTATAACGCCATACACTTTACAAACTGAACACCTCATGTCTCTGTTTTTCCATTCGAGCCATGGATAAAATTTGAGCCAATTTACTTACTTGGAACTTATTTTTGTACTGTTTTACCTCTGTAATGTGGTCGCAACCTGTATAAACGGTGTGTACGCATGAAAATGTTGCGTAAGTCCGTTTCCACGCTCACATCGAGATATGAAAAACAAAACTTAGCATACCACTATGCACATTGTCATGGCAGCTGCAGACATGGCATATGCACGGTTCTGCTTGGTTTTGTAAACAGACGGCACTCAGTGGCAAGTCATTGCTACTGCGGTTTCCCTTTTTAAACTCACAATCATGACGCTGACTTTATCTAATACACCGACATTAATTGTATGTTGTTTACAAACGTATGGCACCTGATTTGTAATCAATTTGTAACAATAAAACGGTGCAGAAAATGACCAAACTATTACAACTACCATGGCAGCTCTTGCGTTATTGGAAGACATAGCTTAAGGAAAAATTAGAAGAGAGCGCTTATTCAGGGATCATAGTGATTTCTTGGCCCATGATAATGACTGGCTTCTAAGTCGATTCAGATTTCCAAGAGCTATCATTTTGGAGCTGTGTGCTGAACTGGGGCCAGCATTACAAAGGCAGATGATAAGGAATTGCACTATACCTGTTCCTTTACAAGTTCTGTCCACTCGCGGGTTCTTAGCCACAGGTGCTTTTCAGTCAGAACTTCCAGCACTCACGCCATTCCAGCTGTATGGGACAGCATAATCCGCTTGTCACCCAGATATATAAAATTTCCTTACACTGTGGTTGTACAGGCTAGCATTAAAGCGCAATTTGCAGCAATATCCGGTTTTCCCAATGTAATCGGAGCCATCGACGGCATGTACATTGCTATAAAGGCATCTTCAGAGACAGAATTTGCTTATGTTCATACTTTCACTCTATTAATGTACAAATTATGTACGATTCGAACATGTGTCTCATTAATGCATGGACGTCGCCACTATTAAATCTGAGGGGGGCGTGTCCCCCTCACATTTCATAACTATTTGTTTGGATCCTCCCACATTTAACATGGAACATTAGTTTTATGCCAGTGTGTCCCCCCGACTCAAAACGCCTCTGCATTACTGTAGAGGCTAGATGGCCTGGCTCAACCCATGATTCGTTCATTCCCAGAAACAGTAGTGTTGGAAACAAACTTGAAAATGGGTTGGTACGTGATGACTGGCTGCTCGGTAAGAATATTTTTCCTATTTTATAATTTGGCCCAGTATTGTAAGCTTTGTTTGATTTAACCATTTGACAACTCCTTAGGGAACAGTAGGTACCCACCAAAGTTGTAGCTTCTCACACTGCTCGCAAACCCACAGAATGAACAGGAGCAGCGTTATAATGCTGCCCCCCATTCTCGGGCTCGGGTGGTGGTGGTAGGGCAGCTTGAAGACTGTTGGCGCTGCCTAGACAAGACCTGGACAAGACCGATGGGGTGCTGCTAGTACATGCAGTCCGCAAAAAAGTGTGTCACATTGTACACACATATAGCGTGTTGCATAATCTGGTACAAAATCGTGACCTGCTGTATC
Source organism: Mormyrus lacerda (assembly GCA_015163995.2). Taxonomy (NCBI): domain Eukaryota; kingdom Metazoa; phylum Chordata; class Actinopteri; order Osteoglossiformes; family Mormyridae; genus Mormyrus; species Mormyrus lacerda. The sequence continues at coordinate 19,057,241 of JAABNX020000151.1, read as the reverse complement.
TAAAGAGCCCTGAGGCACCAAATTTTCCGCCAAATCGAACAGCGTTACAACTTCAGCATCAGACAGTGTATCATTTATTTGTTTTATTTCATTGGCAACATCTTACAGCATTCACAATTTCTTTTTGTGACTGCAGCACGGCTTCAGTCAGTACACGGCCGGATGGTCATCCTCTGGTTTCTGAGGCACGGGAATGTGTGCAGCACAGCAGCACCATCACCGCCTGTTTCATCCTCGGCACTGGGGGCACCTCCTGTACTATTGTCTGTAAGAATAAACAAACAGAATAAACAAAAGTAACACTGCATCAGCACCCTACGTGTTATTCATAAACATGCAGGTAATTCAAACAAGTATGGTACGAGAAAAACTCACCCGCGTTGACAACAGAGTCCCCCTCACCCGATAAAAGTGTGTCCCCAATCATTGCAGCAACTCATTGCTCAAAGGGTGTGAGACCGGGAATTCCGCTACCTCCGCCTGTACTGTTAAGACTCTTACAGTGAGCAGCCGCTCGTTTTTTCACGCAGATTTTAATGTCCGAGCACATCTTTTTAATTTCGGCCGCCATGCGAATTTCGGAACCAACACTTTCAACTGACTCCGCCATGCTGTGCCACTCCATCAACTTTCGTTTATTGCTGATGGCACTACTTAAACCACCAAATAATATCACTGTTCTTTTCTCAGATTCTGTTAACATGACCTCCACTTCGCACTCATTGAAATACTTCGTTTCCCCATGTGTTTTATCCATTGTTGTTTAAGAAAAACATAGAACGAAGTGGGTATTTATACAGATTCACATATGCAAATATACATAATTATGGCCGGATCGGGGGGGGTGGCTGTGGGTTTGTTCATGTATGTAAAATTTTACGCTCATTGGGATTTATAAAGGGAATGTGTGTAGATCTGTGCTTACGCAAGGTTTTATGCATCTGGATTTTTTCTTGCTTACGCACATTATTAGTCCATACACCATGTTTTAGTGCAAATTCTACACACGTCATTATACATGAAGGCCCTGGTTACTGATTCTGATAATTGGTCCCCAAGATACGGCGCGTTCTGCCAGACGTTCCTTATTCCACAAAGGTTGGGTGAGCATTAATACGTCGCTATAAATGTGTGCTGAGAGGTTTGCTATCAAGATTTACATATTATCATGTATTATGTACTGTGCATAATGGCACTACCATGCATAATGGCACCTAACATCTTTAGGTGGCACATCACTATATACACTATATGGACAAATGTATTGGGACACCTTGCCATTACACCTATAGGAACTTTTATGACATCCCATTCTAAATCCATAGACATCAGTATGGATTTGTATAACAGCTGTCACTCTTCTGGGAAGGCATTCCACATGATTTTGGAGTATGTCCATGGCAATATTTGCTTATTCAACCAGAAGAGCATTTGTGAGATCAGGCATTGATGTTAGACGTGAAGACCTAGCTCGCAATCTCTATTCTACCTCATCCAAAAGGTGTTTGATGTGGTTGAGGTCAGGGCTCTGTGTGGGCCAGTTAAGTTCTTCCACACCAAACTCACCCAACTATGTCTATATGGACCTTGCTTTGTGCACTGGGGCACAGTCATGCTGGAACAGAATAGGGACTTCATCACACTGTTCCCACAAAGTTGGAATCATAGAATTGTCCACAATGTATTGGTGTGCTGAAGCATTAAGTTTCCTTCACTGGAACTAAGGGGCCTAGCCCAACCCCTGGAAAAAAAACCCATACCATTATCCCTCCTCCACCAAACTTTATAGTTGGCACAATGCAGTCAGGCAGGTAACAATCTCCTGGGATCTCCCAAACACAGACTTGTCCATCAGACTGACAGACAGATAAGCGTGATTCATCATCCCGCAGAACATGTTTCCATTGCTCCAGAGTCCACAGAATCCAGTGACATCATGCTTTATACACTCCATCCGATGCGTGGCATTGCGCTTGATGATGTGAGGCCTGCATGCAGTTGCTCGGCCATGGAAGCCCATGGTGCACAGTTTTTGTGTTGGGGTTAATGACAGGGGAAGTTTGGAACTCTGCAGTTATTGAGTTAAAAGAGCACAGGGAACTTTTACGCAATATTGCGCCTCAGCACATTGTGACCCCACTCTTTACGTAGTCTGTCACTTTGTGGCTGAGTTTCTGTTGCTCCTAAACACTTCCACTTGGCAATAATACAACTTACAATTGACCGTGGGATATTTAGCAGAGAAGAAATTTCATGACTTATTGCAAAGGTGGAATCCTATGACAGCACCACACCTGAATTCAATGAGCTGTTCGGAATCACCCATTCGTTCACAAAAGTTTGCAAACCTGACTGCATGGCTAGGTGCTTGATTTTATACACCTCTGGCAATGGGTCTGAATGAAACACCTGAATTCAATGATTAAGAGGTGTGTCCCAATACTTTTATCCTTTACCATTATTATTTACTTATTGCCAGTTACATACAATTTCAAGAAAGCAGGGTCATCCAGTCTCTGGTGCAACTAGGGACTTTAGCGACGTCAGTCTGTCAATGACAGGGTTTGAAGTGACACTGTTCCGGTCAAAGGCCCAGCATCCAAATCTACACGATGTTGACATTGAAAAGCCTACTGTTACGATTATCATGTAATAATAATGATGGTGGAAATGCTCATATTAGTATTGTATGAAAGGTATAACTTGCCTTTTGCTCTTAATTACCTTTGCAGACACACATGAAATCCTTGGAGCAAGTGTACAGCTGCCAGGGAGATTCCCTACAAGAACGGGTCAGTATGAAAACCTGTCTCATATGTTTGTGCTGTGCTGGTGTACCTTGTCACGTCCACTGGGGAGCCTGCCGTCCCTGAGATTCCACATGTCAAAATCTACCATCAATCATCTAGTGACGCAATGAACATGCATTTTGTTTGGACAAAATACATTCACAACCATTCATGTCAATGTTTTATGGAATGATTTTTGATCTATTTCAAGTAACGTGAAAAAGGACAAATAAGGTTAATCTGGAAGGTCTCACTGGGGTTAACAAAAGGAGCAAGAAGTGTACTGTTCATTTGCGTTTTATTTCATTTGATGCGATTGGTACCCACATGCATAAACATGGCCGAAGGGTGATGACATTTCCCAGCAGTATCAGACGAGATAAAAATTCAGCTCCCCATTTACCTCACGCGTTCCGAGTCCCTCGCCAGACCCCTTTTACTCCCTATCACCACCGGGAGTACCGGCGGCTCTCTCTGGCTTGCCGCTTTTATCTGATGCTCTGGATGACAGGTAATCTGGCTGAAAGTTCTTTCAATTGCACCCGCAGATAAAAAAAAAAAAAAAAAAAAAAAAAAAAAAAGTGCTGTCTGATGAAATCTGGGCAGTTATCACGCTAACCATTACCTGTCAAGTCGCCCGCTTCAATTTAAGGGTGCATCAATTTTCTGAAGAGGAAATCAAGGGCGAGGAAGAAAAGCTGGCCAGATAAACAGTGACAAAGGCCTCTTTCTCTTCTTTTTATTTATGATAGGATGTTGCTGCATGGGGAGCCGAGTGAGGGCTTTATCAGACAAACAGATACATCGCTGATAGCTGGGTAGTCTTCACCTTTCGTGACATGTCGCACTTTGCTGAGGAAGATTTTTCCACCCAATATGACTTTCCTCAAAACCTGCTCCAAGATCAGGAGTCCCTAGAAGGCTGTCCAGCCATTGACAGAGTGGGAGATAAAACTGAGAGGAAGGTAAATAAGCTGGGAAAGAGGGATGGTCGAAGCAGCAATTTAAATACCATGTCACTTCTTTTCTTTTGAACACGTTCGCTCGGACGCATTTATTTAGATGCATCGCTTCACATTGTCTCTTCTTGGGCAAGGAATGAAAAACAGGCGGGAAGAAAAGTATTGCGTGGCAAAACCAAAACCAAAATTAAAACCATATGAACAAACATCATATAAATGTTTTATTTTGATGTCTGTAGTAATTATGCAGGACCTTGTCCTGGTTTTTGTTAGGACCAAATACTTTTGCTAAGACCAAATGCTTCTGGCAAGAAGCTTTTCACAGCATGTGTGTAAAGGTTTAAATTTGAGCCTGACTAGCACAAACACTGCAATAAATCTTGTAAATCTTGAGTGCTGTCCTTGAAAAATAAAAGAAAACAACCCATCATTTATAATCTGAACAGACATTACAGCAACATTTGCTTGAAAATTCTCAAAATGACAAGCTGCACTACAGGATGAAGATAATGACCCAGGATGTGCCCTGAATCCTCCAGAGCCTCAGGCGCCAAGAATTGATTGGCCTCTGCCAGGACCTTCCTCACTCTGTTATTAACTGCAAACTTTTCTTGCTTTGACGCAGAAATCCTTGGGGGCAATTTCTGTCTGTTCACCCTCCATCTCATTTACAGCTTGATGGGGTCTATACTTCTAGAGTGTGTAAGTGTTACGAATAACTCATAGCTAGCTATACCAAATTCTGCATGAAATTCTACTCTGACCCAGCTCTAGTATTAAGATCACTTGGATTTGGCAAGCCTCCCCCTTTCTCAACTTTAACAAGCTCTTATCTGAAGAGAGGCAGTGTCTTAGCACACTTGACCACCATTCATAAATATGAGAAAAATCCTGGATAGAGGATTGTCTTTCATAATCAGATTAATAATTTCCACTGCCACACCTAGCAAACAATGACTGACAAATAAGTTTATGAAATCACCTTTCAAGCCCTTGCTAAATGTACATTCTGTGAAATATAAGTACAAATACAAGTCATTCATCTTTTTCTACACCAGGAAAGCAACATGTGGTGCTGTAGTGATTAGCACTGTTGTCTCTTACCTCTGGGACCATGATCCATGTGTCTGGAGTCTGCATGTTCTCCCCGTGTCATCGTGGACTTTCCTCTGGACTCCGGTTTCCTCCCACAGTCTAAAACATGCTGTGGTGAATTGGAGTTACCAAATTGCCAAAGTGTGTGTGTGTGTGTGTGTGTGTGAAAAGGGTGTCTGAGTGTGCCCATACACTGAGCCCTGCGATAGATTGGAGCCCCATCATGGGTTATTCCTTGCCTAGTGCCCAACGACTCCAGAGCCCCTGCGACCCTGAATAGAATAAGTGGTTGGATGGCTGGATGGATGTAAAGTAGCATGACATCACCTACAGATTGTTCCCACTCTGACTTACAGTTTGGCAGATTGTCACCTCCATTTTCTGTTCTTTGGTCCTGTGTAGAGTCACTAATATTTTTCTTTGACATAATTGCTTCATTGACAATTCTCTCTTCAGACTTGCGTCGATTCACCAACAAAGACTTCAAAAACTGCCTTCTGCAAACAAATTGTGAAATAGCAGCATTTTTAACTTAAACCAAAGACCAGAACCTAAGAGCCAAATTTCATTTGAAATTTAGTCAAGACAATTTCATGCAATCATGTGGTATGATCCAGATATAAAAATTAACTCATTTTTTAACCAATCCAGTGGCCATAATGATGAGGGTTGAGCTGGAAATGCAATTTTGTTTTACAGTATTTTCCTTTTTTATTGAAGAGCTAAGCTGAGCACCGCTTCACTGTGTACTGCTTTTCTGTGCACTGCTTCACTGTGCACTGCTAATTATCTAATTATCTATCTTCTTCTATCAAAACAGGTTAAAAATAGTTTTTATTGAGATTTAAATCTATTTTGAGTATTCTTTACTGTAAGTGTGCACTTTTAAATTGGTTAGTTCAAGGTTAAAAGCAATGGCTTCTGATTCAGAGGCACCTGCGGATTGTTCTGTCACTAAAATAGCTGCTCTTGTGTGAGCTGCCTTTCAGGGGAATGACCCTTCATGGCCACAGTCTGGGGCATGGTTTCTGTGGAACACCCTAACTGTCCATCCCTTGAACCAGCAAGGAGGCCAGCAGAGTCATGCTTAATGAGATTATCTCATCCTCTCATCATCCTCTGACATTCCTAATTTCAGCCACCAGCCTGACCGGTACCATCTGCATTGGCATCACAGGGCTAACCTTCCTCCTCCATGGCAGACATTCACTGATCAGCTGACTCACATTACACTCTTGCTTGCTGTGTAATTGGCCAGATGCATACCCTGCCATACATTACATAGCATTTGGGCCTTGAGAATTCTGGGGAAAAATAACTCAAAAGATATGTCTGATATCAGGTCAAGTTCAAGTCCAGGCAAAAAACTCCATGGGACCCTCCAATGCACCCCGCATAACACAGTATTATTTATGAGCACTATTTTAGCATGATTAATAATATCAACAAATAGAATGTAATAATACAATTCCTTTATTTTCAGTTTACTGTGAAAAACAGAATAAACAAATAAAGCAGATTTTGCTGTAATGTGCTATGTAACTGGCCACCCTCAAAGGCCCCCTCCCAGTTTGAGGCCCCTCCCAGCTCCGGGGCCCCAGGCTATTGCCTGCCTTGTCCCTACACCTCTGTGTACACCTCTTGACATTCAGAGTGTGGTGCTGCGGCACCTACTGTGCATCACATGGATGAAGTGTGTTTACCTGCCTGCTGAATGATGTTGAGTTGCAGCCTAAGCTGACATACTAAACAACTAAAAGCCAGTTAATAGTTAAATTTGAAGGCAACCTTTAAGAACCTTTGCGATCGGTGTTGTCAATGTTCTGTGTTTGCCTGTTGTCTTCTGTCCCATGTGTGCAGACTGGGAGGGAAGAGGGAGCTGACTCACTGGGAAGGCCTAGAGCCCCTCGCCAGCCTGCTCTACCCCGGCCCCACGGATTACACATACAGGAGTTTCAGTGACATAAAAAAGGAAGTTCCCTGCTGGGCCTGTGAAGAGCAGAAAGGGGCCGGTGTTCTCACATCCCGAGCCGGGCTCTCAGCAGTATGTGAATGACAATGGATTAAAAAAAAAAAACATGAATGTCCTGCCTACACAGGATATAATATAGGTGGCCGTGACAATGCCTGAATGGGTTGACGGACCAGTCGAGGAGCAAATGCACAATGGGCTGATGATAAAGGAGATTCCTGTGGGCAGCAGTGCATTGCATTCAGCGTGTTCCTCCAGCACTGACCTCGCAATTGGGGTAGCCCCGCGGGGAACCTGAAAGGCAGGCCACAGGAGGTACAGCAGGTGGATACGAATTTGTAAATAGTGAGTTAGAGCTTTACTAATCACCAATACCATGAGGATCATGAAGAACAGGGCCTGCGCATCTCGGTCTGTCTCTCACTGAGGAGAACGTGAGATGCACATGGGGGAAGCATGGAGCATTGGAACATAACACGTGAAAAGGGAACTCTCAACAATGTTTATGCAATGATTATGCATTGTTTGGGTTGAAATTGAACACCGAAGCTATCTGTGGCTCTGCTGACAAATTTATTTCATCGTCAACAGGACGGATTATGCAGGTGTAACTGCAGTCACACATGCCAGAGTATTGAATGGCAAATGTTCGTGCCTATATCTGAGAAATGGCCAAGTCGACCGCTTTAGCTATTAGCTTCCTTTTCAGTTTGGACAGAATAGCATGAGCTTGGACATACTTTGATCACTTTTGAACTTATTTACTGGAGGTATTTCCCAGAAGTGCCTGTGGAGGTTAGATAGGTTGAAAATTAACCTATGTTAAAACATGGCTATAGTTAATATATATAAAAAATCAAAATATACTACCCTCCACACTCAACCTACTCATGCATGGGTTTTATGTGTGTAACAATAAAAGGACTTTTCGTAAATTAAATTTCTTATCTAAATTACACGAAATTGAGTCCAGTGCTAAGTTTTGTTGAATGTTACCTACACAAAGGAGGACATTTCTGCCACCTTACCTCCCTCAGACAATCTCTGCCTTGAACTGTTAATCTAATTAAAGAAAATAAATGTATACACACTGATCACCTTAGTGACAACACATAGCTGAGAAAGCTAATTTGCTTCCTTTCAGTTCCTCCCGTAACAGATAATAGTATTTTATTGCACAAAGGTCACTAGGGAAATTAACTTCTCGTCCAGCAAATAAAAAAAAACTCACCACCCAGAATAACAAGTATATCCTGATTAAATTCAATCAAGAGGTTCCCAGTAGGATAGGACACTGACCTTTCTCCCAACACAGAACGAAATAACCTAGACAAAGGTTGGCTAACCCACAGCATCTGAAGCACTCGTGTTAGATTGTAACATTAATAGGAGAAGGCAGCCTCTACAAGGCACATTCCTTGGGTTATCTATCTGAAGGCTTTAATGGGAGTACAGCTGGTATCTTAAATTAAGATTAAAGTTCAAATCAGAATTCCAAATTGGGTGTGTGAACCTTTGCTGAAAGCACAAAAAAAATAGGGAAGAGGAAATATGTTCTTTTTTCCGGGTGGTATCACAGCTTAGGATACAGCATTTTAATTTGATTAGCAAGAATCATATCTTGATTTATTTGAGTCAATTGTTTATAACTGAAATATAACTGAAAATACCATAATAAGATTAAAATATAATAAAATTAATTAACTAACATATGAAGCCTTTTGAGCGAACAGGTAGAATTTACTAATTTATTTTGAGCAAATCAAGCTAGCTTCCAAACTTGCCACTGCACTAGGTAAGGAGTAATGGTTGGTAGGTAGATACCTACCCAGCATCTCTGTCTATTTGGCGCCTTCTGCCCAGGCATGGAGTGGCCTTCAGGACTACTTATTGGTCACTGTTCCCAGTCCACACCACTCAATGCCCACTTCAGTATTCACCAACAGTATTTTGCTTTTCTTATCATTTACCACTGATGTATTCCATCTCAGGCACAAACTATTCTGGATTTTTTTTTCTCTCAGTCGCAGCTTCAGCTACCTCTGGGTCGACATTATTATGTTATATGGGAATCACATTAGCCAAAGCATTGAGCTAATGAAACTTTGTAACAAACTGAGAAAAATGCCCTGAGTGACTGTTTGTTTCAATCAATGAAGAATCTAGTAAATAAAAACCAGTAGAGAAAATTCAAATGCATTGATCCTGTCTCGGCAGAAACCTACTCACAGTGGAAGGCTTGGTTCAACGATGCCTGACAATAAAATCAATAAAACTCATCCTTTCAATAGCATCCAATTATCAGTACAAAGTGAAGACAGCCTTCCATCATAAATCAGAAAACTTCACTAAAACAGACATGAGAAAATTAATTGACTGAAATTATATCAAGAGCACTAGAACAGTCTCACTGACACAGGCTGATCAGAGGCACTCAACACTGAGATGAAGCTGAAGTTTTATAGACTGTAAGACAAAATGTTTGAAACACAATATCGATTGTCTTTGTAAAGGCAGCTATTACGGTGGCCAGTTGCTTTATGAGGAAAAAACTCAGACAAGTTCTTTTACCATGAACAGAGTAATCAGGTTGTCTGAGCATTTAATGTTTTTGTCCTTATTTAATCCCATGTGAATCCATCCATTTTCCAGAAAGGCTTATTAAGTGGCCGATCCCAGAAAGCACATGGTACAAGGAAAAAGAAAGAATGCTGTTTTTCACAGGGCACGTACTCTTACCACACCTGTCTATGGACTATGGAAAGAAACCTATATCTAATGCCAGATAGCTCCTCTTTGGGCTATCAACTGGCTCCGGAGGGCGGGGTCAGATCGATGGCTTGTGCAATAAGTCACTCTTGGTTTAATGCCACAATACAAGGAATAAGACGGCTCTGGGAAAAGAGATGATTTTTTAAACTCATTGCCTTATTTTAAGAGAACAAATAGAAAGCATTGCAGAGGTTATTTATCTCTGTTCAGTGCAGGTTAAAACCCTCCTCTGTTTCTTACTTACAATGACACAACCCAATCCTCACAGTCGTCTAATTCGCTTTCACAGACAGATGTATAATTTGCTTACTATGCTCTACCCATATTATTTTTTTTCTGTTGTGCGACTGGGCCAAGTTGGTGGTGGCTATAAAGCATGCAAATCCAGAAGGACTCAAGCAAGAGAAGGAATGCTAGATTTGTACCTGAATTTTACATTTAAACAAAGAAATGCTTTTCCATACCTGTAACTGAGAACATTTTCTTATGTATAGACAGCAAATGGATCGGCACAGCACATGGAACATTATTGGGAGTTTATTACAAGCTTGTTTGTAGCAGGAAAACCAATCCCCAATCACAACTTAAAAGCTCTCTTTCTATAATAACTGATGAGGGCCCATTTCATACCACTCACATATACTAAATGACAGCAAATGAATAATTAACCTTTAAGAAATTAACTGTCAATTAACTTCATACAGGTGAGCTTCTGGCTTGTCCCTGGCCACTCCCCAAAAACAGCCATTCACTTCTCTCCCACAGTCATGTTTACATAAATAACATGTTGACCGAAGTTAACAGTTTAGCCTAAAATAGTGAATAAACCTCCAGTTGACAAACTCAGCATCAGCCTGCATCATTCTTATGGGCCAGTGACGCCTACACATTTTAAATAAGATGTAATGCAGAACTTGCTTGTAATTACTTTTAATTACTCATTGTTGATGAATGTCAATCGTGATTTGTAAAAATAGTCATATATTCATACTCCAAAAGGCTTATCTATACCTATACTGTAAATTAATGGAAGTTTCTTGACTATGTAATTAAAACGCTGACATAATTAATGTAACATTCCTATGGACACAGGTTGTTAACTAGGTAATTACAATGAAAACTATTATGTCTTTGAATGATTAATTTACATCCTCTTTTGGATCATCTTAAACCCGTCAGCTACTTCTTTTGAAAATATTTGTTTACTCTACAAATATGTAAAAGAGTAGCCTTCTATGTCATTTACTGAAGACTGATTGCAGGCAGTAATTTTTTTCAGGTTCACCAGCTCCTTATGAACATGTTTAACTGCAATTTGCAGTAGTAGCATGCATTACACAAATGGTTAAGTGAATTTGAAAATGTGAGATTGCATCCCATTAACTGTACGTCACTTCAGAAATGTGCAGTGCTGTTCACACACTGGCCATCATGTGGAGAGGATGAAAATCAGATTAAACAATTAGTGTCAATTAGCTACAGCAAAATCATTCCATAAACAATTGGTCTCCAGTGCCCAACTTAATTATGGGCGACTTTCAGCTCCTTATCAAGTGACTCTCTGGCTGTGATTCATCCCTCGCTCCTCACTGCCCCCCTACCCCCACCCCCCACACAGTGTCCCCCAGCCCCCCAGGCACTATCAATGATCCTTCAGTAAACAAATCCTTGATAATAAATGACACCAGTAGCTGGCCGTTATTTGCATGCCTTAATTTATGCACGTCTGATTCCACAGAGCCGCAAGTGATCAAAAAGCAGCGTGATTAGGAGGCCGGATGTCGGCGGCGATTGGGAAGGAGATAAAAAGAAACAGGAAATCAATCAGGAAAAACTGGCAGAAGGTTAAAGACGAGAGAGATGAGGAAACAGAATCATTTCTTTGTGATTCCCACAGGAAGCAAAAAAAGAAAATAAATTACTACCATATTTAATCTGCAAAACTCAATACACATCCAGATCAGAACATGTCAGACAAAATAGCAGTTATATATTACATTTAAATGTTCAATAAACTAAGTGCTATATTTTGTCAATCTATCTATCTATCTATCTATCTATCTATCTATGTGCGCAATATACTGAATAATGATGTATATCTGTCGTAACACA
>JAABNX020000151.1:19034507-19045439 GCA_015163995.2 Mormyrus lacerda | reverse complement strand
ATCTATCTATCTATCTATCTATCTATCTATCTATGTGCGCAATATACTGAATAATGATGTATATCTGTCGTAACACAAAAATTAAAAGTATAAAAAAATACAATAGTATAACCCTATCATGTTTGCAGGGTAAAGTTCAAACCATTTCATTTGATCTCTTTTATCACAGTACATGAATGACTAAACAAAGGTCTAGATATAGGACACGATGTAGATACATGGGGATTGGAGCGCATGTTAATGTTAATTCTGACACCATATCCATGTGGAGGTGATGAGAGTGACCACGGAAGGGTGTTACACACACCCCCACGCCGAACAGGAACAGGAGACAGCAGGCATGATGACATGTTAAATTACCATGTTGATGTATAGCTTAATGAACCCCCGGTGTTGATCGAGCTCCACATTAATCAACGGTCGTGAGCACGTTGCCTTATTTTCTCAATGCTTTGCTGATAAACTGCAATTTCATTTAACCTTGGACAAGAACTCTAATGGCCTCTGCAGGACAACTGTCAATACTTTGCTGAGGATGCGGTGATTAAATTGTGAGCCTAGCTTTGTGCGGCGCCCATATTCTTACCTAGAAAAGGGCAAAAAGACCCCACACTCTGCCACAAATGTGGGACTTACGCCTTCAATGAACACTGCAGGTTTTGGATAAAAGTTTAATGCCAATCAAAGTGTCATAGAGAACATTGCACGATTTCTGCATATATAAAACATTAACTGTAACAGTCCAACGTTAATTAAGCATTTGTAACAACCTATTGATGTAATAGGTACCATGCTAATGATTGAATGCAATTACAGATACAAATGTAAGGCTCTCATGGTATTAGTATGATGGCATCAATGGCTGGAGACCCAGACGCTGTCGGCATGATTTATTCCGATACCACCCAGCTTCTTCTAACATTTCTGCATAAATATTCTTCTAGAAAAAGGATGCCGTCTGATTAAAAACAGTTGTCAGATGATGTAAAGGACAAGGACAACTATCCATTCTATGATTAAATCATTTTTAAAAGTATCACTGAAGAAGATACCTTCCCCCTGGGAAATTGTAGATTAAAAGTTTAATTGCTTTTTTTTTCCTTCTTTACAGTTTGCAGGAGGTTGCTACTCGTGTACATCATCAACAAGATGGCTTGAAGAAAGGTAAGTATTGTTTTGGGTTGAAATCGAGAAAACAAAAGAGCATGCATTAATGCATCGTTAGGAATATAATCATTACAAGTCTTCCTTTATACCAAAGCACTATAACGTGCTTCAAAAATAAAGCCAAGATTGTTATCATCTAAGGTGTTTTAACATTTCCCTTCCATTTTCTGTGTACTGTCTGAATAACAATGAAAGCAACCATTCAGCACTCATTCTCCTCCCGTTAACTCCCTCCACCTACACTTGAGTGCTGACAGGCGAACACCAACTTCTACTATTATCCTGGACGGACAAAATGCCTTCAAGAGGATAATTACAAGAGGTTCAAAAAACAGAGTAACGCCGAGTACTTAACTTTATGTGGTCGCTTCATTTATTTGCCTTAGAAACTGCCATTCTGACAGACTGCGGGGCTTAACGCCTGTGTGCGCGTGTGTCGATGAAAAGCATGACAGACAGAAGGCACTGGAGTAAAACTGCGATGGACATGTTTGAGCTCGCCGTTAACCTTCAGACTGACGCCCATGTAAATACATAGGAACGGATAAAGCAGCCGTCATCATTTTAACTTATCGAAGCAGAAAAAACTGCGTGCACACATACAAGCGCGCTCACGCATGCAAGGGCGTCTAGAAAAACTATAGAAAAATCGCCGATCCAGGACCTCATACACGAAATAAATTCAATGTTGTAATAAATGTGTTAATAATGCACACTTAATATACAATTTACATTTGGTGCGAATAAAAAACAAACTTCACATTATCATTACCAGTTTACTTCACTTCATCTATAGTAGCTTAGCTTTTTGGGTGCATACGAATGTATTCATTTATAACTTCCTATGTACCTTTAAAACAAAACATATGCCTATACAGTCATCGCTGGTAAAAGATATTAAAATATATTTTCATTTTTTCCTTTTTGCCAAAGAAAAACTATAAAAAGCGTCCAATAAAGCATATTAGTACAAAGGGAGTATTTATTACTTTTACGTGTATTTGGTGACATCTGAATTCCTGTATGACAGTAGTAATACCAAATATCATGTTTACGTTGCATTTAAGTTCACAAGTTCAAAATGTAATTCGAGATTTCCCCTTTTTCTGCTGGATTGGCATTTTTCCTTCAGTCTACACAGCTGATCAGTCTTTTTAGTTTTTTTTTTTTTTTTTTAAGAAACCACAAAATGTAGATTTTGAAAAATAATGAAAGAGTGATGCCTACGGTATGTAATAATAATTTCGTCAAACAAAGGCTGCAGTCAGCATATAACTACAGTCACAACAAGGTCTTTGATTGTAAACTCTGACAAGCATTTAAATATTTTACTACTGAACACTGGAAAAGACTGAGTCTAGCAGTAGCCTACTTTAAAAAATACAATTGCTTATATAGCACCCTTAGTGACGTTTTCTACCATTAAGTTAATTGGCAATTCTTAAGAACACAGCAATTTAATACTTGCTGTACAGTGAATACTGATTATCCATATATTCATGTTATCAAAACTTTTCTCAGTGTTTTTGTTGATGAGTGGGGGTGGGGGAATAGGTCTTTTAAGAGAAGGTTGATTTACAAGCCAGAAGGGCAGCCCTCCAGTCTGACAACCCCGGTAGCAGCTGCCTGATCGATCCCCAACAAAGGCTCAGAGGAGTGGGCAGTCAAAAGATTGTTAACTGGCCATTTTTTCTAAACAGACATTTATGTCAGTGTTTATGGTCTGACGGTCTGCTTCATTGTAAGTCATGCCTCACACTCATCCTCACATTGCACTTCAAAAACCCCAAGAAGGGGCCAACATTTGGCTCGTATAAAAACCATACTCAAAAGAAACACACTCCAGCAGTTTGACATGTCAAGAGGACTTTTATAAATTCAAAATGGTCAAATGATGTGTCCTGTTAATAGGCTCGCTTATATATGGTTCGAATACTGGAAATGCTTTGGTTATCAAGTCAGAAAACCCACTGAAAATGACTTGTTATAATACCAGCCTATTACGAACATTTATTACAGTCACCTACATTTACTTAGTGTTTTTCTGAAACTTTTAGGAATTTTATTCCTCATAAAACGCCATGTTCCAGACATTTTTGAGTAAAGTAAGTTAAAATGCTCTTAGCTTAACAAGTGACTGTGCTTTTGGTTTAAGTTACAATGCTCTTGGCTTAACTTCTAGTGTAAATAACAAGAATGATTATTTGATCTGAACATAATTAATAACGTTCTATTCAAGCATGTATAATATAATTTATAATATGTATTTTCCTACATTTGAGAAACGGCATAACTGGCTGACGGTCACAAATACGCGTTATAGTGTAATTGTTGAATCAAACGTGTTTCATTTCCTTGGCCACAAAAGTGCTGCTGATAACAATGAAAACACAAGTATTGTATATTTAAAACACATAATATAAACTTCTTTACATCCTCTCAGTGCTGCTTCTTAAGACAGTTAATATTAGTAGTCAATTTGTACTGCGTTTATGTATATAAATCCGCACATGTTTTGCATTTAGCGTACATCAGTGATCACAAATGTAGCCACTGGTCATCCTTCACCCCTGCCCCCCTCCCCCCCTCGCAACCACCCCAGCCCCCACCCCTCCACGCTGGCAGACCAGCAGCCCTCGCGGGGCTCAGCCAGGCAGAGAGACGCTTCCTGCACATCCTTTGTCACACCATTTGGGCCCCCGTGTCTGTGGTGCTACCTCTACTGGCTCCGCTCACACTTCGCTCCACAGACGGACATCTGCTACCTCCGACCTCCCGGTGAACGGACAGAACTGCGGCACGAGCGCACCGCCGCATCCAACCACCCCGCTTGCTGTGCTGGAAGTCCTGCACTCTGGCGCAGTAAAACCCAAGCAGCTAAATTAACCTTCCTGGACCAGACGTCACTCAGCCTGTATAATTTTAAAAATAACATACACCACCTCTACCAGTGAATGACCCTGTGATATGTGTAGGACAGTGAGCACCTGCTCTACCGACATGAAGCGTTTCACAGCGCAAAATTTTGAGTATAGAAAATATAGCTTCTCTTACCAAGGGACTAGTAAACTTTGGGTAATTTGTCCTAACGATATATTGATCGAGAAAGTAAAAATTGTCAGTGTCACGTGGCATTTCTGTTTTTATAAACCATAATTTAAAAAATCATACCATGTCTGATAGATACAAATCCCTGAAACTGATGATTTTTCTTAGGAATGTATCGTCTGTATTTAATATCATTAATTAATACCATTCTATAAACTATACAAATTTAACTCCATTTTGGGGAGAAAATGAATGCAACAACACTGAATCGCTGGTCAGAGTCTTATACAGCTGGATGGGTGTGACTAAAGGAGAAGATGTATTCAGTTTAACCATGATTTAGAATTGTTGCTCACGGCGCTGTGTCTTTCATATTATGTGCTCCCATGATTTTTTGGAATTATTAGATAGAATATGATATTTTTTTTATAATGTGAAAGACTGTTTTGCTCACGCAGTCAAAACTGGCTGCCGATGATCAACTATGTAAGACCAGTACTTCAACATTTCGGAGCTGATTCCTGACCAGCTTGCACATGGAGAAACATTTGTACAATAGAGACTAGAAGGCAATCATTTAGGCTGACAGATAGCATTGACCCCAGGGAGCGACTGGACATCTGTTAAGTAATAATGACAGAAACAGGCAAAATGTTATCAGGTAAGTCACTGTACAAGTAACTATGAAGCAGTAAATTACTGTTAGGCCTATAAGAAATTATTTCATAAGTTCTAGATAGCCTACTTTGCTCAATTTATATTTTCGTCTGTGAAACACAATTATAGGAACTTAATTAACTAGCTGTGCATCGATTTTATAGGTATTTTGTGAAACAAATAACTATGACTTTTCAATATACGAGAAAATATCTTATTTAAATTCTGCAATAAATTTATACCAGTTCCTGCAAAAACGTATTTTATATAACTTATTATATAAAAGCTCTTAACTGGCTATTATTGAAGTCTGAATACAAACACATGACTTCGATTAATTGGAGAAACGCAGGTCACATGTACATGCTGTGCTCTAGAAAGTCCTAGACATTTTTTTTTTTTAAATAGCGCATTTAAATGGATTATTGCATCATTAAGTCCAGCATATTAACTTATGTGCTTAAGAAAACTAAACATAAGCCTATATAAAATTACTCACATTTCCCGCAACTCTACATCAGCTGCATTGCAAAATGTAGGCCTAAACACTGAATGCTACACATTGTAATCTGGAATATTTTAAAATTACTGTTCCATGTGATCTCATAACGTGCCTGATGTAACACTCTGTGTTAACATAAATGTCTTCCATGATTTCTTCAGCTCAATATATGACAGCAGATATATTCCCGCCTGCAGAATTTTAAGTCTGTATGTAGCGTGCTGTACAGTGGAAACGCAGAAGTACTGGTTTCTATTCTTTAACAACGATCCGCATTATTTCATGGTACAGTGGGCAATCTAATTGTGGTGACAGTTAATTACACGCAATTTACGTTTAAGAAGGCACTTTGACGCTAAATTACATAAAATTCATGCGCACATTCACGCAAACACGCACGCACGGACACACGTAGCTTATATCTTCCCGATCAATTTCATGGTGCAGTTTCTTTTCTGTACTCTAGGGAGGATTACTCGAAAGCACGCGATATTAAACTCATTTTGTTCCTGCTTAGTGGTGCTGAATAACCCTTTTATTTATTGTAACAAGTAGAAGAGGTTCTAAGATTGATTTCACGACGGCGATGTATAGGCCATGCGTATGGGAAGACAGCTTTAAATTGTGACATCTGTTCTATGCTTTTACAGTTAGGCCAGAATGAAAAGCACGACCCGGGCGCCACCTTTTGAATTTGGAATATTTATTACACTGGCAGTTTGCTCAGATTTCAAAATGCTAACAAAAATATAGTGAGGGGTATGTATGCACCGGTCTTTGAAATAAATTGTGTCTGTTGAAATTGTCTAATATATTTGCAATAGGGGAATGAGTACTTGAGCGACATTACACGCTAAGGTGTAGGCTTCTCTTCAGGTAAACCTCAAACTATGTCAGACTTTTGCTAGCCGTATATACAATTTATATAGAATCCCCGCAGCTTCTATAGTAGAATAAGATGCATTTTTAACAAACAGAAGAATGTAGCGGCAAGGGTGTCTCTAAGCGCACGGCACGATTACAACGGACCGGCGAATTTATAGGTAAATTACCACCTCTTTCGCTTTGCGTGTTGCAAAACCGGTGCGGAACATATAATCTGATTAAGATGGTGTTGAATGACTGTCTTCTCGGTTACTCCCATTTCCCATGGTAATATCCATACTCCCGTATTTTTTCTCTTTTTTTATTTTGTTATCTTGTACGTTTTTGAAGCAATCTACTTTCTCTTCTGGACGTGGTGAAACTTTTCCGGTAATGCTTATCGGACAATACGGTACGTATATGCATGAAATAATCACGAAAACATAGCCACTGCACACATTTACGATGACCGCCTGTTTCCAGTATTTTTTTTTCTTTTGCGGCTAATAATCTTGTGATGCAGGGGTAAACTTTAAAGAAGTTAGCTACACTTTAATATAACGGGTTTTAACTACATTATCAATAAATTGTAAATCAACAGAGACATTTAATTTGGAGTTGACATTTACACTTCACACAAGTTTGAATATAGAATCGTATTATGTTTTCTGAACGGAGTATGCTATGGAAAAGTTAATGTAAACAACCGTGATATAAAACGACATATTTTCGAAGATTTTTTCAGATTTCGAAGACGACGGCATTCCAATTTACAATTCCATAGGTTTGCGGTAAAGTGACTTACGGGGGTGTTATAGGCTATAAAACATATATTACTAATAGATACAGTAGTACTGTAAAAATATAAGTTGGTTGATAATGGCAAAGTATGAGTGCAAAATATATTTTACTGTTATTGTAAGTTATAAATTATGTACAAGAAAGCCATCAATAATAATAATTATTACTATTACAACTACTACATAATCAAATAAGCAATACGTGTTTATATATATATACATATATATATCAAGTTCTGGACATTCGCTGTTATCATCTCGACTTTGTTTTGCAAAAATTTGAGCACGGTGTGGGCTGACCTTTCATCGTGTATTTTCCCAAGATCTATTGTCGAAACAAGAGACTTGAAGAAACAAGGAGAATAACCTGACTGCCCATTCATCACAGTGTGTAATAAAGTATAGAAGGTACAGGTTATGCAGATGATATGATGAATATTCCGTGGTCGCTTTAATTAACTTTTCCTTGTCCTGCGTTGGCCAAGATGGTCAACAGACTCGGTCAATAAGCATATTAATACCAAACAAATAAAACTGCAAATGATTAAAACCACGGGCTTTATTAAATTTGAAATTCAAATTAAATTCATGCAGTCCGTGCACACTGCATGCTAATGGAATCAAACATTACTGGAACAACATGCCAGCGGTCAACTAAAATATAGGGCGGATTATGTCAAACGTATACAAACACAAAGCATATCATTTTGCATATATGAAAACTCTGCATTCGCATTAAAAAAGTGCGTGGAGATGTAAGGTTTACCTCGAAATGTATATTTAAATTACATATAGGTCTATTTTAATAATTTAATTCATAATAGAAAGCTGTCGGAGATAATGTTCCGCATGAAACAAACGGTTATATTCGGGACACACCGTTCGTTCTAACCCTAACCCTCTCTGCACCCCAGGGTCGAGCAGAAACGCCCTCTCAACATGCCTAAATAATTCAGCAGCAAGCGCAAATAAACACGCACTAGTTGCTACAGCTCAGTATATACAATATAGGGTATAGGCCTATACTATAAATAAATTGCTCAAATTTGAGGCGAATATGCAGCACAGTCAGATTATTTTAATCCGAACATATCTCTTAATTTTCTAATAGTATCTTCTGAAAACAAAACTTGCTGGCTTTGGCATTTTCCCTTAAGAATTATTTTAAAAGAGCAGCCACAATCGGCTGAAAACATTTTAAAATAGCGGAATAATAATATGCTAATATGTATATTCCTTTAATGTACTTTTACCTTTTTCATTTTTCCTACTGATTTTTCTCATTTGATTTGTGGAACACAAGTCACAGACCTGCAGACTTTTTTTCAGATGTCGGAAACTTAAATTCCTGCACCGAGTGTCGCAGATGGACATAAAACAAGGACTACGGTCAATATGATCATAATTGCTAGGGTTTATACTCTCGTGGTTATAATCTTTTTATTATTACATCCACATTATAACGTTATCGTTTCCGTTTTTTTCTTTCACTGCGGAAGCGTGGATGAGGGGGAGTGGAGCCTGAAGTAGTCTATTGATGACCTCACGTTAGAATGTGGAATGCTGGAGATGCCGGTGCTCTGATTGGCCGGCTGTGTCCCAGCGGCACTTCAAAGTCGGAGAGGACCTACAATTGTGGTGAAATGGGCGGAATACATCATTGTATTGCACACCTCTAAAAAAACAGTGCTCTGATTTATAAATATAAAAAGATCCTCTGAGGAGGGCGCTTTTTTGTGATGGCAACTTCACTTCTAGGGGTGAGTCTAAGGATTTTCTTGCCGGTTTAATTAGTTGTGTAATTGTCCTGCGGAAAGGATTAAAATTGCTTTGGTACGAGTGGGAAAGTCAGTCCGTTGGTTATGTTTTTAGCAAGTTGGTCAAGGAAAAAAGCCGAGTACTTTCATCAGAAAGAAACAGGATTTGCACTTTCTGTCATCTATCTGCAGATGCACCCAGGACGTTTATGTTATTTCATTATAGAATCCTCTTAAACTTGTACCATTTCGCCATATTTTAACTTTTGCGTTTCTTGTTCTTCGCGATCTAAAGGTACGTCATTCGCACGCAAAATATATAATGTGATGTAAACCGAGTGATGGTGTTAGTTTTACGAAATATACTCAGTGAGTTGTTCTATGCTGATCTGAAACGGTCCAAATCACTAATTGTAGCCTACTATGCTGCAGGATAGTACAATTGCATAATTTAAACTCTATATAGATATGTATTTTAAAACGAGAAGGCGGGTTATCGTGTTTACTCATTTAGTAATTCTTTTTAAAATCTCTTTCTAGGAGGAGCCGAGATTAGGATCGACTCCTTTAGCCATGCTAGCGGCTACCTGCAACAAGATTGGAAGCCCGAGTCCCTCACCTTCTTCTATATCGGATAATACATCATCTTTTGGTAAAGGTTTCCATCCTTGGAAAAGAGCAACCGCTAGTAGCTGCAACGTCGGTTCCAGCCTCACGAGTTTCGGCGTATCTGGAGTTTCCAGAAACGGGACAGGACTATCGGAATCCTTTGGGACAAACGGCTCCACGGGATCAAGTGCATTTTCCTTGACGTCTGGCAATTCTTCTAATTCACACTTCGGAAACGACTACTCGGTTTTCCAAGCCTCTGTGTCCAACACGTCCCAAGATCCCAGCCACCAACCGGTGTTCATTTCCAAAGTGCATACATCAGTGGACAGTTTACAGGGTATCTATCCGAGAATGAGCGTCGCACATCCTTATGAGTCGTGGTTTAAATCTTCTCACCCTGGCATACCTACAGGGGATGTTGGTACCCCCGCCACTCCTGCGTGGTGGGACGTGGGAGCTGGTTGGATTGATGTCCAGAACCCAAATGGAGCCGCATTGCAGACATCGTTGCATTCCGGGGGACTTCAGACATCGTTGCACTCTCCTTTGGGAGGCTACAGTTCAGATTATTCCGGTCTGAGCCACTCGGCTTTTAGTTCTAGCGCTTCTCCTCACCTTCTGACCGCCGGTCAACACTTGATGGACGGGTTCAAGCCCGTGTTATCATCCTACCCAGACTCTAGCCCTTCGCCTTTAGCAGGAGCGGGCGGGACCATGCTGACCGGAGGGCCAGCGGCATCTTTAGCAGGATCTCCTCGGTCATCATCCCGGCGGTATTCAGGCAGAGCCACCTGCGACTGCCCTAACTGCCAAGAGGCAGAGAGACTAGGACCAGCCGGAGCCAGTCTGCGTAGGAAAGGGCTTCACAGCTGTCATATCCCGGGCTGCGGAAAAGTGTACGGTAAAACTTCTCATCTCAAGGCACACCTGCGATGGCATACTGGAGAGAGACCTTTCGTGTGTAATTGGCTGTTCTGTGGCAAGAGGTTCACGCGATCCGATGAGCTGCAGCGACATTTACGCACGCATACTGGTGAGAAAAGATTTGCATGTCCGGTGTGCAATAAGCGGTTTATGCGCAGCGACCACCTTAGTAAACACGTAAAAACTCACAGTGCCGGGGGATCTGCAGGGTCAGGCTCCAGCGGCAGCGGAGGGAAGAGAGGAAGCGATACAGACAGCGAACACAGTGCACCCGGTAGCCCCCCGTGCAATTCCCCAGACCTGTTGCAGCCTCCGGACTCCGTACAAACGACGGGTATAAATGGCCACACTAATGTCATTGAATGAGCAGGACATCGCTCGCTGCAGGAGAACTACAGAGGCTACAGGCGAAAATACTCGAAAATGTAGACACTGATCAACATTTATATTTATTTTGCCCCAGTTCATGGAACTGAACGTTAAATCCAGTTTAAGTTAATTGGTGCAATGTTAATTGTTGGTAAGGACATTCAACTAAAATATATACGGTTTTAATTATACACCGCATTTTGATGGTGGTAATAATAATAATAATAATAAT